>CM044443.1:43990410-44018040 GCA_024363595.1 Xenopus borealis
TTCTGCTATCGTGGGGGCTGTGTCCTCAGTTTGATTTAGGATAAGGAGAGTTATGTCCATGAATTTTGCAAATTTTTTAAATGAATTGTAGAATGATTCTGCCCCAGACTGTTAGCTCAGTAAGAGGACCACTCATTAGTATGTAGCTTATTCCATCTGTTTGAAAAAATAATCTGCATGTGACTGAATTCAAACTTGGAGTGAAAGTTGCTTGTCAGTATAAATGTATCTATCGGCACAAATAGGCAGAATAAGTTATTTTTGACCACCCGATACTTTTCCTGAAACAAGCTTGTTTTGCACAGACACTGCCTATTAAAATCACTATGTGTGCTTGAAAAAAGCCATACTTTTACAAAGTCTATGATCTCCATGAGTTCCTGGGTCACAGCAAAGTTGGACAGTCACAGTGCTATTTACTTCTGCACCACAGCGTACAATTAATGTTGTACTAAAAAAAAAACTTAAAGATTAGTTCAAATACTACATCTATAATATTATAAATGTTACGCAGCTGTATTAACTGGGTATCTGAGCTTAGCCCTTTGAAATATTACAGGAAATTTGGTTTAACATCTATTAGAACAAAGGTTGCAACATTCTATGCTATACTTCCTGCTAAACCTGCTTTGCATGTTTCATTTTACTTTCTTATTGTAAAGAATTCTACTATCAATGTTTCTAATCATTTCTCTGAATAGACCTGTCCGAAGTAAGGATTTGTTACAAGTATTTGTTTGTTTTTCTTTGGCATCAAAGCAATTTATTTATTTAGGTCAACATGTAAGAGGCCCACCTGTAAGGGCAGAGACAAACGCTGCTATTCAAGGAGATTAATCACCTGGTGACAAATCACTACTTCTTTGGACGACTATTCTTCCTGAACTGCCTTCCCGCCGGCTAAATCTAAATCACTGGCGGTATGGCACTCAGAGTGCTTCGTTTTCAAAAGTAGCCCAAAGTTTCCTCATGAGATAACTTCTGAAAACGAAGCGCTCTTACTACCATCCCGCTGGCGATTTTGTTTCTAGCCAGCAGAAAGGCAGTTCAGGGAGATTAATTGCCTCTAGAAGAGGTGATTTGTTGCCGGGCGACTAGTCTCCCCAAATAGCAGCTTGTGTCTCTGACCTAAGAGTCATAACTATAGCGATAGAGGCACAACTGCCTCAGCAGGCAATTATAATGAAAGTCTATAAATGGGATATTGCAAGCAATATGCAATGTCTGGCCATGGAACAGAAGGCAAAACACTTGAAATGTCTACATGTGGAAAAATTATAAAATAAACTCATTCTGCAGTTGGGCTACAGTTTCTTTATAGATACGGTATGAAAGCAATAACAAACCTTTTGATGATGCCAATGCTGCATAGCTTAAACTGCTTTTTTTCCAATAGCTCAGCCTCAGATGATATAGGCCTTCATGGAATATAATTCTCCAGCTGGAATCGCAGCCTGTCCCTGCACCAGACTTTAAAATCATGGTAGATATGATACTGGGGTCTCAGGTTTTGAAACATGTAGGCAATCCTTTCCAACAATCCTGTCACATGGCAGTGGATTTTATATGACAGGGCTTCATTACAGGGCTCAGTGCTGCCTATGTACTGAGCTATTAAAGGAACAGTAATGCTGAAAAAAATGTGTTTTGAAGTAATTATAATATACAGTTGCCCTGTGTGTTTTCTTCAGACTACTATATATAAACAAGCTGTTGTGTAGCCCATGGAGGCGCCATCTAAGCTGAAACTTGAGAAAAGGCACAGGTTACATTATTATTAGTTCGTACACAAAAAAATAAAAATATTGACCAAATGCCATTTACTGCTCTCTACAGGACTATATACTGAATTTGTTGTCAATGCATAGTTTATTTGTAGGTTTGGGATCAAGAAATACAGACTTAAGTAAAAAGAAAATTTGCTTGGTCCTTTAAGGCTCCAATCCCAGATACAAATATTAGTTATATATTAGTTTGGGACAACCTATGGCAAATATCAAGGCTGGGTGCTCACTGTGAGGGGGGTTCCTATCAGATGCCATAATGTTCAAATCAGAAAAAAAAATGGAAATGGCACACCAGCATTAGACAAATAGCAAATCATAATACTTATATATAAAAATGAATCCCAAAGCATTTCAACCACATGTACAATGCATAGTACATTTTTTTTCATGTGCCCTTTGACAAAGACCACTTAGATGGCATTGAAACTCGTTGGGATACATTTTTCTATAAAAGCATAATGTACTAAAAAAATGTTATATTTCTAATGCTGATGTGCCTGATTCCTATATTTTTCTCCAATCCCAAGTATGACTGGTGCTCTTCAAGCAGAACAACTGTGCAGTAAAGGCCACAACTCAATCATCTGTTTGAGGTCTGCTTAACAGATTTACATTATATTTTTCAGTAACAAGAAAAAACTATTTTCATTTTATCAGAAGATGACTTACTCCTTTTTTTAACAGTTTAGCCTGGAGGACATTCCATTATAGAACTCAGGCCTTTCACTGTGGCTACCATATTTATACATCTTTTATATCCAATGCACATTTTGCTTCTTTAGACTATGGCGCATCTTCATTGTTGCTCACTGAAAGATTGCTTGAATTGGGCTATTGACTTAAATTGGAAGCAACACGTTTGATAGCATTGCCAAATGACATTGTCAACTGCAAGTTTTCCTTCCAACACAAACACAGTTTGATTAAATAGCATTGCCCAGAAGCTGTTTCTTTTTGGAATTTATAACAACATGCAACAAAAAAAATATGTACTTTATTTAAGGTTTAAGCTAATGGCATGAGGGGTATTTTGACCACTTTCACTGTTTGTGTTATTAATCAATTATGTACATAGAAAGTAGACAGAATGTTTATGTATGGTGGTGAACAGCGGTATCTGACCTGAATTGTTGTTTGTAAAAATGTCCATGTTCTATGGGCATTATGATGTTTTATCATGTCCTATTGCTTGAAATATAGTAGTGATCAAGCAGTGTCACTCTACTGTATTGCTATTACTTAAAGGGATACTGTCATGGGAAAAATGTTTTTTTCCCAAAATGCATCAGTTAATAGTGTTGCTCCAGCAGAATTCTGCACTGAAATCAGTATCTCAAAAGAGCAAAGATTTTTTTATATTTAATTTTGAAATCTGACATGGGGCTAGACATTTTGTCAATTTCCCAGCTGCCCCAAGTCATGTCACTTGTGCTCTGATAAACTTCAATCACTCTTTACTGCTGTACTGCAAGTTGGAGTGATACAGGCCCGGACTGGCAATCTGTGGGTTAGGGCAAATGCCAGATGGGCTGCTATAATTTGCCATAGAAAGTCAGTATTTAGTGGGCTGGTGGAGGCTGTTTGGGCCTCTAAGTGGGATGATTGGGCCTCTGTGTACCTGAAATGCCAGGGCCTATTTTGATTCTCAGTCCAGACCTGGAGTGATATCACCCCTCCATTTTTCCCCCAAGCAGCCTAACAACAGAACAATGGGAAGGTAACCAGATAACATCTCCCTAACACAAAATAACAGCTGCCTGGTAGATCTAAGAACAGCATTCAATAGTAAAAATCCAGCAGTTCCCTCCTAAAGTGCTGGAAAAAGTCACATGACCAGGGGCAGCTGGGAAATTGACAAAATTTCTTGCCCCATGTCGGATTTCAAAACTGAATATAAACAAATCTGTTTGCTCTTTTGAGAAATGGATTTCAGTGCATAAGTCTGCTGGAGCAGCACTATTAAGGGAAAAATATACCCCCGAACAATGTAGGTCTCTATAAAAACTCATGTGTAAAACCCTGCTTCATGTAAATAAACCATTTTCATAATAATACACTTTATTAGTAGAATGTGCCATTGGGTAATCATAAATAGAATATAGCCATTTTAAAAAATAAGGACAGTCTCCTGGGATCCTAGGATCCAACGGTGCACTCAAACATACCAAACAAACTATAAAGGTAGGTCAAATTATGAGCAAATTAACAGACAGAGTTGTGTCTTTTGCTTCCATACTTCTTCCTGTTACAGTTAGAGTTGAAATATTTGTGGTCAGGTGATCTCTGAGGCAGCACACAGACCATCACAAAAAGGTGGATCAAGGCAAGAGATGTAAAAGGGCAATATTTACTGGAATATATATACCAGTTTGGTAAGATTATTTAATATGCCACTTAATTTGATATAAACTATCTGTGGCTCAAGTATTCATTTTCGGGGTATAGTTTTCCTTTAACTGATGTTTTTTAAAAAAAAAACATGTTTTCCCATGACAGTATCCCTTTAACATTTGATTCATTATCAGTTTGATTTGCCATTATGATTTGCTTAGCAAGCCTGACAACCGTATCAGTGTTTACATTCTAAACTGGGGAGCCACAGATCATACTGAATTAAATAAATAAGCAAAATGAAAGAAATACATTCATGAACAGAAGATCAATTAATAATTATCTTCTAAGGCTGCTTAAATCATACCAAAAGTTAATAGTAAACTAAACTTCTCATTTAATTAGAAATACAATATTCACTATACTCATTTAATCTCTCCTTTGAAATGTGTAGGAAGCATGACATATTTATTGAAATATACCATTCCATTTGTCACTGGTTCTTGTAAAATGTTAAAGTGCCAACCCAAGGGAGGAAGCTCAACTAACCTTACTGGCACCGGTTTTCATGGATCAAGATAATTTAGGCAGAAAATCCTATAGACACCGAGGTAGTTGCAGACCTCAATAAGCACTTTGCCAGAATGCATAGGATACCTTCATCTACAACACAAATTTCTCAGCAAAGTTTCCACTTCAGAAATTGAATAAACATCTACCTAGTTCTAAAGCAGAACAGAATACTGCGGTTGTCATGCCAAGGCAGCGTTGCCCTGGCATCAATAGTTCACATAGCAAAACAGTTGGTCAAAGTCTCACACAGAGACCCTTGATTGTATATCTCACCAGGGGGGCTGTGGAAAGGTGAGAACCATATCTCTCTTTTTGAGACGATCTGGAGCCACACCAGGAAGCTGGCCAATCTGTTCTTTGATCGGTTGATCAAAGAACAGAGCTGTGGACCTAGAGCAGTAGGGGGGTGGATAGCTAGTAGAAAATTATGGATTATAGGAAAGTATCCATATCTCCTGTGTCATAGGGTTCACAACCTCATAACTTACATATTGGTTATGAGGAGGTCACAAGCTTCCTAACAATACCAAACAGGGCCAGCCTATACCTACCCGTTAGGAGGACTGGTTCCTGGGGGACTGGAAAATGGGAACCTATTAGTGTTTGGTATTGTTATGTTTGCCCACATATGGATCACAGCCTGCCCATGTTTTTATTATAGTATTGGGTACTGGCAAGTACCCATATTATATTAAGGGATATTTGGGAATATTGCCTGAAAGTAGCAAACCCCCTGCAGGGGGTTGTAAATGACATGTTCCTTGGCACTCCTACCTCCTGCATAAGGTAATGAGGGGAGTGTCCCAGCAGGGAATAAAAAGGTGACATTCCCAATATCTAATTGTCATGCAAGGAGGCTTCATTTTCCAAGTGAATTGTATGTCCAGTTTTTCCACTCGTGCCTCAGAGGATACACTGATAACTTCCAAACTTGGTAAAGTAAGGGTTTTCTTTGTATTTTTACTCCTTTTTATTTTATTTACTGTTTTGCAACTATATGTCATCTTTGTAATATCATTTTTATATACATATGCACTGTTTCTTGTAATATTAAAATATCATTTAATACGTTAGTCCTTGTGCTCTAAATGAACTCATAGCCCATATGAATGCTTGTGCCTAAGTGTATGAACTCTTTGTATGTGTGGAAAGGGAAAGTTGCCTATTTGTATGTTTGATAACTAGTACGGCTAGCAGGAAAGTGTGTTTGAGTGTGAATTAACCCTTTGGCTGCTGGAGTGCTTGTTAGACTAGTAGGATCTTACCCTGACTAACTGCCATAGGAGAGAGTGTTTGATGTATTGTGTAGTGTGAGTTATTACCTGTTGTAGAGGGCAGGGGAATAGTCACATTAGGTTTCTATCGCCTGTTAATGATAGATGGTGGCAGCGAATGAACTTTGTGGGTGTTGGTGTGTTTTTGGGGTGTCTGATGTTAGTCTAACCTGTGTGTTAGGTGATTGAGAGACTGATTGTAACCCCTTGTAGCCAAACCCAAGAGTAATGCAAATGTTGCAAACAGGATTGAAGACATGACTTATGATGCACTATGAGTTGGACAGGGACACTCAGTATATTGAAAATGTGTTTGATCACCACAGCAGGGAATAGCGGGTGGCTTAATTTCCATTGGTGACATGGTTCTTTATTTAAATTTGCTGCATTTTGTATAGATCAGACCGTGGGGATATAACCCCTGATTTTCAACTTTTATGAAAAAAAAAAAACTATTTTAGAACTTGGTGAGAGATTAAGCAGTAAACTTCTCCCTGTTCTTATTATGGTTGTATTCGGGTATTATACCTGGACTTGTTCAGTTTACCTTCTGCTGGAGCCCGCAAGAACCTCACAATGCTCCCAAACTGATGAAACAAGAAGCCAGTGAATGGAGTGTAACTGAAAACACCAAATCCCTTTATACTAATAGAATATAAATCTGGCCATAGACTTTTAGAATTTATTTTGTGTACTACAAACATTCAGCTATTGATCTCTCCTTGTAATGATCTAAAGCTAAACTTTCAGATTTAAATTGTAGGGTTAAAGTACGAAAAATAACAAATCAGATTTGGCCATTAATTGACATAAAACAATTGTACAACAGTTATGTCCCAGAAATAGTAGTGACAGTTACCCATGGATATTGTCAGGCAATACATGCAAAGATATTATCTTTAGGCAACAGGAATTTTCTAACCTATCTGATTGTGCCAAAGAGTTAATCCCACAATTGTGTACTTTACACGTATCAATAATAAACTCAGATTAGATACATCCTGACATTCAGAAAATGCACACCATGCACACTTCAAATGCAATGCAATCTGATACACATCAACCACATTCTGTTTCACAGCAGTCAAAGGGTTAGCTTCCACTAATTCACCAATCACTCCAGTAGTAAAATGGTTAAATTACATTCAAACACACACTTTCTGTCAGCATCCAACTGGTTTATTCACATAACTGACATTTTAACAAACTTTCCCTTTCAGTATACAGAGGGTTAAAGCACAGTCATTTACACATTTTCCTTCTGACTGTGGGTTCATTTACTTAAATTACTTTTGTTTTTACTGTATAATAAGACCAGTCATATGTACAATAAGGAGATATTACAAAAGGACATACAAATATAAAGTTACAAACAGCAAATAAAACAAAAAACACAAAAAAACCCTTTATACTTTACTGGTACTTTACAGCCTTTGTGCCCTTGAGTCAAGGTGAAAACTGGATACACTCCCAGTGGAATGGTTTCCAAATACATGCAATGGGGGGGGGGGGGTTTCATCCCATTTATTCTCATGCTGTGGCCAGGGCCAAGTTTTGCCCGCCCACCCGGAAGGGCGGCACATCTTCGGTGCTGCTAAGGGAGGACTGGCTCTTTCAAAAAGTGCCGCCCCCTTAAGGCCCGGTACAGGATTACCCCCCTGTGCCCTTCTGATGGTGGGTCTGGCTGTGGCATGTCTGTTCATTAGCTATGAGTGAGGTAGGTAATGAGCAGTGATATAGTGATAAGTAATCTTTTTTCACCAAGCATTAGTGATGGCGAATTTATTCGCCAGGGGCGAATTCGCGGCGAATTCGCGCTGGCGAATAAATTCGCGAAACGCCAGCAAAAATTCACCAGCGAAAATTCGCCGAAAAAACGAGTCACGTGTTGTTTTTGATGCGACTCGTTTCGCGAATTTTTTCAGTGAAGCGGGTGAGATTCACCCATCACTACCAAGCATGGATTAGCTGCAAAATTCCATGTTTTGTCATTGGCTAATTTTCTTCATAAAACCACGGCAAAAACTCTCCATGAATATTTTTGCAGCAGAAGCTGGGAGAAAAGCACCATGAAAAAATGCCCTTTCACTTCAATGCATTTAGAGAGAGAAAGGATTCCACTGATGTTAATGCAGCTGGAGTAAGATAAAAAATAAAAAACAGCCATTAACTTTAATGCATTTGGCCCACTGAGTTTAGTGTACTGTGACAAAACACCCATTGGCTTCAATGAGTTTTGCTAATTTTTTAATTGTTTTATGAATTTTTCTGGGCATACTATGATGATACCATACATGATAGGTGTCTTATGGTCCTGTTTGTCATCAAGGCATGTGACCTAGAGTCCTGCACGGGTCAATTTTTTGGGACCCATACCCGTCACGTACCCGCAACCTTCGAACCGCAGCCCGGACCCGTATTCTTACCCGCTTGGACCCGCGACCCGACCCGCAAATACCTTATCCGAAACCCGGACCTGCGACCCGCTGACCATCAAGAATCAGGAAGTGCTGTCATTGTAAACCGGAAATGACAACCGTGATCAGAAAAAAGGAATAAAACCGGAAGTGCTGTCATTGTAAACTGGAAGTGACATCATTGGTAGTAGACGTGCTCAGAAAAAAGGAGTAAAAATCTCTATGGAGAAGATCCGCGGCCCAACCCTCAACCTGCAAACCCGCAGAACCACCGACCCGCTTCTATACCTGCACCCAGAACTTCTACATGTAACCCGCAGGGTACCTCAAGATTTTGAGGGTACCCGACCCGCTGCAGGACTCTAATGTGATCTCTTCATAACCCATATATCGTTTATGAAGGTGCAAACTCCAAGTCAGAAGGTATATGGATCTTCTGTAATCCACATATTGGGGGTCATTTATTAACACTGGGCAAATTTGCCCATGGACAGTGGCCCATGGGCAAATTTGCCCAGTGTTGATAAATGAGCCCCATTGTCCCATAACTGACCCCCTGATTCTCTTGGTTCTTTGGCTCTTTTCTGTGACCATCAGTAAGGCATGTGACACACAGGCAGATTCCGGGAGATTTAGTCGCCTGGCATTAATCGCCTCTTCTTCTGGGCGACAATCTCCCTGAACTAGCTTTGCATGTATTCCCGTCCGCTACAGTGAAAAGTCGTCCGCCCTGAAGCACACGCTGTGCTACGTTTTCCAAAGTCGCCCGAAGTTTCCACGCATGCTATAGCACACTGCCAGTGTATCACAAGCCTTAGGGCTAGGGCAGACGGGGAGATTCGGGGGCATTTTGTCGCCTGGCGACTTCTCGCCGCGACTTGTAGCCCCCGAACCTCCCCGAATAGCCAAGTCCTGGGACACACCGGCGTTACTTGAAAACGCCGGCGCCTATTCACACAGAGCGGCGCGCTTTTTGAAATCGCTCCAAATTGCCTCGCGAGTCAATTTGGAGCGATTTAAAAAAGCGCGCCGCTCCGTGTGAATAGGCGCCGGCGTTTTCAAGCAACGTCGGTGCGCCCCAGGACTTGGCTATTCGGGGAGGTTCGGGGGCTACAAGTCCCGGCGAGAAGTCGCCAGGCGACAAAATGCCCTCGAATCTCCCCGTCTGGCCTTAGCCTTAAAAGGGAAACAATACAGTACGCTTCCTAGAGAAAATGATCTTGCAGCAAGATAAATACAACACCTACTGACAGCGCCCTGCTGGAATTTTAATTAAGGGTCTCACTGTGTGCTTGAGAGAAAATGGACCCAGGTTAACCATTTCAATGCTAAAGCATAACTGTTCTAGTACAACAAGCCAATACTAGGGGTGAAGTAATTTCACAAGTGATCATGCAGAAGGTAGTCTCCACAGGGGACAAGTGAAACATAATCCAAGTGTGTACTTCTGCTTTTAAGTGTCACCTTTGAGTAGAACTAGAACAGAGAACTCAAACCTCAGACAGGTTAAAAGACCGGAACAGAAACTGTATCAAAGAGAGCCATAATCACAGACCAACAAGGAACAAGCAAGCGTAGTATAATATACACAAATATCTATTGTGTGGCCAGGACTTTATAGTCTCAAAGCTGGAGCCAGAACAGAATCTAATTGCACTGTATAGATTTTAGGGATGCACCGAATCCAGGATTCGGTTCGGGATTCGGCCTTTATCAGCAGGATTCGGATTCGGCCGAATCCTTCTGCCTGGCCGAACCGAATCCGAATCCTAATTTGCATATGCAAATTAGGGCCAGGGAGCTAAATCACGTGACTTTGTGGCACAAAACAAGGAAGTAAAAAATGTTTTCCCCTTCCCACCCATAATTTGCATATGCAAATTAGGGTTCGGATTCGGTTCGGTATTCGGCCAAATCTTTCGTGAAGGATTCGGGGGTTCGGCCGAATCCAAAATAGTGGATTCGGTGCATCCCTAATAGATTTACATAAGATTTACAAAAGTTTTGCAAAACTGGAAGCACCAGTTTCCCCAAGAGGGCAAAGAACACAGAGCACATCATTTAAGTCCCATGACTGCTCTGTGTTCTTAATGCTGATATCACTTACTTGCATCATCTCCTGGGATTTTTTGCTTTTTTAGGGGGTGAGTGCGCTGCCCTCTCTCTCTCTCTCTCTCTCTTTCTATATATATATATATATAAGACCTGTTATTCAGAATGCTCAGAATCTGAGGTTTTTCATATAAGGGATTTTTTTGTAAGTTTTTTAAACAGTAAATACACTCAAGGGTATTTTAGTTGGGATCAAGTATCAGGTTTTGTTTTATTATTACAAAGAAAAAGGAAATTGACAAAATGTCTAGCCCCATGTCAGATTTCAAAACTGAATATAAAAAAAAAATCTGCTCTTTTGAAAAATGGATTTCAGCGCAGAAGTCTGCTGGAGTAGTACTATTAACTGATGCATTTTGAAAAAAACATGTTTTCCCATGACAGTATCCCTTTAAAAATGTGAATTATTTGATTAAAATGGAGAGGGTCATCCCGTAATTCGGAGCTTTCTGGATAATGGGTTTCTGGATAACAGCCGTTTACACACTTTTTAGCAGTCAGGGAGTGTACCCCTTTTATTCATGCCACCATAATATTTGATATTATGGTGGCATGAATAAAAGGGGTACACTCCCCGACTGCTAGAAAGTGTGTGTGCGGACCTTCTTTACAGTTGTACGGTTGCTAAGGGACCCGGCCGGGTCGATGGTGAACCAGCACCATTACTGCAGGTCAGTGGAAGGAAGGTGTGCGGTAGAGACAATACATTTGTTTCTGGATAACAGATCACATACCTGTGTGTGTATGTATATACTGTATATATACATGGTAGTGTCCATATTATCTGCTTGTATTTCTACTTGAGCACCCATCTGCAATGCTTAGCAATCCTTCAGCTTCCCACCCAAAAGTTTTCTTCGCTTTTCTTGTACAACCTTCATTTTATTTATTGCATTTATGTTTATTTGTTGTGAAAAAAATGTCATGCATGTAGAATATTAGTTAATATTAATTGTCAGTTTTAGTCTGTTCTACATTCTGGGACAGATTTATCAAGGGTCGAAGTGAAAATTCAAATTTCAAAGTAATCTTTGGGAACTTCAACTATCGAATAGACACAAAATTCGATTCAAATTGAAAAAAATCGATTTGAATTGAAAAATCCAACCATTCAAAAATCGAACTACTGTCTTTCGAATTTGACCCTTCGCCTTTGACCTTAATGAAGTCTTTTTGAAAATTCTGTAAATTCTATTTTTTTTTAGTTTAATCGTAAACAATTCAAATGATTGGAATTAGAGAGAAAACTGACCTATTCCATCGAAAAAACTATTTGAATAAAATTCGATGGTCGAATTGCAGAGTATTTTCACTTTGAAATTCGACCCTTGATAAATTTGCACCTCTGTATTCCGCCAGTGCATTGGTTAGTATCCAGAAACAGGTTTGTTCTGTTGTTTAGGTAATAAAATATATTTAGGACAGTATTTTGAATAATGTCTAATAAAGTTGTGATTGATCATACCCAATGATATCAGCGTCTGTGAAATTATTTGTGGGTAGTCTGATCTTGACTAGTATCCATATTCTTATTCCAAGGCCTAGCATATCTGTGAGTAGGTACATTTGCCTTTGGATAATACTGGGCAAGAAGCTTGTGCTAATGGTGTGTGCTGTGAGTGCTGGGGACCAGGGGCGCTGGAAGATAGTAGGCAATTTATTAAAAGGAAATGTTAACATTTATTTTCTATAAAATCAGCTTTTCACTTAGCACACCCTATTTTAGTTGGATCTATTAAAAAATGTGTCATTTGAACTTTCCCTTTAATAAGGAGCTAACTAACAAAAGCAGTTCCCTTTTTACTTGACCGTAGGTCAGCTGTTCAAATAGAAATATAGAGAAGGAACTGTCAAACTATGAGTAACTTTCTAAACATAATTTCCATGTGAGATGGATGATGTATCACAAGTGTCAACCTTTGCCACTATAAATATTGCCAAACTACATCTCTCAAGCAGGCCCGGACTGGCAGTCTGTGGGTTCGGGCAAATGCCCGATGGGCTGCTTGTTTTAAAATGTAAATGGGTTGCTCACCTAATAATGCAAATGAGGGTTGTCTTTAATATGTAAATGAACCACTCACTTTAGAAATGTAAATGAGCTGTCCATAATAGCTAGCCACAGCTAAGCCGATGCCTGCATTTGTTAGTGCTCATGCATATCGATGGAATCAGGAATTCTGACTTCTTCTTGCTTGCTTGCTTCTTGCTTGCTATATACCCAATCCCTTATGATTATGATAAGTATGTTGGCAACAGGAGGATCCATGCTCAGAACAGTCACTTCAGACAGTATATAGAAAACGGTGATATGTAGCATTAATTGCATGAGACAGTCTAGTCTCTTCAAGTATGCCACACTTTGGCCCTGTGACACACATGGTAATTAAAGTCCGCTATCCGCTATCCCAGAACTAACTAATTATTTTTCTACATGATACCCTTTTTTGTATATAGTGGGCTCTGTCATCTGGGTCAGGAGCAGTACACAAGAAGTATATCCATGTATACAGGTCATTAGACCCAATAAGGAGAATACATGTCTCCTAGTTTGTTTCAGTGCTCAACAATAGTTTTTGCTGAACTATAACTCACACCATAGGATGCACAGAGTAGTCGAGCACATATAAATAAAGCTATCACGGAGAGTTCTTGCTGAACTCTAACTCTAACATGGGAAATTGACAAAATGTCTAGCCCTATGTCAGATTTCAAAATTGAATATAAAAAAATCTGGTCGCTCTTTTGAGAAATGGATTTCAGTGCAGAAGTCTGCTGGAGTAGCATTTTTAATTGATGCTTTTTGAAAAAAACATGTTTTCCCATGACAGTATCCCTTTAAATACAGGCCCCTGAGCCATTCCACTGCAGGTGAGACAACCAATGCATCTAAACAACCAAGTTTGTTCAATGTACCCAGCCAAGTAGGGGGGAGGTTTTACAGGTTTCAAATCCTTAACCATAAGCAGATCCTCTAGGTTGACAGCCCATCTATAACCCATAGTGGGTTTGGAAACCTCAGTAAATGGAAGTGAAGAGTCTGATCTCACAATGTCCCATCTATTCATCTAAGCAGTTCTGATTTCTTTACTGTCTGTAGAAAATGTGTTAGTAAATAGCAAAGGTCTTAGGGGTGTCCTGAGGACAAGCTTTCAATAAGTCACATTGTGTATGATGAAGGGCTTTCTCTTTCTGCTTCATGATCAGCCTAGGGTGGTAACCTTGTTCGAAGAACCATTCAGCCATCTCATTCAGCTGTAATAAGGCTCTGTCCCGATCTGAGCTGTTCCTAAGAACTAGAAGGAACTACAAGACCCCCCTGGAAGTGGAAATACGGTGGTGTGAGTGTGCATGCAAAATAGTGTTTCGGTAGCTTTGTGGAACAGAGTAGTGGCTAATCTGTTACCGTCCCTGTATATTTCCGAATCTAGAAAATGTATAGATGACTCACTGTACTCCATGGTGAACCTAACCAGAGTGTTTAATGTTCTAAGATACTTTAGAAAAGCTAATTGTTCTCCTGAGGAGCCCTGCCATACCAAAAAACATTCATCAATGTAACATTTGTAAAATACTATGGACTTGGAGGAATTAAGGAATGGAGAGATGTACCTGTTCTCGTACTCTGCCATGTACAAATTTGCAAATGAAGGAGCAACATTTGAACCAATGGCAGTCCCAGCTGTCTGCAAGTTAAACTTGGCTTCAAACATAAAGTCATTGTGAGAGTGCAAGGTCAAGAAGAGAACAGATTAATTCAATGGGAGCATCATTATGGCCACACTGGATAAGGGATTGTTTTGTAGCAGCAATACCTGCCTCATGTGGAATGATAGTGTATAAACTAGCAATGTCCATGGATACCAGAAGGCACCCTTTGGGAATGGACAATTCTTGTTGATTCTTGATCAAATGCATACTGTCATGTAAAAAGGAGTCCATGGATTGAACACTGGGTTGTAGAAAATAGTCAAGATATTGGGCAACAGGCTGAAACAATGACTCTGGCTGAAATGATAGGTCTGCCAGGTAGGTGAGTGGTGGATTTATGTATCTTTGGAATGGTATATATATAATGGGGACCTTAGGGTATGTGGTGGTTAGAAACTCATGAGTAGAAGTGTTAAGCCAACCCAAGTCTAGTCCCAATCGGAGCATAGATCTAATTTTTTTTTATAGTCATTAGTGTGGTCCACAAGGGCTTACGGTAAGTGGCTGTGTCCGCCAATTGGTTCAATAGTTCAGTCCGATAGTAGTCCCTATTTAAGAGCACAATGGCACTACCTTTATCAGCCTGACTAATTATTAGATTCTTGTCAGACTTCAAGTTCTTAAAGGAAAACTATACCCACAGAACAATGTAGGTCTCTATAAAAAGAAATTGCATAAAAAACTCATATGTAAAATCTGCTTCATGTAAATAAACCATTTTCATAATAATATACTTTTTTAGTAGCATATGCCATTGTGTAATCATAAATAGAAAATTGGAATTTTAAAAAATAAGGACAGCCTCCTGGGATCGTATGATTCAACGGTGCACACAAACATACCAAACAAACTATAAAGTTAGGTCACATGAGCCAATTAACAGACAGAGTTCTGTATTTTGCTTCCACACTTCTTCCTGTTACAGTTAGAGTTGAAATATTTCTTGTCAGGTGATCTCTGAGGAAGCACACAGACCATCACGAAATGGTGGTGCAAGGCAAGAGATGTAAAAGGGTATCATTTACTTAAAAATATATATATATATATCAGTTTGATAAGATTCTTTAATATGCCACTTAATTTGATATAAACTATCTGGGGAGGGAGGTTATGCACACAAGATGGGAGGGGACGCACACAGGGAGCAGGGCCGCCAATAGGAATCACGGGGCCCAGCACAACAAATTTTCAGGGCCCTTGGCACCCCACCCACTCCACAGCAAGCCCCACCCCTGATCCCACCCACTCCACAGCAAAGTTAAAAGACCACACAGACATCAGCACCCCATAAAAGTTTTTTTTTAAAAAGCATTGGTGCCAGGGCCCATCTTACAAGTTAAAAAAAAAATGGTGTCTCAAAAAGTATTTTAAAAAAAACATTGGAGCCAGGGCCCCCCTTACAAGATAAAAAATATTTAATTTTTAATATTTAATTTAATATTTATTGGTGCCAGGGGCCTATAGAGTATTAAAATAATACATTGGTGGCCACGGAATTAAAAAAAAAAACCACATTGTCACACAGGTGTCAGTAAAATTGAACTCGTGGCTTCAGGACTTCAGTGTCAGCTCCTTTCGTGACATCGGGTATTTTCACAGCTTCAGGACTTCAGTGTAGGCTTCTTCGTGACTTCGGGCCTTTCCGCCACTCCAGGACTTCGACTGTCTGGCACTTCCGCGTTCTGCTGGGACATCGGAATGGAAGGCCCACTAGTTGGCTCTTTGCTCAGGGCCCACCAAGGCCTTATCTGGGTGGCTTCAATTTTGTGGCTGTACCCACTCCTTCTAATGGGTCTGACCCTATTGTGTTTGGACCTGTTTGTGATCTGGTGGACACTAAAAAAGAAGGGTTGATAGCATCAAAAGTAAAACTTGAGTCAGAGCCAGAACTGTCAATGGTACTCAAAGAGGTTGGCTTTCTGGAGGGTCTGAATCTATTTCTGGGTACCCGTCTATGGTCAGACAAGCCCAACAACCACCCATTTACCTATGCATATGCAAATTAGGGGTGGGAAGGGTAAAAATGTTTTATTTCCTTGTTTTGGGACAAAAAGTCATGCAATTTCCCTCCCCGCCCCTAATTTACGTATGCAAATTAGGGTTCGGATTCGGTTCGGCCGGGCTGAAGGATCCGCCAAATCCGAATCCTGCTGAAAAAGACCGAATCCTGGCCGAATCCCAAACCGAATCCTGGATTCGGTGCATCCCTAAACAGTATACAACCAGTTTTTTTTGGCGCCATTCACTTCTCCTTTCATTTTAGAGTCAACTGATGAAAATGAGCTCTGCAGGGGGCATGCAAACTACAATTCAACCCACTTCCTACTGCCCATTGTGAAACAAGGAAGTGACAGCATCGTAATCACAAAAGACAGATGATCCTAGTGCAGAATGAAGACAGGAGCAGCATAGCAAAATAGCAGAGCAAAATGCAAAGAGACATGGAAGCTACTCTGTGTTTGTAACTTTGTAACTGTATCTGCGCGATGGCCAGGCCCGGACTGGCCATTTGTGGGTTAGGGCAAATGCCAGAGGGGTTGCTATAAGGTCCCATAGAAAGTCAGTGTTTAGTGGGCTGGTGGGGGCTGTTTGGGCCTCTAGGTGGGCTGATGGGCCTCTTGTGTACCTGAAATGCCAGGGCCTATTTTAATTCTCAGTCCAGTCCTGGCGATGGCTAATAAAATATGTATTTTTTCAATTTAGAAAAATAAGTGGAGTGCATCTTCAGAGTAAATTCTACCTATTTTGGCCACAGTGAAAAAAGTATATATAATATAGATGTACCTTGCCCCTTTAACCCCTAATGCTAAAATCAGTATTTCTTTTTAACTATGTGTAGCAGCAACAGCTCAGAAAAGAAGATGCAGGTATTACTGTCAATATGGCATGAAAGTATAATTATTTATTGTCATCATTTCCTTTTACAGTATAATAAACCATAGTCCAGGACTAGCACCAGCTTTATACAAACATTTTTTTTTTTTAATTTCACTTTCTAATGTCAGTGTTGTTACAATAAATGGCTAATTCATAGATCATTTTACCTTTGCACTATTTTCAAAATACTCTATAATTTCATTATTAAATCATAGATAGTATAGATAGCAGGTCGTATAGACTGGTTTACCATACAGTACAGGCCAACACCATATCTTTGTACATTGGTTTAGATATTGGGAATTTATTCTAGAAAATAATTAGCAGTTATTTATCCAGTTTCTCCTGGATAAATGTGTTTAGTCATGCAATAACTTTCTAGGAAACCCAAGTATACTTAGGTCTTAGGCTACTTACATACTACACTAAGCACTTGTACATACTGTACAATTTGTATTATGGTATTCTATTTAAAACAAACTTTTGATCAGGGTCATTTGGGTAGTTTGTGTAATGATTATGATTTAAAAAGATTAAACACAGTTGTTTGACAATAAATGGCTTCAGCCAACCACTAACCATGAGTGAAAGAAAAGTTTTTGTGTTATCATTCATATTCTCTGAAAAATGGTTAAGAAAGCATAAATTCTGCCAGGGTATGTAAACTTATGAGCACAACTGTATATACTATATAAATAAATGTTTGCATAAGTATAAACCCAGACCACCACCTTCAAGGTAAATTAAGTTACGTCAAAATTTTTCATTTACATTCCCTGATTTGTGCTTTTCAATCACCTTTTCACAGATTTCTTCGGAGTTTTTTTTCTTTATTGTTTGGTTATGCCATCATACTGACTCACCAGAGGCTTGACCTTCCACATACACACACAGGGCCAACATCAAGAGGGGAGAGGGTTGACTATTGTCCTGGGCCCAGTCAAATTCCCATCCAAATTGCATAACCTCCATAAAAATTTCCATAACTTGTCTAGAAACTTCCTAAACTTTCATAGAAGCTTATAACATATGTATCAAGCAATGACAATGCAGAGCAGTGTGATGGGGCAGGTAAAAGTGTAGGGTTTAAATTTAGCACAAATTCCATGGACCAATTTAATTAAAAAACTAAAGGTAAATTTCAGTGCCTCCTAATGAATTAACTGACTTATTAGGACATTAATTCATGTAATTATTTATATGAACTTATTATGGTAAAATCTTTGATGCATTCAACTGCAGTGGAACACAAGAAAAAATGCAAACCTTCTTTGAAATAATTTGTACTCACTGAGAAACAGGCATTTGTTGAATGTGGGTGGAGCACATCGAGATACCATGTTAAATGAGGTGTATACTTTTGCATTCAATGTCCAGAGCTTTATCCAACAAAGGATGTTACACCCGCCACTGGTTTCAAGTGCCGGCGCATAAGCGCAGGCACGCGTCAACTTAGGCGCCAGCGTCAAAATGCCAGTGCACATCGAATTGGACACCTGCGCCGGAATAGACGTTCCCCCCAAAATGCTTAGGTGCAATGACCTCTAATCTGGGCATCTAGCTTCCTATTGGTCCCTGATGTGTCTGTCTTCCTCAGCCTGCTCCTGATTGGTTCCTGTTCCCTTAAATACCTTCCTCTTCCTCCTCACTTTGCCCAAGCTGGCTTCAGGTCCTACTGTTCCTGCTAAAGCCCTGTTTGTCCGAGTGTCCTGGTTTTGACCCTCTGCCTGTTTTCCTGACCTCTGAACCTTCGCTGCCTGAAACCGACCTCTGCCTGCAATTGACTACTCCTTATCCTAACCCCTTGGTACTTCACTTCTCTGTAACCTGTCTTCTGGAACTGACCTTTGCCTGCACTTGACTACGCCTTGCCTGATTCTTTGATATCTCTCTCCTGGTAACTCACCTGGCTTCTCTACCAGGGTTGCCACCTGGGCGGTATTTTACCGGCCTGGCCGGTATTTTTGGTGGTTGATCCCAATGTTATTAATAGGAAAAAAACACATATATATAGGAAGGCCGGTATTTTTTTCAAGAAAAGGTGGCAACCCTATTCTCTACCACCTCCACAGCAGAAAGCCCGGGGTCCCAAAAGGGAGTCGGTGAATACCGGAGCTGTAGAGAGGTTCCTGTTACCATCAGTTCTCCTGGATCAGCTACATTCCTCCGGGATCTGAGGTAAACAGATCGTTATAGAGGACTTGATGACCATGCAACCTGGCAGATCTTGAGCAGCTTTGCAATGAGGAATGGGACAAAACTGCAATATCAAGAGACCCATCCATACAAACCTAAGGTTGGAGTTACTGCTGAGGCATCTACTAAATACTGAATTGGTGATGCAGTACATATATGCAATCAGTTAGTTTTGGGGTTTTTCATAGTAATTAATTTAAATCACTTTGCAGATATCTCTTTGACACAAAAGAGTCTAGAGGGTTCATTTACTTAACTGAAGGCAGAATACAATGGCCCTAATTGGCAATTTTTAGCTCTTTTACAGAACCTTTAGGTGTTGGCGCAGTTGCTGCTGGTCTCTGCTTTTCAAAGTGCAGAGACCTGCATGCATACAAAGTTGCCTGTATTCAGCAGCACTGTATTTGTAAAGGACTGGAGGGGAAGGCACTTATGCCCGCCCACTTCCTCTAACCTGTGTGTCATTAAGAAGCACAAGAGAGGGGAAGAGGGTGCAGGCCACAACAGAGCCCTGTCCTTACCGCATTACAGGCAATAAGAACAGGCCTTGATGCTGCACTTTGCACTGGTGCTTTTGTCAGTGGATTTTAGTTGCTAAGGTAGGGTTTTAGAATTGGTTCCAACTAGCAAACATTTGCAAGTAGTTTGTTGTGGGTTTCTCTGAGAACTTTGGTCTCCTTCAACACTCCAAAATGCCAGTTTATTTGTTTATGAAATTTTTTTTAGATAACAGTATGTATGCATAGGATAGGGACCATAAACTCAGTGTATTTGTGTGTGATAGCGAGCTTAGACTGTAAACTCTGGTGGAGCAGAAACTAATTTGTATAATGTATAAAAAGCACTGTGGAAAAAGTTGGCACCATATAAAAATTAACATATTTGGGATGGACCAAATCCACTATTTTGGCTTTGACTGAACCCCCAAATCCTTTGTGAAAGATTTGGCCGCATACCGAAACTTAGTAGTTTGTTGTGGGTTCCTCTGAGAACTTTGGTCTCCTTCAACACTCCAAAATGCCAGTTTATTTGTTTCTAAATAAATTTAGATAACGGTATGTATGCATAGGATAGGGACCACTATTTTGGCTGTGACTGAACCCCCAAATACTTTGTGAAAGATTTGGCTGAATACCGAACCTTAATTTGCTTATGCAAATTAAGCTTATGCTTAAGGGACGGGGAAAAAGAGAACTGTGCGCTGTGAGTGTGGTTAAAAATATTTTTATTTCCTTGTTTTGTGACCAAAAGTCGCATGATTTAGAGGATTCGGTTCAGATTGGCATGAGGATTTGGCTGAATTTGAATCCTGCTGAAAAACGCAGAATCCTGGGCAAATACTGAACCAAATCCTGAATTTGGTGCAACTAGGGTTGCGACCTTTTCAGGAAAAAAATACCGGCCTTCCTATATATTTATCTTTTTTTCCCTATTAATAACATTGGGATCAACCATCAAAAATACCGACCAGGCCGGTAAAATACCGACCAAGTTAGAAAATTGAAAAAAGAAGAAGAAGTGGTGGAGTCATCCCGTAGGTAACTAACTGTTTAGTTTCTAAACCCTAGGATTACCACAAGAGGAGAAGGCAGAAAGAGGGGGACTGTGGTCTCGTTATTTACCTTCCCTAACTGCTTCAATAGCTAGCTTCCCTAAAAAAACACAAATCCCCCACTTCGTGTGAAACGAGAAAATAATTGTTTAAAAGGCAACTGTAGATTAAAATAACTAGTTAAAAAGATCTACTAAAAGTAAAACGAGGAGAGATAAGAGTGAACCACGCTGACGCGTGTTTCGCAAATGCTTTGTCAAGGCTCCTATTTAAGGCCCCTCCTATCTAAAGGACACAATTTCTACCATAAATTTCCTAAACAATATTACATGGAAAAATGGATATATAATCTGAACGTGCGATGTGACCTCACTTTATACAATTATATGATCATAATTTAGGAATCAAAGCAGTAAAAAAATTCCTAAATGAAGATAATACCTAAAAAACAACTCAAAAGGAATTCATAATGAAAGGCATCAGATTCATATTAAATAAAAACTATTTTTGCTTCGAAAAAAATTATTATTTACAAACAAAAGGCACAGCTATGGGAATGAGATTCGCACCAAGCTAGGCCAATCTTTTTATGGGTAATTGGGAACAAGAAATCATCCAACCTTTTCTCAATAAAAATACAGGTTTGCTAGTGTGGAAGCGCTTTATAGACGATTGCCTATTCGTATGGGATGGTCCAGAGAATGAAATAAAAGACTTTTTGAACAATTTAAATACCAATGATTATAATATAAAATTAACAAGTGACTATAGTACCAGTATGGTTAACTTCTTGGACCAAGTCAGCTATCACTTGCAACAGAAATAACATTATTTATTTGTTACAGTGTCCATGTAACCTACAATATGTAGGAAGAACCAACAGAACTCTCAAAACTAGAATACGTGAACACATGAATAATATAAGTAAAAAGGTTATGACACATAGGGGCAAATTCCCATAAAATCCCTCGAATCCCCTCGAAATTCAATAAGCATTCAACTATCGAATGCTTATTGAATAGTTCCAGGCTATCTTTTGCTCAATATTAGATTTCTCGATGAAAAACGTACTTTTTCCTTCGAGCCTCCGAAAAATTGGTATGATTCAAACGATCGAGGCGTTCGATCGTACGAATGGTATTCGAGGTATACATCCACGGGTTCTAAGAGAGCTTAGTTCAGTTTTAGACCATCCCCTATTTCTGATTTTCTCAGATTCACTTTCATCTGGTATGGTGCCTATGGATTGGATTAAAGCTGATGTCATCCCAATATTTAAAAAGGAATTACGATCTCAGCCTGGCAATTATAGACCAGTAAGTTTGACATCTGTGGTGGGCAAATTATTTGAAGGCTTGTTAAGGGATCACATTCAAAATTTTGTCCTAGGGAATGGCATTATGAGCAGCAATCAGCATGGCTTTATGAAGGATAGGTCATGCCAGACAAATTTGATTGCTTTTTATGAAGAGGTAAGTAAGATGCTGGACAATGGGGGGCAGTAGATGTGATATATTTGGATTTTGCCAAAGCGTTTGATACCGTGCCCCACAAACGACTGCTTTCTAAACTAAGGTCTGTTGGGCTTAATGAAGTTGTTTGCACATGGATAGGGAACTGGCTACAGGATCGGGTACAGAGGGTGGTTGTTAATGGTACGTTCTCTACTTGGAGTAAGGTTCTTAGTGGGGTCCCTCAGGGCTCGGTGTTGGGTCCACTTTTATTTAACTTGTTCATTAATGACTTAAGGGAGGGTGTTGTAAGTAATGTCTCCGTGTTTGCAGATGACACAAAACTATCCAGCCCAATTAATTCCATCCAGGATGTGGCATCCTTGCAACAGGATCTTGACAAACTGGCAATCTGGGCAGCTAAGTGGCAAATGAGATTCAATATTGATAAATGTAAAGGCATGCACCTGGGATGTAAAAATATTCAAGCCACTTATACCCTTAATGGGACTGCACTAGGCAAATCCATTATGGAAAAGGACCTTGGAGTCCTTGTAGATGATAAACTTGGCTGTAGCAAGCAGTGCCAGTCAGTAGCATCAAGGGCCAATAAGGTCTTGAGCTGTATTAAAAGGGGCATTGAGTCACGGGAGGAGGGGGTAATTCTTCCACTTTATAGAGCACTTGTAAGGCCACATCTAGAATATGCCGTACAGTTTTGGTCTCCCTCACTCAAACAGGACATTATTGTATTAGAGAGGGTACAGAGAAGGGCAACTAAGCTGGTAAAAGGTATGGAAAATCTTAGCTATGAGGAAAGACTGGCCAAATTGGGGATGTTCACGCTGGAGAAGAGGCGCTTAAGGGGTGATATGATAACTATGTATAAATATATAAGGGGGTCATATAATAATCTCTCTAATGCTTTATTCACAAGTAGGTCTTTCCAGATGACACGAGGTCACCCATTCCGTTTAGAAGAAAAGAGGTTCCGCCTAAATATTCGGAAGGGGTTTTTTACAGTGAGAGCTGTGAAGATGTGGAATTCTCTCCCTGAAACTGTTGTACTGGCTGATACATTAGATAGCTTTAAGAAGGGGTTGGATGGCTTTTTAGCAAGTGAGGGAATACAGGGTTATGGAAGATAGTTAATTATACAAGTTGATCCAGGGACTAGTCCGATTGCCTTTTTGGAGTCAGGAAGGAATTTTTTTCCCCCTCTGAGGCAAATTGGAGAGGCTTAGGATGGGTTTTTTTTTGCCTTCCTCTGGATCAACTAGCAGTTAGGCAGTTAAAATTAAAAAAAAAAAAAAAAAAGTTGATCTTGATGGACGCGAGTCTTTTTTCAGCCTAACTTACTATGTTACTACTATTAGCAAGTCTTTGCAAATGAAGCCTATGGGGGGGTTCCCACAGGCTTCTATTGGTATTCAGTAGGTTCAATCTGGTGAAGTAGGCATTCGAATAAATTTTAATTTTAAAATCCTTCGATCCTTTTAATTTGTAAATTTGCACCATAGTGTATCAGCACACTTTAACACACATCACAATGCTGACCCTTCTTTACTGAGATGTGCAGGTATCGTCCATAAAAAAACCACATTGGAGAGGAAGTGACATAGTGAAAACAATTTCAAGAGAGAAAACTTATTGGATCCATGAATTGAAAACTTTAACTCCAATGGGACTTAATATAGAGATCGATTTAAAATTCTTCTTAAATGAATAAATGCTTTTTAAACAAATAAATTAATTAGAAATTATATAAAACTTTTAAAATAATTTTATAAACGAACAATAAATTTATAACTTTAAAAAACCAATGAATTCATATATAAAATTATGTTTTATTTAATAGAGTATTTTTTTATACTATAATGAACTCCATTCTAACATTTAATTCATTTAAATATTTAATTTAATAAATATTTAACTCATGCAAATGACCAATTATGTAAATGTATTGATTGTGAACTCTATTTAAATGTAATGGAAGTAATTCTCTGTAATGCCCCTGATCAAGTGGAGTACTGCGAAACGCGTTGGGCTTTTTGTATTAATAAATTTGAAGATTTAAGTAGAAAACAAGTGTCTACAATATTTTCCATTGGAGAGTTCCTTCACGTTAACACCGGACCACTGGACTGACGAGGTTGTGAGACTCGGCATACACATACTCAAAAAAAAGACCGCCAACTGCCTGACAGGATTGCAGCAAACAGCGCATCGACCCTTATAATATGCCTATGATTAAGTGTCCTTTAGACACGAAACGCGTTAGGCTTATGGTTCTTAAATTTTGGAAATAAATGTAAGCTTTTTAACCTTTTACAACCTGACTGTGGCTTCACTACTTTGTGGGTTCCAGGCTTGTGCCAGCCTCTTATCAAGTGTTCGGTAAAATACTGGCCAGGTGGCAACCCTACCCTGATGTATCAGTTTGTCAATTATTATGTATCCTTATAAACAGTGCTGTGGATAGGATTGCCACCTTTTCTGGAAAAATATACCGGCTTTCCTATATTTTTATGGTTTTTCCCTATAAATAACATTGGCCTCAAACACCATTTTCCCTTTATGAACTCCATGTCAGTACTTACCGGATAACCCCTCCCCCATGCTCCCATCAGAAGGACCCTCCCCAAGCCTTTAAAGACCGGCCACACCCACCTACCGGCGTCTTTTTTCCTTCTCATTTTGCTCGCATTGGAAGCAAAGATGTTTGTTCTTTTTAACCTTGGGAAAGCATTGGGCCTGCCCATACGGCGTCTTAGGAACAGGGGTTTTGGTCCATGGGACCTTTTGTTCCCCAGCACACATGGCCTCATATCTTGGAGTCCTCTGTACGTCAGCATCTGGATCAGGTAAGGCACCAGTGTGCAATGTTTGCTACTCCTGGTCTGCCTATATTTCATTTGCCTTTTCCGTATTGTTGTCAGAACATTTGGCGGCAAGTGCTTGTTCCCCCATCCAGTGTGCCTTCCTGGCCTGCCCAAAAGGCGTCCATTGGCAGTGGTGTATGTGGCCCCTACACACACTTGATTTTTACAGATGGGCGAGGGAGGTGGCAGTTAGAAGGTCAGCCATCTATTTGGCATAATTAGTTAGGGGCCTGAGCCTTATTGCCTCCAGTTTTCTTTTTGTTTTTTCTTGTCTTTTAAATTGAGGGCAGGTGTCATGGCCGCTGCTTCCCTCAGCAGACTTTCCTAAGGTAAAAGGTCATAAAAAAAAAAAAAAAGGCTTGCCTTATAGCTTCAGCTAGAAAGGGGGCAGATTTGGGCTCTGGTAAGAGACACCAATTATCCAATTTACCTCTGTGTAACCACAGCAGTTGCTTTTGGTTACCTGCATTGCAGACAGCAGCTGAGTTAATCAGCGGATTCCACTACTAAAGTGACCCCCACTGAGCACAGTTATGTGATTGTTCTGTCTGTATAGACACCAGCTGAGTATAATCAAATGTTCATTCTTGTGCAAATGCCAGCTACAGCAAGTGGAGATGGCCTCGCCCACTCTCTTAACTGCAGACTGGAACTTGGATCCAGCAGCCTCTGGTAAGTGCTGCTGCTGTCAGTAACTTTTGAGGCCTGTTAACAATGAACTTGGTGTCCTGCAATATGTAGCTTTTGGAGACCTGCTTACAGCCTGGCATAAAGAGCAGCAGGTAAGGCACATAATCATATTCTGTTCTGAAGTGTACTGAGCTGATCCTTTGCTTACCTGCATTGTCCATACCTCCTAACTGTACCTATTTTAGAGGGACAGTCCCTCTTTTGACAACTCAACCTGCAGTCCCTCTAAGTTATCTAACTTAATTGGCTTTTGGCAGAGAGCACAGAACAGCTAATGTTGGGAGGTATGATTGTCCAAGGTTCTGACTATTTGCTCACCTGAAACCAGCAGCAGAGTTATGACTGGTTGCTCACCCTAATGCAATAGTCCTAGTGGATAACACAATCCTATGTAGAGCTACAGTGTACAGAGTTCCCTAATGAATGCTGCTATTTGTTCCGTATGGTGATGTGCTACAGCTATTGCTCTCCTGAAACCAGTAGCCCTTATGAATGCATCCCTGGGCTGGCTGTTAGGCTCTGATATACTGTATGCTTGCTCTAAACAGCTGCTAATTCAAACTATGTATCACATGTTGCTGTGATTGTATCTTTGCCTTGCAGGATCTAATACGCTTACATCTGAATGTCTTATGAATGCTTTCTCCTGTGTTAAGGTACCTACTTGTTTCAATTAAGCATGGAATTGTATCAGTTTAATGTTCTCCCTGTAAGTACTGACGTGGAGTTGATGCTAGGCGAGTTTACATATTGATTTCTGATACACACAGCAGGAGCATTTCAAGTCTCTGTTCTATGGATTACAGATATTCATTATACAACACAATGTTTGGGACCCTTCTCTGCAGGTTCTCCCAGTTTTGTGTTGCAATTCACAGTCGACATGACTGAAGGGCCAAAGATCAGCTAATCTGATAAATGGCTAACTGGCACAGTGCCGGCGCTTTTACATTTCAACTAGCGACGGACAGGGAGAAGGACGTTCGGGGAGATTGTCGCCTGCTATTAAACGCCAGGCGACTGAATCTCCCCGAATCTCCCTGTCTGTCCCCAGCCTATGTGTACCTGAGTAGCCTCACCTGACTGTAATCATGTGATCAGCTTCACTACCTGAGTTTCCAGAGAATTGATCCACTCCTGGATGATGGGGTCAGGTAATAATCTCTGAGACCTGGCTAACTGTATGCACACCGGAATGGTCTCAGCTGAAAGTAACAGTTTGCTCCTTATTTCCTGTCAAATAGGCAGTATCATTCAATATCCATAGCTGGAGCTCTGCGGTTGGTCAGTGTTCTCTGCCAGAGAGCAGTATTTCAGGGTCCTCACAGAGGCCTATATTGTAATCTGCCATGATAAAGCATGTGGGTTAATACAGGCTAGCACCATGGCTCTACACCCTATTGATGGTTCCTAAAAGATCACTTATGGTGACTCTAAGACTAAGTTGTCTAGTTATCTGATAAGTATGCTTATCCTTAGAAAGCCAATATCTTCAGAATGAATGCTTAACCTTGGGTTAATTGTTGTGTGTAAGAGTCTTACATGCGTGCGTATTATGTGTATACATGTATTATTTACATGTGGGTGTATGTATGTATATAGGTGTATGGGCCATCTGCATATATGTGCACGGGGGTATGTATGTGTATGATTTTACAGGCCATGACAGAGGCAGTGATAGGCATGAAAGCACACAGCTGTCTTTTACTGGCTGAAACTACTCTACAGTGGTGTGAAAAACTATTTGCCCCCTTCCTGATTTCTTATTCTTTTGCAT
>CM044443.1:44035338-44066262 GCA_024363595.1 Xenopus borealis
TTTTTTTTTAATTTCCTTTTTTGTTTTTCACCTTCCGATCCTAGTGTTGTAGTATTTTGTGGTAATTCGAAAATGAATAGGTGGAAATACAATAAACCTGCAAATATAAGGTTGTTTGCAAATGTGTGTCCCACTTTCTGTGAGGTATGTAAGAACATTAGGCATTGTTTTTAATACTAAAATGAATAAAGAGGTGCTTATATGAAATGTAGTTTACAAGTCTGTATTTATATAGGGGAAAATGTACCCCCTGTTGTAAAATATAAGGAAATTTGTTAGAGAAGTTCATAACTGTATAAAGGTAAATGTAATGTCTGTTAGTGATTTACAAAGGTGGTATATTTTTTTTCTTAATCTGCACATATACTAGTCTTAATGGTGCTTGCTTTGATCTTTGTTTTGAAGAAATCTATGCCATGTGACTTCTGCAAGGAAGCTGTAACAGTGTTGGGCAACTACCTGAAGGACAAGATTACACAGGTATACATGTTAGCAGTAATATACTGCACCTTTTATGGTTGTGTATTGTTTGTCCTCAATTCCATACATAAATCTATAGCGTATGCTGACCATTAAGTGCTTTAATAGGAAATGGTTTTCTATATTGGCAGTGCCTTTTGTTATAGCTCATGCCAGATGTTCAAATGCACTTCTCTGACTGCATTTATCAAATGTTACACGTTAATAAATTGGCATAAGGTAGTTTGCATTGCTATCCATTACCCCAATTCAAGATGCATGAAGACTTCCTTAGAGGCCATTACTGTTGACATTTTTTGTCAGCCTTAGAGCAATAAAATGCCTTGCATGTTAAAGGACAAAAACTTACTTGGGTTGTGATTACAAAATTTAAGGCACCATCGGTGACTCTTTAAATCCTAGACCATACTATTGCTTCTTTTCTTTTAATTAAGAAAAAAACAAAAAAGCACTAGCAGGGGGGTACTTCATCCAAAGCAGCCTGCCACCATTCGTACACACTCGGGCTTGATGCATGTGCAGTACAGAACAATTGCAAATGTATCTGTACTGCACTAAGCCTGAACTAGAAAAATGGTGTAATAGTTGATGTGTAGCAAACCCAGCACTAACCATGCATTGTTTTTCAGGATGAAATTAAGGAATATTTAAATAAAATCTGTGACTTTATCCCCGATCCTGGTTTGGCTGCAACCTGCAAGCAAGAAGTGAACGATTACTTCCCTATTGTCCTGAATCTTCTTGAACAAGAACTGGTAAGCACAACTACGTAGAACAGTGCTGTCCAATTTCTGTGGTACCAAGGGCTGGAATTGTTTGTGGTGGAGGCCTGATAATGGAAGCCAGTGTTGACCCAATTCCTTTGTTTTTTTTTTTTTTACCTATGTTATCACTATCTTTAAGACCATATGCACATTAATGGTGGTAACACACACAAAAAAACAAATGTTTAGTGCTCATTGCAGGGATATCGTTTGTGTGAAAAAAATAAAACATACCCTTATATCTATATTGCCTCCTCCTTCCCTGTGGATAACACAGCAACCCCCAGCACCTAAGGGGCTCATGTGCCTAAGGCAGAGTATGGCACACACAGGGAGCATAGTGCAAGTAGAACAGAGCAGGAGAAGAATGGAGAAGGGGAAACCTATCTGGACCACTCTACGATGAACACCACAGCACATCCCAGTAGTTGAACTCCTCACAGCCACATAATCTGCTATCAATAATAATCACTTAAAGGAAGAAGCGGAACAACTCTGATTTAATTGTCAGCTGCCTGAAGTGCCAGAACACCTCCCTCTAATCTTACTACACAAGAGAGGAGAGCTCTCAGTTCTCTGAGTAAGGACCCAAACATCACTATCCTGCCAGCAGATAAAGGGCGATGCTCAGTGGTGCTCAACATAACTGACTATCACTTCAAAATAACCACACTACTCAGTGACAGCAATACATATGAACCGTTAAGGAAAGACCCAACAAGTGGTTACAAGAAAAAGGTGATAGCTTGCCTACAACAACTTGAAAAGGAGAAAGCCATCAATAGTTTTATACAGTCGCCTGTACCCCAGAGAAGCCACACCATGCTTATACGGACTCCCCAAGATACACAAAGAAGGAGCACCACTAAGGCCCATTGTCAGCAGCATAAACTCAGTGACATAGAGCATTGCAAAATTCTTGGCTAACATCTTAGCCCCGTTGGTAGGCAATACAGAGCATCATATCCAGAATGCCAAGGAGTTTGTACCCGAGATTCATGGCGTTGCACTAGAGGCAGAAGAAACAATGGTATCTTATGATGTTACTTCATTGTTCACATGTATACCTACAACAGAGGCAATTGAGACTGTAAGGGCTAGAGCAGACGGGGAGATTCGGGGGCATTTTGTCGCCTGGCGACTTGTAGCCGTGACTTGTAGCCCCCGAACCTCCCCGAATAGACAGGTCCTGGGGCGCACCGGCGTTACTTGAAAACGCCTGCGCCTATTCACACGCAGCGGCGCGATTTGTGGAATCGCTCCAAATTGACTCGCGAGTCAATTTGGAGCAATTCCACAAATCGCGCCGCTGCGTGTGAATAGGCGCAGGCGTTTTCAAGTAACGCCGGTGCGCCCCAGGACCTGTCTGTTCGGGGGCTACAAGTCGCGGCTACAAGTCGCCAGGCGACAAAATGCCCCCGAATCTCCCCGTCTGCTCTAGCCCTAAGAAGTCGACTGCAGCAAGATAACACCCTCCGCAGCAGAACGAAGCTCAGTCCTTACCAAGTATGTTTGTTGCTAGATTTGTGCGTTAACACCACATACTTCAAATACAAGGACCATTTTTATAGGCAGAAACATGGCTGTGCAATGGGTTCTCCAGTCTCTCCCATTGTAGCTAACTTGTACATGGAGGAAGTTGAAAGAAGGGCCTTGCTTACATTCCAGGGAACAACCCCGAGTCACTGGTTCAGGTATGTTGACACTTTGGTAAAAATCAGATCCAATGAAGTGGCAGCCTTTACAGAACACATTAACTCGGTGGACAATAACAAGTTCATAATGGAAGATGTCCATGAGAACAAACTTGCCTTTTGGACTGTCTGATGCATCCAAGAGGGGGGTAACTTAAAAACGGAAGTATACAGAAAACCCACTCATATGGATCAATATCTGTTCGATTCCCACCATCCAATGTAACACAAACTGGGTGTCTACTTCTTGGTAGGCTCAGAATGGAGCAGTACCATGTGTATATACAGACAATCTTTGTATATATAGAAAACCTATGTATATAATTGTTTTTAATTCTCACCGTGAATAAATTTTTTTTTAATGGTGTATAGACACAATGCCCTATTTATGGAGATGGACAAGTTCACACATGGACACCGAACAGTGACACATGGATTTATCACTTAAAGAGGACCTGTCACTTTGAGACATGAGTAAAATATTTATTTTCCATCCTTAGTTAAACCCTTTAGTCAGCTGTTTTTGTCTATATCTGAAACGGATTAGAAAATATCCTTCATGTAAAAAGGGCTTCATAGGAGCTGCCATGTTTAAACACCCCTTTGTTTTCCGTGTGTGGGCTGTGCCAAACTGCCAAATCTCATTCATGCTTAGTCAGAGTAAACTCTATGATAGACAAGCTCTGTATAACTCATGTCACACCAGGACTTGATATTCTATGGGAATTATCTGAAACACCTTCTATTGTTCTATTCAGATTGTGTGGGCTACTCCAGCCACTAACAACTGCACAAACTGGTGATATCGTGAGAGGAGTCTGCAGGACTGATTCTACCCATGATGCTTTGCTCTCCTGACTTTCTGGAAAGTCAGGGCTTCAGTTAGTGTCTCATGGACATTTGAAAAGTAGTTATAAATTGAGAATTAGTGAGATTTGAGCATAATAAATAGGGGTATGTGGTTTGTTTTAAAATTATTTTCTTCCTAGTGTTAACTCAATCATGACAGGTTTCCTTTAAGAACTTACTTAAGAAAGTGAATAAGGACTAAGGGTTAACTAGCTGGCTTTTGTGTTAATTGGTGGGCGGGTCAACATCACAGGTGATGTATAAATATGTTCATTTCACACCAGGTTGTACACACGTGAAAGAGGGCCAATGGGCCCAAAACATGTCGTGTGGTGACACAATAAACAGCTGAATTGCAGATAACCTGCTGTCGTGAGTGATTCCCATGCTTCACAATACATTGGATACAAACTGGGTGTCATTAGAACTCTGTACCACAGGGCAGAATGTGTGGCAACTGATAGTCCAAAGACAGAGCAAAAACATCTCAGAGGAGCATTGAAAGCATGTGGCTACCCAGATTGGGCCTTTGTCAAAACAGCAGCAACCAAGCCCAACAGGAACACCGAAAGAAGTAAACGCCCAGAGACACATAGTTGGTCGAAACATAGTCATCCCATATGTAGCTGGAGTGTCAGAAACTCAGGAGGATTTTCAACAAACGCCACGTCCCTGTGTTTTTCAAATCTAGCAACACGCTGAGACAAAAACTGGAACGCTCAAAGAATCCAACACCGAAAGAAAAACAAAGCAATGTTGTATATGGAGTCCAGTGTAGGAAGGAGTGCACAGATCTGTACATTGGGGAGACAAAACTGCTCACCAAGCGAATGTCTCGGCATAGGAGGGGGAACTCTACAGGGCAAGACTCTGCTGTCTTTCTACACCTCAAAGACAAGGGACACTCCTTTGAAGATAGCAAGGTCCAAATCTTGGATAAAGAAGACCGCTGTTTTGAAAGAAGCGATTCATGTCGAGGTAGAAAAAACATCCCTGAATAGAGGTGGGGGCCTTCGACACCACCTGTCTGCTACATACAATGCTGTTCTCATGTCCGTACCAAAGCGGTTTCAGAACACTTCACACATCCATTCATGCAACTCACACAAGTAACACCTGTGTCTAGGACAGGGGTTCCCAACCTTTTTTGCTCGTGAGCCACATTTAAATTTAAAAGAGAGTTGGAGAGCAACACAAGCATGAAAAAGTCCATGTGGATGTCAAATAAGAGCTCTGATTGGCTTTTTTGTAACCCCTATATGGACTGGCAGCCTACAGGAGAGAATGTTTGGCAGGACATCTGTTTTTTATGCAACCAAAACTTGCCTGTAAGCCAGTAATTCAAAAATAAGCACCTGCTTTGAGGCCACTGGGAGCAACATGTTGCTCGCAAGCTACTGGTTGGGGATCACTGGTCTAGGAGTTGCATGACACATTGGTAATCCCATCACAGTATCTACACAGAATCAAATTCAATTCCTTTTTGAAGTTACAATGTGCCATTGTGATTGGATTAGTGGAGAGAACTTCCCATACAAGTCAGTTGAGCTGAAGAAGCTGCTCGGATAATTAGTGAAACGTATTCAATAATTACTCAGCAAGTCCAGTTGTTTTAGAATTACTTATCACATTTACGATGTACAGTTCTTCTTGCTGTGCTTCATACAGTGACGCCATTCTGGTGCCCCTTCAGCAGTTTTGAAAGTGCCCACATTGTTCACAATCATATAGTCTTGTTCTCCAGTGTTACAGGTGTGAATAATACAGGAGATTAGAGTCTGATTTTGAGAAATAAACAATGATACATTTAAAGTTTACACAAGGTAAGCAGTCACAGCAGGAAGAATTATGTGGGGGCCAAACAAAGGTGGAGTTGGCATAGGACAAGTGCTCTGAGGCCTACTTCTGGAATTGTAACGCATTTTGATGGTTTCAACTGAATTCTAGTTATTTATAGGTTTCCGTGTATTTATGGAAGTGGTCAAACATTATGCAGGTCTTGTAAAGCTTCATTTCAACAGTTTGTTAGAAAAAAATGTTATACCTGGTGTTATTTATATCTTGTGTTGAACAGATCTTGCCTTGCTGTTTTTAAAATAAACTGTGCCAAAGGATAAATTATATAACGATGATGTCTTGTCTTTCAGAGTAATCCTGGTGTGCTTTGTTCTTCCCTTGGTTTGTGCACATCTCTTCAGCGGCATCTGGCCAGTCTAAGACAACCCAAACAATTACTTACCAATGAGATACCAGATGTGGATGCTGCAAAACTGGTTTATCCTTATATTGTTAATATTCCTCAACTCCTCAATCCCCAAGAAAAGACTTTCAGTGAGCCAAAGGTAATTTAAAAAAAAAAAAAAAAAAAAAAAACAATTCAAAAACCACAAATAATAAAAAATGGAAACCAGTTGCAAATTCTCAGAATATCATTCTTTACATCATACTAAATGTTAATCTAACACTTTGTTTATATGAATCAAACTACAGTTTGAACATCTAATATGTTTGGCATTCACCATGTCAAAAGGTTTTTTTTTTTTTTTTTAATCTAATCTGAATTAGGATGGGAAGTTAAGTAAGAAAAAAAATCAAATGTCTAATATTCGATTCGTACAAACAGTTTTTCTCCTGACAAAAAAAAACTATGAACATCTCCAAATGTCATGAATTAGGACTGTTTCCATGTTTGAGGTGTGGTAAACCTCACATTCAAATTTACATTCGAATAGGGGGATTAAATTCCTGAATGAACTTTGACACCAAAAATTACTATTCAATACTTAATAATTCTGCCCCTTCGACTATAGGTTTTTGTCAATTGTCTGAACATCTAGAAAAGCATTTGTGAATAATTAAATGATTTTTGTTGGATGCTTGAAACTTCTACAAGGTATAGGTATGATTTAACTACTAATATTTGTTTTCTTTTGATCAGACTGGGGATATCTGCACCGACTGTACAAAGTTAGTTTCTGATGTGCAAGATGCCCTCCGAAGCAATTCTTCGTTCTCCAAGAAATTGGTGGACCATTTTTTGCAGGAATGTAATCTGCTTGATCCTGCTATTGCAGAAATGGTATACTATTTTCATTTTTAATTCTTTATCCGCTGAGGCATATTTTTAATTAAGGAAATTTATCTGGATTGCATTCTATGAAGGCCTCAATACTACAGTATTTTTTCCAGCTTGCCATAGACTGGGAGATGACCAAACGAGGATCTCTTCCCAATATGCCCACATTAAGGTGGCCCGATATTGGGCTCATCTGATCTTGTGCCCTAGGGCCCAGCGATCAGATCAGAATGGAGGAGATATAAGTGGTCACAATTGCTCAGAATCCACACAGATGCACAGATGTGGCCACAATTGATGGGATTTTTTAACCAGCCCGATCGAGATCTGGCCAACCTTCAGCCATATATCATGGAAGTCCGTCGGATGGCCCCACACACTGGCCATTAAGCTGCAGACTTAAGCCTGTCTGCATCTTTTAGTGGCCCATGTATGGGTGCCTTTATGGCCAGTTCTTGTAGTTGCAGAAATAGGAAAGCTACAAAAGAACTAACCAATGAATGTCAGTGACAAAAAAAGAAACTTGTTTTGTACAAAGTAAAAATGAAACTTCTCATCCCACTTGAGCACTTATCTTAAAACTTGGGTTTGCTCTTTCTTGCAGTATTTGCCAAAGGGATGTAGCTATTCACTGAGTAACTATTCATTGGGAAACCTTCTTGTTCTGATATTTATTTATTTCCTTATGGCTGTAAGATTCGAATAAATATTGGAATTTAAATGTTTACAATTGTTGTAAAATATATGTATAACTTAATGTATTAACCCAAGATAATGCAGTCCAAAACTTAATTAAACTGGGCAGTAAACACTTGCCCCCCAGATTTGACAGCTTATTGATCTGCATCAATGGCTGTTTGCTGGCTGTTATGTCTATATACTAGTCAGGTTTTGAAAATCCTGTTTTGATAAAGGCCAAATTGGTGCCCTGGTAGCTATTGCCATTTTCTTTTTAGAAACCTTATTGCCTATAATGATGCGACTTCAGGTAATTGTTTGAAATCTCTTTTAGTGCAAGTCCTACATTAACCAGTATGCTGATATAGCCATACAAGTGCTACTGCAAATGGTAAGTCTACAGTATCATTTTTAATTGCTAAATGTCATTGGTTTTTGCTTGGCCTCTACAGTGTGTTGGAATACAGCATTGATTCACTTAATTTATGCATGGTCTTTGGTGACATTAAATGCTTAATCTTTTATTTCTCTTTACTAAGCTGTCCTATGTCTAAACTGAATGTGTAATGTTGCTACTTGGCGTTCTGATCGCTATGTAGTCCCTTCCTGTTTGTGCTTGCATTAACAAGCACTCGTCTGAAAGAAAAGATCAGTACCTTGTGCCTGGCCTTTGGATTGCTGAGCTCAAAGGGAAATGTAATCTGTTTTAAATGATTTCTTTGCTCATGATTTATACATCTATGCTGACGTCAGTCTTTCATTTTCTTCTTCTTTTTTTTTCTAATCTGGTAAATCTTTCTTTTTGTTAATCATAAGGATCAGGTATGTGTGAAGCATGGTAGTGTGGTATGGTTATGCGCATTACACCCCTGTTCTGTCTTTCAGCTTTTTGATAGTTCGAATTGGCTAAAAGCTTTTATTTAGCCATTGACTAAATAAAATGAATATGGATATATTTTAAGGGCCCTATTGTCTTTCCATTAATAATGCCACTTGCCAAACAAAGCTAAGTTGATGCAAGCATAATGCATGTATCCGTATTAATGTTCCGGTTTGAGGTTCCTTTATTCCTTTTCAAAAAGCTTTGTTCTAGAACATTTATTGCTTTCCATCCTGCATTCTTGTTACTCCGTGCTAACTGTGGCAGTTCTTTTCCAGTACTGAATAAATACTAATTAACCGCACAAAATCATGAAGATAAGTTGCCCTTATATTAAAAAGAAAGAAAAGAAAAAAAAAAAGTTGAATCTCTTAAAAGAAAAATCCAGCCATTCCCTGCACCCTCAACTGCAGAGTGATTGTTTGAACCAAATTTTGTAACCTTCTGATTATATTCTATATCACCAGCCTTGCATAACGATGAGCCAATTTTTGGGACTCTGTTGGAGCAACTTATTTTTAACACTTGGCTTTTTTCAGTTGTACTACACTGGTAACCATAATTTTTTTTTTTAAACTCCTGTTTTGTTCACTGTAGTTACTGCTTCTTTCATTGTAGCAACCAAAACAGTTGTGTGGTATGGCCGGATTCTGTGACCAGGAAAAAACCACACCTCTGAAAAACATTATTCCAGCAAAATCCCTTATTCCTGCAGTAAAGGTACAACCAGCTGTTAAAGTAAGTGTTTGTTTTTTTTTTTCCCTCTCTCTCTCTCTCTATATCTAAATAAAAGAATACCCCAGCACTTCAACATACAGCCCCCTGGGAAATCTATTTTTGCACAACTGAACTGTAACTAACAAAAAATGTAAAATAAATAATATAAATATAAATAATTTTTTTATGGTATAGTTCACTTACCCATTTAGCCTGGTTTTAGTTACAAAGCAACCTCCCTTACATTTTTAAATATAACCATAACCTTCAACACTACTGCTGTAGGTCAAATATCTTTTGTGTAGGTACAGTTTAAGGATTCCTAGTATTTTGTGTGCCTCCTCAGAGCCCCACCTCCCATCTAGAATTTACTATAGGGTGGAACTTTGAACTGAAGAAGCTGCTCGGATGAGTACTGAAACATCTTAAATGAGTACTATGCAAGTCTAGTTTTTTTTTAGAATGACTTATATTGGGTATAGGGAGGAACTGCCAGTATTAAATAGAAATGAAGATTAACAAAGAAGTAGAACAGAAATGCTGGAGATTCTATTTTGGGAATTCTGTAGCAGCCACAAGGCCCTTTAGCTGGGATGATGAGTTCCCCCATCTTTTCTGCTGATTCACTGAACATGGTCTGTGCTGCTGTCAATTACTGAGATTAGGGACCCACTCAAAGTATACGGTCTTCATCTGCCAACTGTAAGTCCGTCTCAGAGGTGACATTTTATGGTTTAAATTTTTTTTAAGTTGTAACTTTATTTTTTCAATACAGTGCTCATAAGAAATTAGACTTGTTTAAAGTTTTATATGCTTTAGGTGTGGTCAAGTTTGCTATTTATCCGTTAATCTATTGTTTTGTGGTAAAGACTCCAATATTGTTTCTCTTGCCTGATTAACAACAATATTCAATGCACCAATTTGCTGGTAAACTCTTTGAATTCCTGTGGAGGAGGATCTGTAGCCCTGTAAGATACAGGCAAAGACGGCAGGACTAAATATTTTGGGTGGGGTTTTTTTTTATTATACATGTACAATTTGCTATATTGTTACATTTTGAAGAGTTGTTTTTTGTTTAGATTACAGAGAATCCATTGCCTGTAAACAATGTGCTTTGTGAAGTCTGCGAACTTATGGTCTCTCAACTTGAAAAACTTTTAGATAACAACAGAACAAGGGTAAGACTTTAAATGCTGCTTTTTCATTTTTTAAAAGATAAGTATAATTTAGTACAGTCACACTAGAAAAAAGAATTGGTATCCTCAAACGAGAGCTTTAAAACCTCTACACAGAAACCCATCTTAAATTGCTACTTAATCTAACCATACAACATGGCAATATTGTAGCAGTGAACTGTCAGATGAGCAGGAGACGGGGAATTATGCATTGTGCACAGCTGCTTGCACCTATTAGTAGCTTCACGTTGTATGCCTAGAGATGAATGGCTACCAGTTACCTACTTGCTTAAAATAAAACGTTAATACTGTTTCCTATGCTTCAGTAAGCTTCTAAATGACCTTGCACTGGAACACCAAAAAAATAAATAAACCGGGAATGGCTTTTTTTTTTTATTGCAGGAAAGCATAAAACATGGCCTGGAGAAAGTCTGCAAGCTTCTTCCTTCTCAATACACCCAAAAGTGTGAGGACATCATAGAACAATACAGTGATGCCCTGATTGAGCTGCTGGAACAGGAGGCAAATCCTCAAACCATTTGTACTGCCCTAGGATACTGCAGTGGCAAGAAGCACCTAAAAAATGGTAATCTACAAATGTGTATCCCTTTGCTCTGAACACATGGTTTCAAATGTGTTCCAGCCATATGCCCTATTGTAACATTCCCATTTTTGTTTATATGAATGCACAGAGATCATTTCTGAAATTGTCGTAAATGCCCACAATTCCTGCTAGACATTCCTGTGCTCCTTTAAATGAGTTCCCCTTGTTGCATTCTAGTTTGACATTTTTAAAGTTGACCTGGCAACTTCCAAACTCTGTTAGTCAAGTAAAATGTAAATCTTGGAATTCATACACTGCAGCAAGCTGGCAAGTTCCATTTTGTGGATACTGTTATGGCAAGCTTTGCGTCATGCCAAATTTTATTTTATGTTCCAGAATAGGGGTCATAATGCCCATGCACTGACTACACAATTAGATGGTGGGGAGGGACAGGGATAGTGGAATTAAAGTAAATGCCTTTATACCTAAGATATAGGGTAGAGGTCGCCAATGTGTGACGGTCAGCTGAGACTTTTAAACTTAGACTTTAAAAAAAAAAAAAAAAAAATTATAACCGATGTAGGTGTTTCATTAAAAAAAAAAAGGGGGGGTTTTATGCGAAAACTACTTTTAAAGTAGACCTGTCACCCAAACATAGAAAGCTGCATAATAAATTGTAATCTTGTTTCTGAAACAGTAAAAATAACTGCAGAGAAGGCGGCAGCTGGAGGTTACTGTGCTGTGTGCAAGATGCTTATGAAATATGTAGATGAGCTTCTGGAGAAAAATGCCACTGAAATAAGGATCAAGGATTTTCTGGGTAGAATCTGTAACTTTCTTCCAGATTCCATGCAAAATGAGGTATGTTATTACTCCACTACCACTGTCATAACACCCTGCTCTGAAGTATTGTTTTCCTTCTGCTATTTGATTGGGGGTGTGTTTTTTTTTTTTTTTCCTCCTCTAAAACCAGGTCTATTAACTTGCTAGATTACTAAATGTGGCTGCATCTTTCTCAGACAAGACTTTTTGCCCTGTGGAAGAGGTATATATATTTTTGGTATATTCTTCTGCTGGATGTGTAAAGCTTGTCTGATTTCTCTTAAAGGGGAATTTAGAGTTGCCACCTTTTAAACTTCTAGACAGGGGGCAGGTAATTACTCCAACTGAAGAGCATTTTTAAAAATGTAACTGTTTCCACTGTTTATATGATATTGGGAATGGTGTTCCAATATTTTTATTTTTTTATTTTTTTCCTTCTCAGTGTTCTGCATTGGTAAATGAGTATGAGCCTTTGTTTATTCAGTTACTTCTGGAAGCCCTGGACCCCTCTTTTATTTGCATAGTAAGTCCTCCCCACTTGTGATAACCATAAATCCTTTTTTGTACACGTTATTTACATGTTCTCTTATCGTACACAGAAGGTGCACCTGTGCCAAAATGAGAAGGTGCTTTTGGGAACGGAGAAATGCATGTGGGGCCCGAGTTATTGGTGCAAAGACATGGAAACTGCAGCAAATTGCAATGTAAGTAAAGGACTGCCCCTCCAAAAATATGGCCCATTGCTGTGTCCTGGATATATGTTGGTGGATGCATGCAGGGAATTGTAATCTAGTAGCACCTGGGTACTGAAATGTAAGCAGTACGGTTATTGGTTCTATCTTCCCAAGAAACTTTTTCAGTCCGTGTATTCGAGACTGGGGAAAGTCTGTTTGGGATACAGCTAACCATACACTTTATATGTTAAGCCACTTCACCATCCTCTCTTGATTACATTATTGAGCTGGGGAAAGGGGCCCTCCATCCATACCATTAGTGTAAACTGGCTACAAAATCTTGCTGTTAAGATGAATCAGCCATGCTACGTTGTGCATTTTATCACCCTGCAGAGAATGAGGGAGACCGGTATCACATGTCCAACCTTTTTGCATAAATTAAACTTTCATAACTGCTTTGTGAGTAAGGTCAAAAAGTACAGGGTAAAAGGTAACAGTTAGAGATGCACCGGATCCTTTGTGAAAGATTCGGCGGAAAACCAAACCGAATCCAAACCTTAATTTACATAAGCACATGAGGGCTAGGAAGGGTGAAAGAGGTACGCATGGTTGAAAATGTTTGTGTGACAATGTCATTTTAAACCCTTAAACTGAATATAGCTAAAAATGCCATATTTACATACTGAACTTCTTGCACCAGCCTAAAGTTTCAGCTTGTCAATAGCAGCAATGATCCAGAACTTCAAACTTGTCACATCTTGGAAAGGGTCTGCGACATTTGCATGCTCAGTGGGCTCTGAGCAGCTGTTGAGAAGCTAAGCTTAGGGGTCATCACAAATTATAAGGCAGAAAATGAGGTTGGCCTGTAAAATAAGATGCTACAGGACTGATGCTAATTGCACTGGTTTCTGTGCTGCCATGTAGTAATCTGTATGAATTACTAATCGGCTCTATATTGTGACATTTCAATTCTGTGTACTGTATGTTGTGGGTCCTTAATCTCAGTAAGTGACAGCAGCACAGAGCATGTGCAGTGAATCGGCAGGAAAGATGGGGAGCTACTGGAGCATCATTGGAGACACAGAAGCCCAAAACATAATTTCTAGCTATTTCTTTAGATCGACTTTAGTTCTCCTTTTAAGGATTGGGATGTGGGGTGGGGGGGGGGGGGGGGGGGGGGGGGGGGGGGGGGCGTGCAACACAGCCGTTTAGTATCCAATGCTCCATTTGGACCTTTAGTAGGTAATACTTGCTCCTCTAAGGTGTTTGGTTTTAGTGAATGTGTTGCTTTTCTAATCGCCTTCTTTGTTTCAGGCTCTTGAACACTGCAGGCGTCACGTTTGGAACTGAAATTCCACCCGACCCTTCATCCTTGTGAAGATTCCTCAGACTGAACAAATCCTTCCCCCAGTGAAATAATGTGCCCTTTCTGCTTCCAACCCTTTCTCACGCCCTCCTAGATCTGGGGTCTTTTTTTTTTGAAAGATTTTCTTTCTTGTATGGAGAAAAAATTCTTTGCTGTATATATTTGTTAATCTCTAAGGATTTAAAGGTTATGTAGGATATTTTAACAACATATTTTTAACATTCTGATGGGGGTTTTTTTTGTATGGTAGCAACATTTTTTGTCTGGTTCTCCAGAATGTTTTCTTCCCTTCCTTATTGCCTAAAAAAAAATCAAGTTCTTAGGTTGGTCTGATCTAGTGTATTTGTCCCATGATTCTTTTTTTAATAGGATGTCTGGCCTCTCTCCAATGGGGTAGTTTAGGTACAATCTGATTAAGCTTTGCTCTTATGCCGGAGTCCTGCAAGCCATAACTGTGTCTCTTATGAATTAAAAGTGCCTCTAATTTATAATTCAACCCAAAAATACCCTGAAATTGCTGCAGGTCATTCATTTGCATAAATATGCTTGGCAATTGTACAAGTCTGTTCTTATTGACATACCCACAATGATTCCTGTGTTTGTCAATGTCAGGGTATTTTTGGGCACTTTGTGAACGTGGGATGCTCTCAACATTACGGTAAATGACATATGTTGAAGAGGGTGGGAGATGTTTGTTGTTGAAGCCAAGAGGGGAAGTGCTGCCAATACATAACATGGCATGCTTTGCATGTATGCCTATTCATTTAAATTACATGTCTGTTCATTACTTTGATGACCTTAGTTAGACTAATGTTTTGACTAATAGATTAATCATGGCTCTTGCAATAACAGTAACAAACACTGATCTTTCAGCAGCTGATAGGGTTGCCACCTTTTCTGGAAAAAATCTGCCTTCCTATATTTTTTTTTTTTTCCCTCCCTTTCCCCTATTAATAACATTTGGATCAACCATCATTTTTACTAGCAAGGTCAGTAAAATAACAGCCGGGTGGCACCCTAGCAACCAAGTTATCCTGGAATAAAAGTGCAGCCTTACTGGAAGTGGATACTGTGCTTGCCTTGCACTCAATCTCATGAAGCCATGAATTCCCTATCAAGTCTGTCCTTCTGTCCTGAGACTGCACCTTTATATGAATAATAGAACAACATGCATTTATAGACAACTAGATAAATTATTTAAGGTAAAAGGTTTCATGGGTGTCTAAAAGCTGCTAATTGACAATAAAATTCTTTAAACCGGTCCAGTCTCCAGTTTTTGTTATAATAAATGTAAAACACCATTAATATATTGCCTTTTACTTTTAATATGGTATTGGCAATGCTATAGGTAAAAATAGTATGGATTTCTACTAGAAAACTAGGGATATAATTTTAATTATTGACTTTTCTTCCTAAAGGGATATTGGTAGTGATGGGCGAATTTATTTGCATGGGGCGAATTCACGTGAATTGCCGCTGCTGAATAAATTTGCAAAACGCCAGCGAAAATTCGCAAAAAAACGAGTCGCGCATAGTTTTTTGACGCGACGAAAAATATATGACTTGACACGACGAAGTTGACGCAACACGCGTCAAAAACATACCACAACTCGTTTCGTGAATTTTTTTCGTGCATTTCACTGGAAATTTGCGAATTTTTCGGTGAAGCGAAACTTGGGTAGAGGGTAGATTTGCCCATCACTAGATATTGGTAGTATTAAGGTACAAGAAACGGCAATAATAGCCTGCACCAGAAAATCTGCAAGAGCAAGTTTAATACAGTGCGAGCGATTCTGTCATGAATATTCTTGCCAACATATAGAATGCCTAATATTGCATTCATGCTACATAAGTTTTCTTGCAGGTTTTACTAAAGATTAGCGACAGAATAGTTGCCAAATATAGAATTGTCGCCAATTTTGATTGCCACCCAAAAGAAAGAAAAAAAAAAAGTCAATTTCTTAAACCTAAGCAATAAAAATTGGAAAATTACTGATTGCTTGGGGGAAGAATTATACTTTTTTTTGTAAAAGTAATCTAATGGGGAAAATGTATTCTCGATAGTACTTAATTGGTCGTAAGTATGTTTAATAAATTATGAACAGGTAAATACTATTTTATATAAACTCATTTTTATACATACTGGAGAACTGCTGAATAAGAAACTAAAGTCACCACAAATAAAAAAAAAATAATAATAAAATCCATTTGCAAAGTATCTCCAACACTCTACATCATGCTAAAAGTTAACTCAAAAGTTGAAAATACCCATGAAGGGCAGTGACACACTGGCTGATTCAGGGAGAATAGTTGCCCAGGCAGCTAATCTCCGAACTGCCTTCCTGATGGCATTTGAAGCACTTTGTTTTCCTTGTGAGGCCATTTCAGGAGATTTTGGAAAATTAAGCGCTTTTTCAGGCAGCGACTCTCACCAAACTGCCTTCCCACTGGCTAGAATCTAAATTGCTGGCGGGATGGGACTCAAAGGGGCAAATTCAGTAAAGTGCAAAGTGGCTAACTGAAAATTTACCAGTGTGATGTCATTTTGAAAATTTACTAACTGGGACCCTGGCGAAAATTCACTAGCGATGTAGATAGTAATTTACATTTTTGTTTTTTCTGAACGTTACCTCCTTCTCCAGGTCAGAGCATGGGAAGTTCAATAGGAAAGGAGTCGGTAAAAAAAATAATAATTATATTTAAAATTGGGTTGAAAAAAGACAAGGTCCATCAAGTTCAACCCCTCCAAAACACCCCCCCTCCACTCTTTCACACACAGTGTTGGACTGGGACACCAGGGGCCCACCCAAAAACTTAAGACCAGGGGCCCACCATAAAACCTTAGACCAAGGGTCCATTCTCAGTACTAATATTCTTCATCTCCTCAATTAACTTCTATTCTCCTAGTTTGTTTTCTTTACATACTATAATCAATTATATAGGGAATAGCCATGAAATAGGCCAAAAGTTTAGCAGCATGAGGGCCCACCGGGAGTTTTCCTGGTATTCTGGTGGGCCAGTCCGACACTGGTCACACAAACCATATATGCCCATAGCTATACTAACTGTCGAGTTTAGTATCAAAATAGCCTTTGATATTATGTCTGTCCAAAAAATCATCGAAGCCCCTTTTGAAGCATCGACAGAATCAGCCATTACATCACCCGGCAGTGCATTCCACAACCTCATTGTGAAGAACCACCTACGCTGCTTCAAATGAAAGTCCTTTTCTTCTAGTCTGAAGGGGTGGCCTCTGGTGCGGTGATCCTCTTTTTGTGCAAAAAGGTCCCCTGATATTTGTCTATAATGTCCTCTAATGTAATGTGTAATCATGTCCCCTCGAAAACGCCTTTTTTCCCAGAGAAAACAACCCCAACCTGTCTACCCTAATAATTTGTCTTCCACCCCCCTTACCAGTTTAGCTGCACGTCTCTGCACTCTCTCCAGCTCATTTACATCCCTCCTAAGGACTGGAGTCCAAAACTGCACTGCATATTCCAGATGAGGTCTTACTTGGGCTCTCTAAAGAGGTTTAATTATGTTTTCATCCCTTAAGTTTATACGCTTTTTTATGCAGGACAGAACTTTATTTGCTTTAGTAGCTACAGAATGACACTGCTCGGAATTAGACAACTTGTTATCTATAAAAACCCCAAGATCCTTCTCACTTAAGGAAACTCCCAACACACTGCCATTTAGTGTATAACTTGCATTTATATTATTTTTGCCAAAGTGCATAACCTTGCATTTATCAACATTGAACCTCATTTTACAGTTTGCTGCCCAGTTTCCCAACTTAGACAAATCACTCTGCAAAGTGGCAGCATCCTGCATGGAACATATAGCTCTGCACAATTTAGTATCATCTGCAAAAATAGAAACCATACTTTCAATGCCCACATCCAGATTATTAATAAACAAGTTGAAAAGCAAGGGACCCAGTACAGAGCCTTGCGGTACCCCACTAACACTGGTCCAACCAGTAACTTGTGTGGCACTGTATCAAATGCTTTAGTGAAGTCTAAATAAATCACATCCACAGCCATCCCAGAATCGAGGTTCCTGCTTACCTTCTCATAAAAAGAAATTAAGTTAGTCTGGCAAGATCTATTACGCATAAAACCATGCTGGCACAAACTCATAGTATTGTTATTTGCTATGAAGTCCAGTATCCTATCCTTTATTAATCCTTTGAAAAGCTTTCCTACCAGCGACGTCACACTAACTGGCCTATAGTTTTGAGGCAGAGAATGGGATCCCTTTTTGAATAACGGCACCACATTAGCGATTCGCCAGTCTCTCGGCACCATGCCAGACCTCAATGAATCATGAAAAATTAAGTAGAGAGGTTTGGCAAACACAGAGCTAAGCTTGTTAAGTACCCTGGGATGAATCCCATCTGGCCCTGGACCTTTGTTTGTCTTAACATGTTCTAGTCTCTTTTGAATTTCAGCATGTGTGAACCATGCATCATTAGATGTATTATTAGAATTGGGACTATTTATAAGGAAACCTTCATTAGCTGGTTCCTCATTTGTGTAGACAGACAAAAGTATGCATTCAGAATCTGAGCTTTTTGCTTGTTCTCCTCAACCAGCTGACCCCCCCCCCCCTCTGATAATAAAGGTCCTACCCCTTCCTGTTTCATTTTTTGACTATTAATATTTTAAAAAAATAATTTTGTATTCTTTTTACTGCTTACTGCTATACCCTTTTTCTTATCGATTTTAGCTTGCCTGATAGCTTTTTTGCATGATTTATTGGCCTCCTTGTACCTTATAAATGATTCGGCTGTCCCAGCTAACTTGAAAGCCTTAAACGCACGTCTTTTCTTACCCACCTCAACACCAACACTTCTATTGAACCAAAAAGGTTTTGCTTTACTACAACGTTCCTTGCTTACAAGCGGAATATACTGATGTATATTTATTAAGCAGCATTTTAAAGACTTCTCATTTTTGTTCAGTGTTCAACCCTGTGAAAAGCATTTCCCACTTAAAATGTTGCAGAGATGCTCTTACACTGTCAAAGCTTGCACGCCTGAAATTCAATGTTTTAGTTACTCCCTTATAGAATTGCCTCTGCAACAGAATCTCAAAGGAGACCATGTTATGATCACTATTTCCTAAATGCTCACCCACACAAATGCTAGAGATGAGTTCAGTATTATTAGTTATTACAAGATCCAAAAGAGAGTTATTCCTAGTAGGTTCTTGAATGAGCTGGGATAAAAAGTTGTCATTTAGCAACCCCATTACCCCAGTCAATGTCCAGATAATTGAAGTCACCCATAATAATAACTTGACCTAGTTGTGAAGCCGCTTCTATTTGTAAAAGTAGCTGGGCTTCATACTCGTCACTTATACGAGGTGGTTTGTAGCATACACCAATGAAAATTTTCTTTGTAACCTTATGCCCAGCCGAAATCTCTACCCAGAGGGATTCCACACCCTCACCAATGCCCGTATTTATTTAGTGCACGGCTTTAATTCAGGCTTTACATACAAACACACTCCTCCCCTTTCTAATCCCTCTGTCCCTCCTAAAAAGGGTGTAACCATTTAAATTCACAGTCCAGTCACATGTTTCATCCCACCAGGTCTCATGCAATTAATTCTAGGTCTCCCATTTTACCTGACAAACTGGTCTGTTTTCCTTGTAACAGAGGGACCTCCTTAGCTGGTAAACTGTATGCCCCCTTCACTCCTCCCCCATGATCCCATACTAATCCCACTACCCCATCTACCCTAGCTTCCCCATAATTCTTTCTCTCACCCACCCCCCACTTGCCTAGTTTAAACTCTCCTCCAACCTCTTGGCCATTTTTTCCCCTAGCACAGTGGACCCCCTTCCATTGAGGTGCAATCCGTCACGACTGTATAGGTTGTACCCCAAGGGAAAATCAGCCCAGTGCTCTAGGAACCCAAACCCTTCCTTCCTACACCAAGACTTGAGCCACGCATTTAACTCCCTAAGCTCCCGCTATCTCCCTAAACTTGCACGTGGCACAGGCAAAATTTCCAAAAAAATTACATTGGAAGACCTTCCCTTAATCTTAGAGCCTAGATCCCTGAACTCACTCTTTAAGGTCTTCCATCTACCATTTATCTTGTCATTAGTACCAATATGTACTAAGACCATTGGGTCATCCCCAGCGCCACCCAATAATTTGTCTACCTGATCAACCACATGCCGAACCCTAGGACCAGGTAGACAGCAAACTGTTTGGTTGTAGGGATCCGGACGACAAATTACCCTATCCACTTTCCTAATAATTGAATTCCCTAAAACCACAATCTGTTTAGGCCTGACTCTGCTCTCCTCTCCACCACTAGAGAAGCTGGTCTCACGGCTGTTAGAGAGGTCAACCCCATCTAGAATTGCCAATCCAGAGTTTACACTCCCATTATCTTCACACAATCTGGCAAAGCTGTTTGGATGTATAAACCCAGGATCAGTCTCCCTTTTCCTTTTGCCCACCTTAGATTTTCTAACTGTCACCCAGCTAGCTGCCTCAACATCCTGCTGCTGTTCTGTTCCCCCCAAATTATCTGACCCCGCTAGGTCCTGCTCAGTGAGCAAGAGACTCCTTTCATTTGCTCACATCTACCACAGAGGTAAGCATTTTAGATCTGTTGTTCCAAATCTGCGTACATAACTGCAAAGCACACCAAACTTTGCTATTTAGCGCCAAAAAATAGTTCAACTCTAACCATAATGACTGCACATCTGCTGCTGTGTATTAGGTCAGGGTTAAGTTTCCACATATTGTCCTGTCACATTGGATCCTCTTTTCAGAATGAGCATTTCTCTTTAATGCCAGTGGGTGCCAGGGCCAGAACTAGGGTTAGGCAGAGTAGGCGGCTGCCTAGGGTGGCATCACTGAGGGGCGCACTTTTAAGGAGATTTTTTGCTTATTTAATAACTTATTCATGGCCGGGCACTGGGCGGAATCCATCTCCTTCCTCCCTCCCCACTCTCATGTTCTCCCTTTCTTTTGCCAGCAAGTAACACCTCCTGCCTTCTTCTGTGTGGTGCGTCAGTGTCAATGACATCACTGGATGATGGAGAGGGAGGCAGAGAGCTGGCGGCCTAGGAGCGCTGGTGTGGTTCACACTCTGTCTAAGCCTGAGCCTTGCATTCCCAGTTCAGTGGTTCAGCTGAGCCTGGCTGCCCTGAACGGAAGGGAGATTTTCTTCTAGACTGTGACGCTTCCAGTTTTGCTGCTGAACAGGTACATAAGTTGGGGGCAGGGCCACTCCGGCCATGAGGCAAGGTGAGACTCTTGCCTCCGGCGGCACGGAGCGGCCAGTTACCAGCGAGCGCAATAGCGATGTGGCCCCTCCTCCAACCGCTCCGGCAGCAGCCCCTGAAACACCCATGGTTGGGGGCAATAGCCAATATGATGTGATATGATTTATTTTTGGCTGTTGTACAGGGGGGCAGTATGATGGATGGCTGCTGGGGACACTGTCACAGGTACAGAGGACTGTATGATGGATGGCTGATGGCCATGCTGGCACAGGTATCATACAGGGGGCAGTATGGAGGCTGAAAAATTGCACTTTACTTGACTTCTCTATATCTTATAGTGAAAGTAAGAAGTTACTGTTGTTGTGCAAGGCCTGTATGAGCCTGCTAATAAAGCATTGTTATGCTCTCCTCATCCTCAGCTACCAAACATAACATCTTACACTATTTATTATCTTTTACTTAAAGTTGATTGTGTTTTCAAATGTAGGTTAAATATTTTCTGTGCAGCATGAGCACTTTTCATATTTGTACAGTTGAATGTATAAATAGTGGCAGAAGGATTGGCTGAATACTCTGCAGCTGTATATTAAGCTACTTCAGAAATGGCAGTGCTGGCAGTGGAAGGGCTATCTCATCGCTGAGGAGGTTTCAACTTATTGCACTATTCTCATAGCAGTTGTGTTCAGGGCCATTTTTAAGGCCTTGGTGGACCCTGGGCAAAGAGCCAACTAGCGGGCCCCCCATAACCGCTGCGCACGCCAGAAATTTTTTAAAAATCTGTTTACACCTGCCCTTCCTCCATTATTTTCCCTCCTTCCATCTTTCTCCCTGTGTGCGTCCCCTCTAGGGTTGCCACCTGACCGGTATTGTAACGGCCTGGCCGGTATTTTTGATGGTTGATCCCAATGTTATTAATAGGAAAAAAAGTTAAATATATAGGAAGGCCGGTATTTTTTTCAGGAAAAGGTGGCAACCCTAGTCCCCTCCCTCCATGTGTCCGTCCCCTCCCTCCATCTTCCTCCTTCGCTGTTCCCCTTCCTCCCTGTGTGTGTCCCCTCCCTCTGTCTCCCTCCCTGTGTCTCGCCCCCAGTGGGCCCCCAAAAGCAGTGCTGAATTGTTAAAGCGGCCCTGGTTGTGTTAAAAGTAACATTTTGTGGACATTCCAGTATTGGTGTTCAGTAAATCCTTCATTTGCAGTTTGTTTAACAGGATCAAATTATCCTACATTTGTTTTTTTACATTTTTTAGTTGACCTTATTTTTGTTAACATTATATATTTATGGCACACGAGGAATTGAAAAGCAGCCACAGCTCCTCTACACTTCCTGCACTTACCTTCATTCAGTCTGTCCAACCGAATAAAAACATAATAGAATTTAGTCAGTTGTGTTCCGTCTGTTTGACCTGCATCAATGCAATACATGGAATATTGGCTTCATTAAAGGAATTGTTCAGTATAAAAATAAAAACTGGGTAAATAGATAGGCTGTGCAAAATAAAAAATGTTTTTAATATAGTTAGTTAGCCAAAAATGTAATGTATAAAGGCTGGAGTTTCTGGATGGCAAATATAATAGCCAGAATGCAACTTCCTGCTTTTTCAGCTCTCTTGGACTCGTTACCCTAGTAGGGTTGCCACCCGGCCGGTATTTTACCGGCCTAGCCGGTAAAACACCAGCCAAGGCCGGGGCCGGTATTACAAATTTACCGGCAATGTAGCTGACGGTAAATTTGTAATACCCCTTAAAAATGACCCTTGCCTTAAATCAAATGAAAAACTTACCTTTCTCGCGTCTTCAGCCGATCGCTCGCGTGGCCACGCCCTTTGACATCACGCCCCGCCCCCTTTGACATCACATCCCGCCCCCCGCCGGCCGGTAAGGAAATTTTTAAAAGGTGGCAACCCTATACCCTGGTGACCAGGCAGTAACCAATCAGAGGCTTAAGGGAGGGCCACACACACCATAACTGTTGCTTTTGAATCTGATCTTAATGCTGAGGATCAATTGCAGATTCACTGAAGAGTTATGTCCCATGTGGCCCCCCTTCAAGTCGCTGACTTACTCAGATTTAGGGAGCTGAAAAGCAGGAAGTTGGATTCTGGTTGTTATATTAGACATACAGTCACTCCAGCCTTTATAGTTTGCATTTTTCTCTGGCTAACTATATTGGAAACATTTTTTATTATCCAGTTTTCATTTTTACACTGAACTATTCCTTTAAGGCTAAGGGCACACTAGGCAGATTGTTCACTTTTCTCTTTATCAGCAATGTAGTAGCCAGTATATTTGTAATACACTATGGGGCATATTTATTAAGGGAACAGTAACACCAAAAAATTTAAGTGTTTTAAAATAATGAAAATATTATGTAGTGTTGCCCTGCATTGGTTAAACTGATCTATTTGCTTCAGAAATACTACTATAGTTCATATAAACAAGCTGCTGAGTAGCAATGGCAGAAATTGAAAAAAGGCTATATGGCACAGGATAAGTAATGGATAACAGATAACATTATGTTCTACAGAGCTTATCAGTTATCTGTTGTGTAACTTGAGCCTTTTCTCCTTTGAATAGCTGCCCCCATTGCTACACAGCAGCTTATTTATATAAACAATAGTAGTTTTCTGAAGTAAACAGAGCAGTTTTACTAGTGGGGAAACACTGCATTATATTTTTATTCCTTTAAAACAATTTTATTTTTTGATGTTACTGGTCCTTTAAGTATCAAAGTGAATTTTTGGGGGTCAAAACTCTCAAATCCGAATTGTGAGTTATCCAAACTTGATTTGAGTTTTATTTTGAATTTGAAGATTTATGATACCCTGGCCCTTTAAGAACTCAAATTTGACTATTCGTCACCTTCAACTTGCTGAATTGCTGTAAAAATCAATGGGAAAGGTCCAGGGATCATTTTAGTGATTTTTGCAGCCTTTCTGACATTCAAATTTTTTTCAGAGAAAAAAGTTTTTTTTTAATTTGCTTTGGGTTTTTCTAATTTGTATCAAATTCGATTTGAGTTTACAGGTCGATCAAATTCACCCGAGCTGAGAAAATCCGTTTCTATGAATACATTTCGATTGGTTGAATTTCGAGTTTATGGGAGTTTTGGGGAAAAAAAACCCTTGACAATTCGAATTTCGATTGAATTGCCCATTTTCGATTTTACGAATTTTCAAATATGCAAATTAGGTCACTTTGACCATAGAATATGCAAAACTCAATTGTATCAAATAAAAATCTATACAATCATTCGATAATTCTATGGTCAAAGAACTTGCCCTTTAAATTTTTATTCCAATGCCTACTTTGCAAGATTAAACCTACCGAATTGCAATACAAGCCTATGGGAATCCCCATAGACTATTTTTAAGTTTTATTATTGAATACTATTCGTATGATCGAACACTTCGATCGTTCGATTCGTACGATTTATTCATGAAATCGAACAAAATTTTACTTTTTTTTTCGTAAAATCGTTCGATCTACGATTTTATCGAGAAATTGAAAACCGGCAAAAACCTTCAAATTCGACGTTCAAATTTGTCGGATTTTCGTTCGAAAAGGAGCCTAATTCGACCCTTGATAAATCTGTCCCTTAAAGTCCAGTTTTTTTAATTACCCCATTTTTTTCAAGTTGGGTTTGTACTTTGGGGCAGATTTACTAATTTCGTGTGAAGGATTCAAATATTCGCTTGAATAGTCTCTATTCGAATTGTGTGCGATTATTCGTATATGCAAATTAAGTATTTTCGACTATCAAATATAGCATATTCGGTCGCATTGAATAGAACGAATAGATCGAATAAATATATATTCGATTGTTCGACTATTCACCAGTCGAAGAACTCGACCGCCTACTTCGCCAGATTGAACCTACCGAATTGCAAAAGAGGCCTATGGGAATTCTTTTGCCGGATTTCAATCGTATGTTCGAACGCTTCTAATGTTCGGTTTGTACGATTTTGGCGAATATTCGAATGTTTTTTCTGCAACTTTTCGTAGAATCGTTCGATCGTACCATTCTGTCGAATAGTCAAAAATGCGCTCAAAACTTTTATTTATTCGCCAAATATTCGCCAGTCAAATTTGAGGGCTAAAATCCCTCGACAATTCGACCCTTAGTAAATCTGCCCCTTAGTGTATGGAATAAATACTGTATAATTCTAGTTAGCAGCTCATTTGTGGGCCGTGTTGTTGCGATGTAGTTACCCAGACAGAAGCATGTAGTCAAAGTGATTCAGTCATTTTATCTGTTTTCTTCTCACCCTCTTCATAACAAACATAAAAAAAAAACAATAATCACAAAAAAATCCCACAGACTTAAGAAGGAACATAAAATGCACACGTAAAGCTCATTTGGAGCTCCTGTAAATGCCGTCTTGAGACTTGCATACATTTGGTAAGCCAGCACTACAGAACCGAGTTCTTGGAAAAGTCCAGGGGATGTTGCTGTGTGACCTCAAAGGCCTATAGGCAGTGTTTCCTTCAATGTTCATTTTTCTTGAGATCAGAGAATGGATTATTCTAAGTCTTCCACTGCCGGCAGAAAAGAAAATCTTGGTACTGAGCCATTTTCGGCCATTACAGTAAAGGCAAATACCTTGATGCCATGCCCTTTTGCTATAATTTAAAGCACCACACGTAGATCTTTGATCTATTACCAGAAATCCCAGTTTCCCAGATGCTTCTATAGAAGCTCTAAACCTCAGGCGGAGTAGACTGGGAGTCCATTAGAGGACAACAGGGCCAGGCGTTTGTGCTTCCTTGATTCTTTCCTTTGTGATTCTTTCCTTTGTGCTTTGATGCCTTAGTGCTGGTTCAGTACTTTCTTAACTGCTAGACCAATGAGGCCACCTCTAGTCATAATTCTGTAATCTCCACGGGACCCTCCACGACGGTGTCTCTGAGCTTGTGCATCGGTGTTGACTTGGCAGACTCTGTGCGAGCATTTCTGTCATTGAAAGCTCCGTTGTCTGCATTCAGTGTCTCCAAAGATCGGCCCAGGCCTTTCTGGTCATCTTCAGGCAAGCTGTTGATATCAGAAGTCAGTAGTGTCCCGGTACTGCCATGGACCACGTGAATGCCATCTGGTCCCTTTAATTCCACCGGTTGCTTGTGTTTGAAGCGGAGAGAGCCTTGTCTTGGACTTTGATCTTCATCCTCCTCATTCTGGATCAACTGTAATATAATGTTGGAGTTTAAATTACATTGGAACATACATTTAAAGGAGAAGGAAAGGTTAAAATTAAGTAAGCTTTATCAGAAAGGTCTATATAAATACACCAATAAACCCTCAACTAATGCTGATCTGAGTCTCCTGTCAAAAGAAGCACAGCATTTCTTTTCTCCTTTTGTGTACACATGGGCTTCTATATCAGACTTCCTGTTTTCAGCATACACCTCCAGGACTATGGCTTGAGCATGCTCAGTTTGCTCCTCTCTCCCGCTCCCTGCTGTAATCTGAGCCCAGAGCTATGAGTGAGCAGGGAGAGACTCAAGCAGGAAGTGATGTCACAGCAAGCTAATATGGCAGCTGATATCCTAAACAAACAGAGAGAGCTTCTAGAGCTGTTTACTCAGGTATGGTAAAGCATGCTACCGAATAAATATAGAGTTATAGCTTGCACTATTGTGGATAATCTATTGGCAATAAACTACCTCAGTAGCTTTCCTTCTTTAAGATTAAAAAAACTAGAAGCTTTACAGCTTTTATTCGTTGCTATAATAAGTCTTTTCGATCTTAGGCAAGGGGTCATAGAATTATTTTAGACTACAGAAAATGTGTATAAAAAAATTATGTAAAACAGCAGTCAGACATTTTTGTACATCTGTGCCCAATTCAACAGTAAAGCAGCCATTTATGACAGCAAAACCTTCATGGGGTTTAATGACAAATTCCAGTAATTTGCTGCTTAAAGAAACACATCATTATGTTATATTTGCAGGAGAAACCTGGAAAATCTAAATTTTCTGCAGCAATCAGTGGTGTAAATCAGGGCTGGACTCCACTAAAGGTGTTAAGGTGGCCATAGATGCACAGATAATATCGTACGAAACAAATTTTCATACGATATTCGGTGCATGTATGGTGGGAAATGAGCCAACTAATATCCAAAGACTTGGATATCGGTCGGCTGGTTGATCAGGCTGGATGGAAAATTTTGATCGGATGCTTTTGAAGGCACCCAAACATCGGCCATTGTTAGTGCTGGATCGTCAGATACAAGTAGAATTCTATTGTTTCTATCTGTATATCTCACGATTCAGCTCTATACGTGTGTGTTGAAACAAACAATCCTTCTTAGAAAGATCTTTTCCGAGAAAGATCGTAATTGTTACGTCTACGGTCTTACTTACATTTAAGTTGAAAGTATCTACATGTTGCAGAAAACATGAGGACACTTGGCAAACGTTTGTGCTGCTAAATGTTTTTTGGAGTAGAACCCTCTTTTTTCCTATTTTGGTAAAAATGGTATGTAATCTGTAGTTGGTCTATAAACCCATCTATTGTACAGCCGTTGCAGAATATATTTAAGTATATAGTTATTTGTTGTATCCAGCTACACCTGTATTGACTGCCAGCCTGCACTGCCCTGTAAGCTGTAAACTTGTGATGTTTTTAAACAGGAAATTCCAACCTCCCCCTCCAAACAAATGTTTACAATGCAAACCAATTTAACTAGTTTAAATTACAAAAATTGTAAACGTGCAAGTAAAGGTTTCCCATCAGGGTTTCGTATCTAATTATAATCCCTTAAAATAAGCAACCTAATATACAAGTAATATTCCTCCAGTGCCATCCAAATACATGGTGCCTAGCAGTGATATCCCTACAGCTGAAGGAACCAGATCCAGACAGGCCCAGACTGGCAATCTGTGGGTTCTGGTAAATGCCAGAGGGGCTGCTATAAGGTGCCATAGAAAGTCAGTATTTAGTGGGCTGGTGGGGGCTGTTTGGGCCTCTGTGTGGGCTTATTGGGCCTCTATGAACCTGAAATGCAAATTCCTATTTTAATTCTCAGTCCAGACCTGGATCCAGGGAACAGAATGAACTACTAAAACCTGGGAAGTCTTTACTTAAATTAAAAATCATGTTTAAAGTTACAATTTTGTGTTATTATACAAAAATAAAACTGAGGGCTCCCTTTTAAAAGTAGGTGTGTGATCAGTAATACACATATTTGTTTTAAGTTTACTAACTACACAAGACTAGTGAAGCTGCTACTTGGTTGCTATGAGTTACAGGAGGCAAGGCAAGGCAAGTTTCTCCTGTTTTTGTGCATGTAGTATACATAAGTTTAATTCTTAATTTATTCTTCAGCACACAAACCCCAAATTATGTATGCATGTGAGGCATCAGCAATTCTTCCTAAGCATGGTATGCACAGAACCATAAATAATTTTAAAACAGCGTCCTTGTGTTGTTAAGGCAATTGATTAAATAAATAAGATTATTACTGACAGGGAGATGTATTGAGTTATGTTGGTTTATTATAATAATCAGTAATCCCCTAATGATGCACTTTTGGAATGATTGAGGTATCGTACACTCTTTAAACCAGGAAGAGAATCTGTGCAGGACAGTAGGAGTATTGTCCAGTCATGCTGCACCCAATACCACTCACCACTTAAGTTGTTGAACTGTGAATATGACTTATTACACTGAGATTTTTTTGTTTAAATACAAATATTGGAATTGAAGCAAATAGAAGGTTAGAGACTTGTATAGAAAGCACTCCATGCAAACACACAGAGGGGCAACACGAGCAGGCCCAGGGCCACCTGCACATCACTGCAAGCCATTCTACCTCTGTGACTGAGGACTGATCCCCATTATTGGCGGTGGCTTTATGAACCATCCTCTGGGCTACCAATTTTTTCAGCCTCATATAATCATCCAACACCACTTTCAGCAGGGATCCCTGTGTGAGTTTAACAGCAAGGTTAATTCATTATGTTAATAAAACCATATTGGCTTGTATCACGGTGCAAACACCTCTGGTACATTGTGTTCCCTTTATTTAAAAAAAATGACAAATTCGTATGAATGTTTTCTCTTTGAAATACAGTAGAAACCCAATTTTACGTTTTCAGGGGACCAGAAAAAAATGGTGTAAAATCCAGGAAAACGTAAAATCAGGGAAATGTATTATACATAATATATAAGGTGGGGGGTTCTACGGTATGCACATTTGGGGATTAGTTAATAGCAGTAAAAGATGATTATGGGAACCACAACAACAACTGTACTTTGCAAATTCTGGAAATGCCAGTTTTAGATGTTTACATAAAGCGTGACTCTTAGTAATTGTAATGATTGCATCACAGTGATCATAAGAAAGATGATTTATAGACTACGATATTCAAAGTTGTAATCCAGTTGATCAACAAGAACAATTCTAGCAAAATGTTATTTATAAATAAAAGAGGCCTGTCTTTATAGGTTTAGGTTATGGACTTAATTAGCAAAGTCATAGTAATACAAAATGTCAAAAATAATTACACATGAGCTAGCCGTTGCATTGCTGTGGATTGCTATGTATTGTATACTGTTTATTTATATGTAGGAAGGAGACTTATGAGACAGGTTTAGGAAATGTTTCCAGAACTCGACTTGTGACATAAGGGGGGTCATTGCTGTATTCTGCCATTTTGTTCTGTACACAGTTTTTCTGTTTCACAGAATTTGAGCATGTCTCTGTGATGCATTTTGGAGACTTGTGCCCACCCCAGTTTATGAGGGGACAGAGGGGGGAATCACATTGGTTTCATTTAGACAACAAATTAGTTGGGGTAGGAGGTAGGACACCAATGTGACTCCCATGTTTGGGACTCTGAACTTACTGCTTGCCCCATGGGCCTTCCAGGAAATAAACAAATATTGTTCCCAATATGATCATTGTTCCCTTTATAGACACTCTGTGGTATATTTATCAAAGAGTGAAGTTAAGAGTGAAGTTCCGCCACTAGGGTGAAATTCCGCCACTTTCCATTAATTTCTATGGGATTATTACAGGCGTATTTATCAAAGGGTAAACTTTCACTTCACCCATTGATAAATACGCCTTTCAAAATCCCATAGAAATAAATGTAAAGTGGTGGGATTCACCCTAGTGGCGGGACTTCACTCTTTGATAAATATACCCCTCTGTTCTCAAACTACCTTGTTTTTAATTCATGGGAGAAGGTATATTGCAGGTTTTCTGTGAACGTTATACTAAATTAAACTAAATTCATGGAGAGTCTTTAGAGTAGACAATTTTGAAATTTTCTGCATTAGAATTGCTGGGTGTGTATTTTATGTGGTTTATATTACTTTACTATTTAACTTTGTACTGTAATGCATGTCAAATCGCTAGTAAGAGAATTCCAGTATTTTCCAGCATTCCTCTTATCTTACCTTAATGGGTCCCTCGCGCATAATCTGACCCAGTTTAGCTATGTTGTCATACTCTTGTATTGCTGCTCTGAGGTAGCGATCATCTTCAGGTTTAGAGGCAGTTGGTTCACGGCCAAATGTACCCTAACAGGGAGAGAAGATAAATAACGGAATCCTTTTGAGCATCTCTGCTTTAGGGAACCCTGTGATCAACTGACCACATTGACCTCAACTTACATGAGTCCTTGCTGGACTGTTCCAGAGGTCTGTGATATCACTCAGGTTCTCTGGTAAATCATCTTCATGCTCTGCTTGCGCTGCTAATTCCATGTTCCTACAGAATGGGTCCAGCCATACAGGATTTGCCCTATATAAAAAAAAAAAAGGATACATTTTTTTATTATAAAGAGTATAAATGTTGTGCCTAGCTTGAGGTTCAGTATTTTAAATACATGTTATATAAAGTTACATTTATAGTGCAAATAAACTGATGTTTTGTATAAAATCATCTTCTTTCCCTTGTCGAACTCCATGTCAGTACTCATCGGATAGCCCCTCCCCTATGCTCCCA
>CM044443.1:44072927-44144131 GCA_024363595.1 Xenopus borealis
CATGGAGTTCGCCAAGGAAAGGAAGATCACGGTAAGTATGATACAATCTTCCCTTATTTAATCCTTTATATAAACCATTCAAGGAATAGTAACAACAAATCCCAGGCACAATCCATATCCAGCAATCCATTTATGTAGTAGGGTGTGTTAGATTAATAGTTAAACATCTGTGAGATGAGTGCACACAAAGACTACCAATGGCCTTACATCAAGCTGTACGTTCAGATTCAAGTTCCATCCAGTGGCAGAATTCTTATGAATGCCAGTAAGCACGTGGGGCAGATGAATCAGAGTTTTTTCCCCCAGATATTGCAAGAAGGAATGCCCTGTGGGCACCTGTAACAGCCTGCATGCAGCACTCCTTCAGAGCAAACTACTTGAGACACTGACCACAGACTAAAGAACCTAGGCTAAAGCTGGCCATACATATATGGATAGCTTAATCCCCTGTGTATGTGTCCTCCCCAACTTCTTCCCTGACAGAGATCTGCCAAAAAATCAGGCAGATTAAAATTCCTGTTGGGGGAAGGACCATCGGCTCCTTGATGCACCCTGCCTTGGCCTTTTGTTATAAATCAGTCATTGGCCTGAGGAGGACCTGATCAATCCAATATGACCACCTTAGGACTACTTACCCTTCAAAGGAATATTTATTTGTGTTGGGCATGTCAAGAATGTCCATGAATCCTTTATTTCCTGCAAAAGAAAGAACATTCATGCAGATAACACATGTACAGTTCATGCTGCCATTTTCTTGAAATGTATTTAGCTTAAGAAGTGCTACAACTGTGACACATTGTTTAAACTGAAGGAAACAGATATGACACATGTAACATGTACATGTACTTAAAAAACTATGAGTAGTAGAGTAAAATCAGAAAATGTTACTGTGCATTTTTTCTGAAAAGGAGCACTGTCTCAGGTAAAGCTGAATTCACTGGGGGTGCCCCCCATCCCCAGTATATTATGGCTTCCTTGTATTAGTATATTAGTATTTATGGCACCTTCTTGCTCAACCATCTTCTATAACAGTAACCAACAAAGACAATAAACACTGACTGGTTGTTACGAGTTACTGTGCTGGGGTTACTGCATGACCCCCATAGACAGGTACAGTAATATTTGCTTTGCTGATCTTCCGAAGAGCTAGAGACAAATGGAAGTGACAAGGAATGTGTCTGATATGTTAGGGTTCATTTGAAGGGGTTGAAGTTGATGGTCTTTGGTCTTTTTTCAACCCAGCTTAACTATGTAACTAAGTTAGAGGTAGTTTTATCTAGTGTGAAAGTTTGGAAACCAAAAAAAAAAAATGTATAAACTGGCATGGCAGCTTCTGGACATCACTATGGAAAACTTTCAGCTTTAAATAGCGCTGTTTTCAAAAACAGACAAAGGTGAAGTCCACATTATAAAATAATTGTAAACAAATTGTAAAAGTATTCTTAAAGGTGTGGTTCACCTTTAAGATAGCTTTTTGTATGTTACAGAATGGCCAGTTATAAGCAATCTTTCAACTGACGTTAATTTTTTATAGTTTTTTGAATAATTTGCCAGTTTGCACAAATGAAAACCGATTGCAAATTGTCTCACAATGTCACTCTCTGCATCTTACTAATGGCTAATTTAAAGATGAACAACCATTTGATGAAAGGATGTATTACTGGGAGCTACAGTATGCTCTCTGTATGTGGGTATACTGTACAGTAACTGTATGAATGAAGTATTCACTAACAAATGGTTTAATTTAGTGTTTTGGTTCCACATAAGAACCTTCTTCAGATTTTCTCACCCTGTAAAGTCCAATGAAACTGATATTATGCATTTTCATGGTAGAACTGAAGGCATTGGTGCATTTTGTGCATCATATTTTCTGTAAAGATTTTATGGTTTATGGTAAACTATTTATGGCATTAACCCATTTTATGGGTAAACAGTCTATAAGGCGGAGATTGACAATTGCTTAAGGAAGCAATTTTTGTTTTTTTGCTTTTTTTTTTAAGCAATGTTATATAGAGGACATGAGGTATGGGAAAATCTTGTCTTCTAAGGAGTTTTTTCATATTAAGTTTCCTGTGCTTTTATCTAGTAAAACACAGATGATTGTGTAAGTGAACCTTACAACACATTCTTGACTTATTTAAGGGAATCATAAATAAAAATGAGAACTTACCAGTGGAACCAGCCACAACTGCTTTCAGTTTTCGCTTGTGCCTGCAAAAATATAATTGTGCTTTGTAAGTGAAACAGGAACTGTGCTCTCAGTGGAGTAGAACCGATACTTGCTAATAATGCTTGGCAGTTAAAAATAAATAAAAAACATTTCCGCTAACGACAGGCATATATTATTGATTCAACGCTGCTCTGATCACAGCCGTTTTCCTGCAACATGAAATCTCTATACACCTAAACCTGGCAACAGATGCCAAGATTTTCATACACTTTGCTCAGTTTCTGACTTGACTTTCATGAATGCTGGTGCTTTTATTTTCGTTTCTGCTGCAAATTGATTTGCGCATAACAATCCTACTTTTTTGTAGCATTTTTAGTAGAGGATAAATCTCTTACCTACATACAACATATAGAAGCAAATCCCCACTGTAGTAACCCAAAATATACAGTATTGCCACCTTTTATAAAGGGCAAGCTTCCATGTCTTGAGAGCAGCCCAATACCCTGGGCAAGCAGACGCTGCAACTGACCAATAAGTAGTTTCAATATATTTCATTAACAATGGGATCACCAGCCAAACCTGTTTTCTGCATAGTGAATTAAAATATTATTCTAAGCTAATTTTCATTTGTACTGATTGGTGCACTTTTTTGCAAAATGCTTTTCAATATACATCGATTAAATATTGGCAATGGTTTTTAAACTATCTTTTAATGCATTTACTATTGAAAGCAATATAAATGTCCCTTTCTGTTCTTTGGGTATGAATCATTAAACAATGTAACAAGGTCCTCTAGGTATTTCAATAAGCTATCTACTAGCTGTGAACAGACAAATACTGCCTTCAGTAGCAATCACACGCCATTAAAGCCACTGAAAAATGTGTTACTTAGAATAACAGCTTATTTCACTATGCAAAAACATTTTTAGGTAAAGATCCTCTTTAAATGCAAACATAATTATAAAACAAATTAAAACACTTTTTTTTTTACAGTAAACGATGTAGGCTTCTACTTACACAGTGCGATAGTACCAGTTCATGAAGATGAAGAGCATGGCAGCCAGGAAGAGGAGAATAGCCAAAATGATAATTGCCATCTGCAATGATAGAATTTAGAATCATACCTCATACATTACATATAGTTACATAATTAAATTGGGTTGAAAAAAGACAAACAAAAGTCCATCAAGTTGAACCCCTCCAAATTAAAACCCAGCATACACCCCCCCCCACTCTTTCACACAAACCATATATTCCCATAGCTATACTAACTGTAGAGTTTAGTATCAAAATAGCCTTTGATATTATGTCTGTCCGAAAAATCATCCAAGACCCTTTTGAAGCATCAACAGAATCAGCCATCACAAACTCACCGTCCTCACTGTGAAGAAGCACCTACACTGCTTCAAACGAAATTCCTTTTCTTCTAGTCTGAAGGGGTGGCCTCTGGTGCGGTGATCCTCTTTATGGGTAAAAAGGTCCCCTGATATTTGTCTATAATGTCCTCTAATGTATTTGTAAAGTGTAATCATGTCCCCTCGCAAGCGCCTTTTTTCCAGAGAAAACAACCCCAACCTGGACAGTCTACCCTTTTTTTTCTACCCTAATTTAAGTCTTCCATCCCTCTAACCAGCTGTATAAATTTGGTAGCTGGTAGTTACATTTATTTAAATTCAATTAATAGCTTGCATGTCCCAAAGTGCCTCTTCAAAAATATATATACATTATATATATTTTAACATAAAACCTTGGTATCATAGCAGCACTGATAGCAGTGTGCACTGGAGCAGATAAATTCAACGTCAATTGCAACACGTGTAGAACTCAACCCCCCCCACTAATTAAAAACCCTACCAGTACCCTACATAGTCCCCCCTCCTTGATCTCCTCCTGCATAGATGATAACACCTATAAGGGCCCCTAATCCTTTACTCGCCTATAGGTGTGCAGCAGAGCTCGTGGGCACCATCTTCAGTCTCTTCGGATTTTTTCGGGTGAGTGTCATATTGGTGCATGCGCAGTTGGAGCAGTCTTCCAGTTCGTATCAACTGTGCATGTGCCAAAAATTACGGAAATTGCCAATGAGAAAGAAGAAGACCTGAAGAAATCCGAAGAGACCGAAGATGGTGCCCATGAACTCCGCTGTGCTAACTATGCACCTATAGGAAAGTAAAGTATTAGGGGCACTTATAGGTGTTATCACCTATGCAGGGGGAGAGCAGGTACAGGGGACTATGTAGGGTACTGGGTAAAGGTTTTTATTAGTGGGGGAGTTGAGTTCTCCTTTAAGTAGTAAACACTAAATTGCAGCTAACTGCAGCAGGGAACACTGAAGGATACTGTTAAGACTTAGGATAAGCCTCATGGTACAAGGGGGTACCAGTCCAGATCAAGTAGTCTGTCATTTATTTTAATGCACACTTCTTGTTTCCAACAGCAAAAAGCACATTTCAGATAGAAAACACATACATGTGCAATTTAAGGATGAAATTCCATAGTACTGGAAAACTACTCAGCAACCCATTGTGGCAAAGGATGAAGGACTTCAGTCTGCCAGCTGTTTATTACTCCCTAATCTCAGGTCTGCCCTTCTAACCATTGCCTGAGCCATTGCATAGTATCAACACATTGTTCCAAAGATGAAAACATACCTAGGGGTTTTCAAAGGTGATGAACTTGGTTATCGAGACCAAGAAAAATTCCATAAATTTAAAAAGATGTAGCATCAAGTTTCCCAGGCAATACAGGGTTACCTGACATAGTACAACATTTTCCATGTATTATTTGGAGACAAAAATTCTATTGGGGTGCATTAATGTTTAATTTATTTTTAGTAGACTTCTGGGCTATTTAATAAACCACATATTTATCTGGTCAGGCTTTGTAGGGCAAAAACTCAAATTTTTCATACATTTTTTTTTTTTCGAGATTATTATACCTCGATGCTGCAAAAAGCCCAGATCCGAAAATTCGCCATCCTGTATAAGTTAATGGGAGATGGAAGGTACCATGGTCTGGGCTCGGTTTAGCTCGATAATCTGATTATTTTGGGGTAAAACCAGAAACAAAAACCTTATGAATGGGTGTTTGCTTGATATTATCAGGTATTTTACCATTCTGATTTATTCAAGTTATTTTATTAGTAAATAAGGCAAAATTGGGTATGGGAGTTTGGTTGAGTTTTTTTTATTGGATTTTAGTAAACAACCCCCTTAATGTATGGTGATCCAAGTTACTGAAAGATGCCTTATATGGAAACCCAGGTACTGAGCATTCAGGTCACATCCATACCAATCATATAATTTTTTTTATGTATATTCAGGGCTAATACTTTTTATGTCAATTACTAATAATACAGCTTCTATTGAATATTGAATACCGGATACACATACTTGTTGTTTGCAATGATTTCTTATTGCAAATGTTACTATATATTAATGGTTTAGTTTGGGTACCAAAACTTCATAATAAAAGAATGACTTGAGCAGAATTGTGGATTATTATTATTTCCAAGCCACAGGGAAACTGCTAGTGGCAAAGTTATGCAGGTATCCAGCAGTGTAACTTGACTTTACCTGTAAGGCAGAAAGGTCTTCGGGGGCTTGGGCTGTGGTGGCAGGTTGGACATCCATGACATTATAATTTCGGAAGAGCTTTCGTAACTGCTCTTTATTTTCATCGATCATCTGAATAACTCTGATGACAAAGACATATTCTCTGTTACAAAGTGTGAGACTTCCATTAAACTGAAAAGTTAACTTTTTAGACAGGCAGCTTAAAGAAAAAAATCTAATGGCCAAGTGACTTCTATTGCTAATTATGACCCCACTTGCCTACACTCCAAGGACCCCTGCAGCCACAGGATCTGCTTCTTTTCTGGCTATACCCCTGAATGACTACCATGTTTCCGATTAATCTCTGAAGCACAATACCCTCTGAAAAAAACATAAAATTCTCCCAAGTTCCTTAATCATTTATGATGTTGGACAAATAAAGTGCTGTATAATTGTATTTACATTTATTTCAGTTTAAGATTGTATTTTAGAACTAAATGCAGAATAAATTGATTGAGCTGGCGCATATGGAGAAGTTTCATTATCATTAAGTTCCTCTTTCAACTGTGTAATTTTATGTTGCATATAAAATCTATATACATAGTATCTCATAAAAGAATGGTAACATAATAACCTAATGGCCTTGATATAGTATGTAAACATCTGCAGGCAGGTGCTCTGTATCTATAAATGCCAATCTTCCCTTAGCACATACTTTACATTTACATCTAAAATGAAAACACAAATGAAAATAATATTATAACACTGAGACGTATCTGTAATATTTTCCATTCAATGAGTTTGAGGGTTAAACATAGTTTATTCATATTCCAAAGCTCACGGTATACCCTTTAGGTTAATAAAATGTTTCAATAGAATGAACTCCTATACAGGAGTTTTCTCAAATGCTGAAAATTGCATTGGGCCCTTTGTTGACCAGTTATTCAACATGTGTGCAGCCAAAATTGACAATGGTCATCAGAACAGGCATATCTATTCAGTCCTGTCTAGATACCTAAACATCCTGATTACTACAGCACCTAGTCAATATACAAGTGACTATGCAATTCCCAACTGTAAGCACAATGTAGACAACATTATACCTACTTACCGCTCAACATCCAAAATTCGGTTAGTGTCACGGTTCACCACATGGATTAGCATATCTGTTTGTGCAAAGTTCACTTTGCCTTTCTTGTCAACGTGGAACTGAAAGAAAAGTAGCACACACAGTTAGTAGGTATTGGATCCTTTAGCTGGAAACTCATTATCCAGAAAGCTCTGATTAACAGGAAGGTAATCTCCCGTAGTGCCCTTTATAAACAAATATTACACACAACTACGTTGCGTGAATCCACGTTTGTAGCAAAACAATCCTATCAGGTTTAGTGATGTTTAAAAGTTTCATAGTTGCATAGACTCACAATACATGTGAATGTCTGAATTAAACTTTCAACTAAGTTTTAAAGCAGGGAGTCTCCAGTAATTTGTAACACTGCACATGTCACTAGAAAAGTTTATGGATTATTGCAGTACAGTTATAGCAAACATATTATATATTAAATATACAAGGCATTTACACCAATGTAACCAAACAGTTGTTTATGTGGGTACCTGCACATCATCTGTGTTAACTATGGCTCCTGTGATATTGGATAACAAGCGTATGAACTCCTCCTCAAATCCGCGAACCCTGTCTGGAATCTCATTAATAACAATTTTCAGCCGCTGGTCATCCCTTAAAATATAGATCCCAACCACAGCAGTGTCATTGTGTCCGACCAGATCAACAGCCATAATGTCTACAGTAAAATAGCCGGAGCTATAGGTTGTAAACAGGTCAAATGTCCGAACAATTCCAGTGGTGCTTCCTGTAAGGAGTAACCAAGAGCATTCATTTATCTGATGACAGCAAGCCTTTGATTAAATATTACTAACCAACACTAACATTTCTATATGTAACTAAATGCAATCAGTTCTTTAATATATATGTGATTTAAATGCCACTACTCTGTCTTTCTAAAGATGGGGTCAATTGTTAAAGGGGACCCCTCACCCAAAAGAAATATTCAAAATCCTATTTTATCACATTAGTCAAGCAAAATGAACTTTATTTACACTATATAAATTATTTGATTCTTGTTTCCTTCAGTCTGGGAATTCAAAATTATAACAAGGCAAGGCAAGCCTGGCATTATCTCAAACTCTTGTTTGTGCACCAGAATGGGGGAAACAATGTCCATCCCCGTCCTGGCTACACAATTAAACACTGGCATAGAGGAGGGGCAGACAATATTTGATTGACAGCTGATATTTTTAAATGAGCTTACAACAGCTATGAATGCTTTAATAAAAAATAGAAATTGCATTTCATGTTTAATTTGAAAAGGACTTTTATTGTACAGATATTGTGCCTGGGTGACAGGTCCACTTAAAAAATGACAAAAAAATAAAAACTCAAATCAGTGCATCCCTAGTAAATTGGCCTAGTCTACCAAGATACATTAAAATTGCTCATTAATTAGGACCTTAATCTGGCCCCCCATTTGATGTGATTGTAGCCTTTGGAGCAGGATCACTATGTGCTGTCTTCTAAAGAGAAGTCATTCAAATGCAGAAGAAGCTTTTGTTTTTGCTTGATTACGAACAGTGAACAATGTCTGAGCAGCCATTTGCTTTGGTCCAGTGAGGTTATAAGAAGATAGGGACGTGATTAAAGAGGTTCTCTTACCAACAGATCAGATGAAGACTCCCAAGCAGCTAGGCTGCCATGTTACTGTAAGATTTGTTGCCCACAGTTAAATCTGCACTACCATGGGCAACAGATCTCCTGAAAAAGACTTTCCATAGTATAACATAGACCCACATATGTAATAAAAGGCACTAAGTTTGCCTAGGAGCAGTAACCCATAGCAACCAATAGGATCTTTGCTTTTAAACAGGTGACTGCTACATTCTAACTTCTGATTGGTTGCTACGAGTTACTGCTCCTGGGCAATATTAGTGCCTTTTATTACATAACACCTTATGTCTACAATAGAATTGCCAAAGCTATAGGTTGTAAACAGGACAAATGTCCGAACAATTCCTGTGGTGTTTCCTAAAAGGGAAAGCTAAGAGCATCAATGTATCTGATGACAGCAAGCCTGTGATAAAATATTCCAACAGTAACATTTTTTAAAGAAAAAGAGTCAGCATTTTAATTTGTAACTAAATGTAAGCAGTTCTATAATGTATCTGTAATTTAAATGGGACTACACTCTCAGCCTTGCTAAAGACGGGATCAATTGTTACAAGTTACAAGGACTACAAAAAAAGTATTTTTCTCCTCAGAAAAAAACAATTAAAGTGGTAATAGCCAGTGGTGTCACTAGATTTTACTGAGCTTGACAGCATACTCACTTTTAAGCATTCCCTAGTTGTAGGGATGCACCAAATCCAGGATTTGGTTTTGGATTTGGTTTTGGATTTGGTTTTGGATTTGGTTTTGGATTTGGTTTTGGATTTGGTTTTGGATTTGGTTTTGGATTTGGTTTTGGATTTGGTTTTGGATTTGGAAAGCATTTGGCCTTTTTCAGCAGGATTTGGATTCCAAATCCTTGAGCATGGCTGAAATGAATCCTAATTTTCATATTCAAACTACGGTTGGAAAGGGAAATCACATTACTTTTTGTCACAAAACAAGAAAGTAAAAAAAGTGTGTCTACATATTTCCCATCCCTAATTTGCATATGCAAATTCAGATTTGGTTCGGAATTCAGCCGAATCTTTCATGAAGGATTCAGGGATTTAGCCGAATCACAAATAGTGGATTCAGTGCATCCCTAGTAAGTTAATGTATCCTAGTCTATATATTAAAATTGTTCATTAATTAGGGCCTTAATCTGCCCCCTCTTTGATGTGATTGTGCATCACCCAGTGCTGTCTCTGCGGCAGGGTCGGACAGGGCTGATGGGACACCAGGGGTGTTTGGTTCCCCAAGGCGGCAGCTCCACTGGGCACCAGACCCCCCAGTCCAACACTGCTCTGTGAGCAGTGAAGTTATAAGAAGATAGGGACATGATAAAAAATATTCTCTTACCAACAGGTTCAAAGTGATCAGATCAAGACTCCCAAGCCACTAGGCTGCCATGCTACTGTAAGATTTGTGGCCCACAGTTAAATCTGCACTACCATGGGCAACAGATCTCCTGAAAAAGACTTTCCATAGTATAACATTAAGAGTGCCTCAAGTAAAACCTATTACTTGAAGCAATCTGGCATAATTGTGGGAAAATGTGAAGGAACGTATTTCCCACAATTAAGCCAGATCACCGCAAATAAAAGGCTTTAAATGGGATGATCTTAATGTTAAACTATGGAAAGTCTTTTTTGGGGTATTTGTCTCCTGTAGTAGTGCAAATTTAACCTCGGGTGACAAATCTCACTGTATGCCTTCATCCTACAATATGCTTTACAGACTTATACAACATAGCCAATACTTAGACTAGGGAAGGTTCCAATTGAGTGGTGAGTATAACTGGAATGATGCAGCCAACTGTGCTCCATGAGATAGTACTATAGAAGGATTTAAGCTTGCTTAGTGTTGTAACAATACAGCAGCTAATAGCAATGCTCCTCTCCCATCAGTAATTATTATTGCCTGTAAACCATGCAGGCTGTTTTTTAAAGAAGTAACCAGGAAGAAGTGTGGAAGCATGCTTTAATGCACAATTAGTTTCTGCTTTCTCAATGAATAGAGCCCTTTTTAGTGCCCTGATGTTGCTGGTTACAAAGATAGACTGGATAACATGCTATATTTTTCTTTCTTTTCCAGTTGTTTTTATTGACATTTTTGAATAAACAAAAAGAACAAAAAGGAGCAAAGCAATAGCTCTGCAAAACATTCATGCTATATTTTTTATGATGTGGAAAAATAGTAGGTTAATAAAAACTAGTTATAGCTGTTTTGCATATTATTCTTCAGCTCCATTGTTGTGGCAAGTAAAACTGACTCTCAGAAAATCCATTGTCTGTAATATTGTGCAAAGTAAATGCAATATTTTATTATGACACCATTGAATGATTCATTAAACAGCATCTATAGAGAAGTGTGCTTTAGCAAATAATCAGTTCCCTAATCTGCTGTGTTAGGAACCAGGTGACTAACAGTCAGTATTGTTTGTGTAATTATGAGAAAAATAAATACAAATCATACAAATGACACTATAGAGAGAAGGGTCCTCCTTTAGGCATCTACTGACATCTAGTGGCATTACTAAATTACTATTTCAAAGTCCTCTTAGTGATAGAGTCCAACACTTTCCTTGCTGGTTTGAGGGTGGAGCCAGGGTGGCATGCCAATCAGACTCCCAGCTGGAGACCTGTGAAAGTGGATCCAAACAGAGTCAGGGACTAGATAGAGGGTCACCGATTGGAAAACTCTGGGCGTAACACCTAATTAACATACAAACCTGTAGTAGTTACAGGATCCCCAAAACAAGGTTGCAAATATACCCTCCTCATTGATATGAGGAAGCAAGAGGGGACTTTTGGAAGGAAACCCATGATTCATTGGAATACTCTAGAACTTGAAGTTCACTCTCTGGGTTTTGGTACAGCCAAGGCAGTATGCTGAGTTTTCATGCTGAAATCCACTCAGTGTAGCTACACACAACTCTGTGGAGCTACTGAAAGGACTGAATGGGAGTGGGTCTACTTTTCTCAGTCTGCATACAAAACATAGGCAGAAAATAGTGGATTAATCCATACTTTATGCCACTATCCTAAAAGTGATGTCTTGCCATAAATGTTGTCCCAGCAATGCCCTAACTTTTTGATCTTTGTATACCATCTTTCTACACTGCCTATGCTCAGTGATCTATGGATTGCTGCAGATCAGTAGAAAGTAAGGTTATATAGGTAAAAAATCTGATACACTAGTGGAACTGCCCTTCCGTATGTGTGTTCCACCACAAAGAAGTTAACGGATCACAATTCCCACAATTTGCCCACAGGAAAGCAATAGGCTCCCAAAATTTTGTCTGCCATGTTCCAACAATTTGATCGACCCATTTGGCACAGTGAATAGGTGGACATATTGGACAGAGATCCACTCATTTGGCAAACTTGTCAGATGACCAATGTTAGATGTCAGGCTGGCACAAAACTGAACCACAGTTGATTATTATCTGCTGTTTACTTTTTATTTAACCCCTGACATTGTGTAAAAATAAAACAACCTTATACATTTTGTGCCTAAAGGAGCACATAATCAAAGACTTGTCAGTTTAGCAGCTTCCAATGTATTTGGCCAGTTTAGGGTTTCCTGACTTCATCTACTTAAATATACCACAATGTCCCTTCTAAAACTGAATGGTCTTAATTAATGACATTAAACAGCTGCATTGAAATCAGTGTATTAAGCAATTTGCATCTACAATGCAGGATATACTATTATATAATAGATTCTAAATGGATGGGTTGCAGTTTTTAAATTAATCAAATACTGATACTTTACTGTATCTGAAAAGTTGTGTTTGCCTGATAACAAGGTTATTGACAACAACCAGACTATACTGAGCATGAAAAGAAACAGCTCATAAGGTTTCTGTAGTAACAAAGTAAGTGCCTGACTGCATGTTGAGCTTGAATTCTCTTAAGCAGCAACTTTAACCTTATATAATATACTGTTATGTTAAAATACAGTAAATCTCACATGGTTCAAATGAAATTTAGAAGGGCCTGTACATGTTTATTAAGACAGTAAAATATGTTGTGCACCCAGGTGTTCAAAGAGTGAAATATTTATCCTTACCAATTGCAAAGATGTTCTTCGCCATCACTGAAGTATTGGAATTCAACTTAAAGTAGCGTATGCCTAGGATACTGTAGAAAACCAGGCTGTTGTTTCCGATATCAGCATCTACAGCCAAAACCTTTATCAATTCAGAACCCACCTTGGCATCTGTTGCAACACCTAGTAAAACAAGTTACACAAGTAGATTAGAAGCACTCTGCACACTGAGTGAAGATTCCAATTAATGCGCTTCTCTCATTCTCTTCTGGCTTGTTTTTGGTAAACACAGCCAATTCAAGGGCTTGAACTTGATGTGCTTTTTTCTTTCTTCAACCCAAATTAAATTAACTATGTAAAGTACTGAACAATTTGCACCAGCAACAGATGAAAAACATGTGAATTTAAATATATTTCAACTGAATTATATTTAAAATCTTCTGAGAATATAAATAATTAGGCTCAGTAAGGCAAAATGGTATTCTAACAACAGGAAAGCAAAATAAGAAAGATGAAACCAGACCAAAATCATAATTACACTGTTTTAAGGAAAGAGAAGAATCTTGAAATCAAAAGAAAACTTCCCATTCTAGTCTATAAAGTAGGGTGTATGGAATCCGCTCTTGAAAGTAACCAAGTAACACAGTCTATTTAATTTTAGGAAAATGCAATGGTCCATATTTATTTTCAGCCCCAGTAATGACCTGGAGGTGGGACCAAAAGTACTTTTTCTAGTTTTGCTGATGATAATAAATTGTTTAAAACTATAAGTTGAAAAAAGGGGGGAGGGCATTACATCATTTCAATTTTTATGGGTCCCAGGTAAGGCCTCACCATGAGTATGCAGTGCACATTTGGGCTCCAGTCTATTAAATAGCTGGAGGGAGTGCAACTAAAAGTATGGAGGGTTTAAACTATAAGGGTAGACTGTCAAAGTGGGGGTTCTCTCTAGAAAAAAGAAGCTTGCAAGGGGAAATGATTACTCGTTATAAGTACATTAGAAGGCAGATAGGAGGGATCTTTTTCCCCCATAAATTTAATCAACACACTAGAAGCCACCTCTTTAGAACTTGATGGACTTATATCACATAACATATATGGAGCACTCTTGGGAAGAGAACAAGAAATGTGGTTACTCTGCCGCTTGTGCAGGTGCACAGGATCTGACTTAATACAATATTATTGTGAAATACTCGTGCTACTACTTTTTCAGTTATTATTCTGGCATTACCGGCAGTATATTCTGGCTTTGTGAACCTTGGTGGCTGGTCATTGATGTCCTCCAGATAGACCCTCACTTCTTGCAATGTTGAATCAGCAGAAGGATCAAATATATAGCCCGAACTATTTCCAGGCATCCAGCTTCTGTTGCTGGAAGCTTTTACAATGATTGAATAGTATGGTTCCTTCTCTCGATCCAAGTTCTTCAGCACTGTCAGCTTCCCCTCTGGACTCAGCTGGAAATTGTTGCCCTGGTTGCCAGCTGCAGTAGAAAAGGAAAACTCAGTGAAAACTATTTGCTGTTTTATTGTAGAATTGCAACAGATTCCATCAGTCTGGGTTTCTAACGGTGTCTTGTTCAGATATCTATGTTTGTAGGATTCAGGTAAGAGTAGAGATGTCTGAAGCAGATATACCAGTAACAATGCAACTAGTAACTCGCATCAATGACCTCATAGTTACTCTGATACACAATACAGGGAGCATATACTATGGGCTGGAGCTCTGATGGAGCAAAAGTGTGCTCCTTAGCCTTCCATATACTAAACACTTGTGCCAATTCACAGAGCTTACCACAGTGCTTAGTGGCAGAAGGCATCCTGCAGTTTTCAGCTGTTAAGATACCATACTGTATTTTTATACACAGAAATCAGCTGGCCATATTATGTTCATAATTATTCAGATACAGGTATGGAATCTGTTATCCAGAATGCTTGGGGCCTGGGGTTTTCTGTATATCAGATATTTCTGTAATTTGGATCCTCATACCTTAAAGGAGGATTCTACCTGTATGTGAAAAAAATCCTCCCCCCCTCCCTACTGGCCTACCTGCCCCCCCCCCAGGGCAAATGCCCCTAACTTTGCATGCGGTGGAAAGTCACAAACTTTCCAATCTTCTTTTTGTAAAGTTCGTGACTTTCAGGCACATGAGCAGTTGGAGGAATCTGCCGGTACGGAGCTACTGCACATGCACCCAAAAGACACAAAGTTTCCATTTTCTTTTTTCTGAAATTTCATGACTTTCAGCACATGCGCAGTAGCTCCCGCAAATCCCTCGTACTGCGCATGTGCCAGAAAACGCCAGTCAAATCGATTGAGAGCCTGTGAACAAGTTAGGGGCATTTGCCTGGGGGGATAGTTAGGCTGGGGGGGGGGCAAGGGAGAGGGGCCTACACATTGAAGGGTGGAGGAGTTTTTTCAATTTACAAAAATAACCCTCTTAGCAAAAAACAATCAACATGACCTATAGGTAGGGATGGGCGAATTTCGACTACCGAATAGCACAAATTTAGTTTCCAATAGAAAAAATCAGAATATTCGACAAGTTGAATTTTTTGAAGTACTGGCCCTTTAAAATCCTTCGCCGAATTGCCATTTTTAACCTATGGGGGACCTCCTAGAACCTGAAATTTTTTTCTAAGTCCTAGGAATTCGAAGTAGTCTGCGCAAAATCATTCAAATTGTTTGATCTGAAAGATGCAATAGAACGATTCGAATGATTTTTATTCGATCGAAAATGGACCTATTTGATCGAAAAAGATAAATTTTTCGAAAGAAAAAAGTATCACTAAGGCTGGTGGCAGACGGGGAGATTAGTCGCCCATCGACAAATCTTCTCTTCTGCATGGGACTAAATGCCTTCCCCCGGGAATTATATAAATCGCCATCGGGATGGCATATAAAATGATTTGGATTTCCGAAGTCGCCCAAAGTTACCTCACTAGGAAACTTCATGCGACTTTGGAAATCAGAAGGCGTTTGAGGAAAATTAGTCACCTGCAGTAGAGAAGATTTGTCACTGGCCAACTATTCTCCCTGTCTGCCACCACCCTTAGTCTACTAGAAAGCCATGTAAATATGAATTAACCCAAATAGGCTGGTTTTGCTTCCAATAAGAAATAATTATATCTTAGTTTGGATAAAGGTCAAGGTACTGTTTTATTATTACAGAGAAAAAGGAAATCATTATTAAAAATGTGCATTATTTGGATAAAACTAAGTCTATGGGATACAGCCTTTCCATAATTTGGAGCTTTCTGGATAATGGGTTTCTGGATAATGGATCCCATACCTGTACTGATGGGATAAATATGTGTTGGTCCCTATAGCATCCTGAGTGTGTGTCTATTGGTAGGTTCAAAGACGGAAAATAAAAACATTGCATTGTGGGCCTTAGACTACAGGGTAGTGTGTTGTTGTTGCAAACCAATTATATTAGTCATGCAGATTGAATGGCTACCTTCCTTTGCTCTGATATCTGCAAAAATGGAACACAAACTAATCACGCTCCCTTTTTATAAAATAAAGAGGTATATACTATGGATATAATTAAGCAAGCACACACAGTCATATTTATAAGGTTTGCAGAAAATATTTAGTTTTTACGTGACTTGTTTTAAATCTTAAAAGCAGGAATAGTTTTATAAACAAGCCCCATTATATGAGCATATATATTTTATCTCACAATACTTATTACCAGCACAAATAAAATCATTATTTTGCCTGCTGGCCTTTCATTCCAATAGTTTAGCCTCAATTTACCACTACAGTACATTCAGTGACCTACTAATAATTGTAAACATATTATTACATACACAGAAAAACAAAGAGAGAGTGGGGGAGGAATAAAGCTTTATATAAATATTTTTCAAGTAATTATGCCTCAAAGCAGATACAAAGTACTCTACCAGAATGAGGACAATCTCCCTGAGCATTTGCATAGATACAGTTTCATTCAGAATGTACTGAACATACAGAGATGGAAATGTCCCTAATGCCTCATGTTATATTTAATTTCATTAAGGCAGAAACAAGTTTCAGATCTCACAAAGCAAGACATAAATTCATATATACATACCTGCTATGAAGTAGTAGACAATAGCATTTGCTCCTTCATCTGCATCCACTGCTCCACTGACATTTCCCACTACAGTTCCAGGTTTGGAGTGTTCTCGAATGGAAAGGGTTTGGTACTGAAGGGCTCCTCTCTGTGTTTTAAGATGGAATACATAGGATAAATGAAAAAATGTAGCCCTTTAGCGGTGTACTGTGCATATAATTTTTTGTCGGGTTTTAAATACTTTATTTAAAGGACAAACAGATCCTTACATTACTTAAAATTAAGTGAATACAGCATGATCATTTATACAATATAACATTTATGCACCACAGCATGTACCACTTGTTAACCCAAATTTCACCCACATTTGATTTCAATATGGGCTTCCAGAATTACAGTACAGTATTTAGAACAAATATGCATTCTACCTGCATATCACCAAGACCAGATTGCCCAATAGTTTGGGGACTGCTGTGGTGGATCTAATGTCTGGATCTAATGTCTGTGTGCACCTTTGTCTGTGAATTATGGCCATAAAATTAATTTAAAGTGAATCCTTTGGAATATATCAGGGCGCTGAAGTTGAAATACAAGTTATTAAATTGTACTCCCCAAAAATAATGACCCTAGTGCCAAAGAAATCATTTTATAAAGGAACAAATAGTTCTGATGATATTTCAAAGCAAATAATAATATTTTTTTGGTGCAAATGTGTTTTTACTTACAGGAGGTGTTGTAAAGACAGGCTCATTGTCATCAATATCATCTAAAGCAATCTGTAGAGGAAGCATTGTCTCATACGGCACTGGTTGACCCAGGTCATAAGCAACAATTATTAGCTGGAACACAAAAATACAGAAGGGATATATTAGCAACACAGTTTAGAACATCATGATTTTTACCCTCATTTGGGCAAAAACTATACTATAAGGCGATACTATACTAAATGTTTGTAATTTATTTGCTTAAGTGTCCATGTGGGCTACTGTATGTGGGGGAAACAACCCAAAAGATTAAAGACAGGATATTTAAACATAAATTCACTATCCGAAAAGGTTTAAGAACATTACCGGTACCAGCTCATTTTCAACAAAGAACCCATTCAGAGTCAGTTGAAATTTCAGATAATTGATTCTGTTGAGCCTCTTAGAAGAGGGGGTAATAGGTTAACACAGTTACACAAGCTAGAGATGCAGTGGATCCATAGATTGGATACAGTCTGGCCCAGGGGATTAAACAGGGATTATACACCCACTAGTAGGCAGGAAGACTTTTGAAGATAATACTTTACTGTTTTCCAAAGATTACAATTTTTTGTTGACTACAGCACCTACTAAATTTGAAATCCTGGCCAGAAAAGGCCTCCCTCAAAAAGTCTTGATTTTGACCATTTACAAATTATTCTTCAGCCAGACACCGAATCTCCACCAGCACACATTTATATGACTAAATGGAAATCTTTTCTACCACAAGCAATATCTCAGGCGAACTAGGAATCAATATGGACCATTGCAAACCTTTTTATAGGTTCCATAAAAATACCCAAACCTTATTCAATCAAGTGCTGACAGCTACTCGTATAGCCATTGCATCATATTGGAAGTCTTCAACCATTCCTTCATTGTCTGATATTCAAAGGAGAGTTAACAGCAGCAGCCTTTTTGAAGCTAGAATTTCCTTTTTTACATAATTGTATGGAGAGCTACCATAAAATATGGTCTATTTGGGAATTGAGAGGATATGCAACTCTAACTTTAATAAATAAGGAAACATCTCTAAGGACGTAATGGAATATGAATACATATGATAAATCTTTAAATGGTATTGTTAAATATTGAAGATTTTCAGTGTTATTCTACTAAGATATGACATTTACATTGTACAATGAACTTGAAGATATCCAAATACTTATTTGTTCTCTTTTTTCTTCTTATATCTATGATTTGTAATGCCAAAATGTCTTTGTTGTTTTTTCCCTTTTCCTTTATCTTTAATAAAAAATGTAAGCTACAAAAAATTTTTTTCTAGTTATGTTCTAGTGATGGTGGAGATTAGAAGAAATAAAAATGCAGCTAAGCACATAAACCATTTTGATTTTGGTTGGTATATTGTGGTAATAATGACTATATATCTTCAGTGTGAGCTGAAAAGTGGGAGATATTCTATGGCAACCATATTTTGTGACTGTACCACTGTAACAGCCAATAGCTGTTAGCGTGACTCACATTGTACATTGCTTGCTTCTCTCGGTCCAACCTCTGGGCAGTCTGAATGAGGCCACTTGTTGAGTCAATGCTGAAATATTCCCAGTCTCTGTTCCCAGCTCCAGTCTTGAGCAGACTGTAACGTACAGCTCCATTTAGGCCTTCATCATTATCAGTGGCATAAACCTCATATACTGTGGACTTCAGGGGAATTTCCTTAGTACATAAAAAAAGAGTATTATTACAAGCAACAATGGGAGGTACCCAATGGCAGGTTTTAGGATAACATTTTTTGTACTATGCATTACAATAAAACTACTGAACTATTGAAATGCTATCATTTATTTATATACAGTTACTATAAACAACACCTATCATTAGGACATTCATTGTGATGTAACTACTGTAACTTGAGTAACAATTATAGCATAAATACAGAGACGAGACTTTACTATTTAAATTAGTATAGGCAAGTTGTTTTAGTAACACTAAAAAACATATTTGTCATTCCCTTGAATAGGTTTACATGATTTGACCATTGAGTAGGGTGATGTACCTCTTTAATATGAAGGATAGTGCCATTGGGTGGTCTGATAAACACAGGTCTGTTGTCATTAACATCAATCACATCCACCTTTAACATAGTAGTACCCCAGAGAGGAGGCTTTCCTTTGTCTGTAGCCACAACAGTTAGGTTGAACCGCTCAAATGACTTTAGTAGTCGCCTTGATGTTATTAACCCAGAGTCTTTATCAATGAAGAATGCCTCTGAAAAAAGCAGCATAGTTTACATAACAGTGTATTCATGGTATGGTGGGCTTTGGGCTGAAGGAATTTAGATTAAGATTGAAGTAAATAATTTTTTGCTTTCCTGAATACCAATGAACTATAGCAGGCTAGAGGTAGTGCAATACTTGTATTGATCAGAAACGTTGTTGTAAGCTACAGAGGCCCTTAACAAATGTTTTATCACTTGGGGGGCTTGATGCCAAAAAGACATGAGGGGAGTTTTGTCAATGCCCTGTACACAAGTGCTGCACATCTGCACATGAATCCAATGCATAATGAAAATGCAGTGCTGTAGGTGCAACATATGTAATACCTGCAATAGGCAGGTGATAAAGACAGGGCCCTGCCAAGCACTGGTTAACGCACCCTAGCTTGTGTGCCTGATGCAGGGCTGGACTGGGGAAAACAAACGATGGGCCCCCAAGCCCTTGTAGGACCTGCCGGCCCAGACTCGCTCATTGCTGTCTTGTTCCTTCCTGTCCTCCTTCCACGCTGCATGAGGATATAACACAAATTGAAGACGGTATGCGCTGGCAGGGGGGAGAGGGACAGTGCTTGGGGATCAGCGGCAGGGGTTTGGGAACCCTTGTGGGCCCCACCTGCCCGGACCCAATCACTGCTGAGAGAGCTTGCTCCTTCCAGACATCCCCCCCACCGCATGAGTAAGTAACCCGCAATGTGCACTGAAGAATGTATGTGCTGGCGGGGGACGGATAGTGCTCTGGGATTTGTGGTGGGGCCCATGCAGGTGTCAGAGGGGGAGTCTGGGGGCCGTGCAAGTGATGGAGCAGGGTTCAGGAAGCGTGCAGGTGAGGGGGTTGGTGGCATGTGCGAGTGGTGTGGGGCTCAGGGCCTGAGGGGATGCGGCCTGCATCTTTGGGCGCTTAATGCAAAATGCCCCTTCTACCTTGCCCTGTACTTCAGTGGCATAACTACCAGGGGAGCAGGGGGTGCAATTGCACCAGGGCCCACTCCCTCTCGGGGGGGCCCTGCCGGAGAGGCTAGGGGAACTTCAATGTGCAATTCACAGGGGAAGAGCCTGATAGGGGGGCCCGGGTGCCAATCCTGCACCAGGGCCCACCAGCGAGAAGTTACGCCACGCTGTACTTCATAACTGCTTTTTATTTTAGAGCAATGTTAACCTATAAGGATTAACCAAAACAGTATTTAATACAAAATGTAGCCTAGTGGGGGTAATTTACTAAAACTCAAATTTATCTCATAGTCAGTCCCATCCACGAATTTAACTCATTCATCATTAATTCTTCATCCAAATTGACACTCTTGTCAAATTGTTGCTGTGAAAACTTTAATTTATACGATTATTGAACAAAAACTAGCCCAGCCAGCCTGAAACTCTTGAGAATCCTGAAGCTAAAAAACATGTTCCAGTTGTTAAAGGAACCATCAGATTCAGATTTTTAGCATTTTGGTGTATAATAAATCTCAACAAATCTGAGTTTACCCCTTTAAAACTCAACCACAAAAAAAATTAGGTTTAATAAATAGACCCCAATGTGTTTGCTATCAACAGCTCAGCTAGGAGTCATGTACAGAAACACACTTGCTTCCTATTATCTATTATTTTATAATAATGATCGCAGATTGTCACTAATGCTGAGCAAGGGTAGATACATCATTAACATACCTGATCCAGGGCCTTCCAGATTGTATGTCACCACACCATTATTGCCCTCATCCAAATCTGTGGCTGACATGGTTATTACAGATGTGCCTTCTGGTTCATTTTCATACACACTAGTGCTGAACTGACTCTTAGAAAACTGGGGCCTGCAGTCATTTACATCCAGAACAGTTATGAGTACCTTAAGCAAAAGAAAAAAAATTGGTTAAATTAAATTTGGTCCATGCCAGATTTATTCAATTAGACAATATCAACAGTTTCCAAAAAAAGTGAATGCCCTTCAATTGTCTAGACAAATCCCTGATCTCTGAGGATGTGTGGGATTATTTAAAAAATAAGGTGCACAAGTGTTATCCAACTATCCAGGGACTGGTCCCATTGCCATATTGGAGTCAGGAAGAAAAATTGGAGAGGAGTCAGAGGTTTTTTTTTTGTGTATTAGGGGGGCCCGGCTGTGCAGCACTTACTCATCTTAACTTTCTCCATAGCTTTCTCTGCAGTAAAGCTGCATGGTGATTGGATAGGCTGGAGTGGAAGTTCAAAATTAAACTTCAGTGACCAACTGGCAGTACGGAAAGAATATGCAAGCACCGGAGCCCCCAACCTACCTTCCAAAATCTGCAACTCCCTGACAGCACTGGGGGCTGTTAATCAAGTACAGTAAGTTAAAAAACTTTTATCAGTGAACCCTGGCCACCAATATTTTTTTTAACTTGTAGTGGGGGGCCTTGGTCACCAATTATTTTTTCTAACTTGTGGAGGGGAGCCTGACAACCAATGATTTTTTTACTCTTAGTAGGGGGCCTGGCCACCATTATTTGTAATTTGCAGGGGGGGACACCTGACCACCATTTCTTTTAACTTATTGGGAGGGCCCTGGCCACTAGTGGATTTTCTTTCACCAACAGATTACAAATGCCTCTTATTGTACATTATAAATGCAAATTAAAAAACTAAGTGCAATTTAGGTTAGATTAGGTACCTGCTTAAAGAATATACCTTGATGTGGTGGCAGGCTTAAAAATCATTTGGCCAAAAGTGTTTTTACTGTTTAGCGCTCATGTCTGTGCAGCATTTTTTCTGTGGAGGTGGGCAGGGTCTGGAGCAGACCCTGGGGCTGGCCTGTGGTGGGTGGAACCCAGGGGCCGAGAAAATGTTGTTGTATGGGGCCCCACGATTTTTGATGGCCATCCTGTCGCTGATTAGGAAACCTCTTCAAACAGAAGCCTGCTGCATATGGAAGTCCCTTTTCTAGTGCCGTTCCACTGTAGTCATCTACCCTCAGCCTAAAATCAGAATTTTTGCAGATGCTACCTGTACTGAATTCTCCCGACGGTTGCTAGCAATGTCCCCAGGATTGTCTCTGGCAATTGCTGTAAGCATATAACGGTCTTTCTTTTCTCGGTCCAGTGTAGACAGGATATATATATCTCCCTGAAGTGCAGAAACAAGAATTTTACAATATATATTAGAACATACATTACAATAACCTTGCTTGTTTTAACCTAAAGTCACTTTATAAATTTGATTTTTTTTCAGAGATGCCAAATTACCAGTTTAATGACAGAATAAATGAATGCTCTACCCCTAAGAAATATGTATCTCTTGGTAATCAAGGTTACACTATACAAACAGAAAACTCTATGGGGTAGATTCATCAAAGAGTGAAGTTCCGTATGTATCAATGGGTGAAAGTGAAATTTCTCCCTTTGATAAATACGCCTTCAAAAATCCCATAGAAATGAATGGAGAGCTGCGGAATTTCCCTCTAGTGGCAGAACTTCACTCTTTGATGAATATACCCCTATGTGTGGTGCGCTATGAGAATTATACTATTCTGAAAGGTTAAATATTAAATGCCCAACCTGTGACCCTTCAGAATACATCTGGTAATATGTTGAGAAATGGGCAGGCTAGACATCCCTGATATATGTGCTAGAAATATCAAACTGTAACCCAATATAAAATATATTTTATAATTTTAACTATTTTTCAACCTCAACCTCAATTCTCCATTTAGTCTTAGGGGCACATTTACTAACAGTCAAAGTGAAAATTCGAATAAAATTCGAATTAAAAAATTTTGAATTTCGAAGTAATTTTGGGCTACTTTGACTATTGAATATATCGACTATTCGCCACCTTAAAGCTGCCGAATTGCCATTTTAGCCTATGGGGGAACCTCCTAGAACCTGTCCTGAAAAAGTCCTAGGAATTCAAAGGATTTTGCACAAAATCATTCGAATCATTCTATTCAAACGATGCAATCGAACGATTCGAACGATTTTCATTCGATCGAAAATGGCCATATTTGATCAAAAATTACCGCCCAAAAAAAATTTGATGGTCGAATTTGGAAGTTTTTTCACTTCTAAATTCGATTATTAGTAAATGTATAATTTTCTTGCACTTGTGCAGGACTTGTGCATTTTAAATTAAAGGCTCCTTGCCTGGAACAACAGACAACATTAAAGGAGAAAGCTGTTTGGGTTTGTATCTCCCACAGAATTTCCTGAAAATACAATTAACCTATTAATTTGAATTTGAGTTGTATATTGCTGAATTTTCTAAAGGAATCAAGATTTAAATACTTTACTTGATTTACTTGATTTCTGGTAAAACCACTGGTAAAAGCTGTGTGTTTGCTTCAGAAATACTACTATAGTTTATATAAACAAGCTGCTGTGTAGCCATGGGGGGAAGCCATTCAAGGTGGAAAAAAGGAGAAAAGGCACAGGTAAGTTAGTACATAACAGATGGTGTTTTATCTGTTATGTTCTATGTAACCTGTGCCTAGGGTTGCCACCTTTTCCTGAAAAAAATACCGGCCTTCTTATATATTTATCTTTTTTTCTCTATTAACAACATTGGGATCAACCATCAAAAATACCGGCACGGCTGGTACAATACCGGTCAGGTGGCAATCTTAGCTGTGCCTGTTCTCCTTTTTTCCAGCTTGAATGGCTGTCCCCATGGCTACACAGCAGCTTGTTTAAATAAACTATTGTAAGTTATTCTGAAGCAAATAATCTGCTTTTACCAGTACAGAGATACAGCACATTAGATTACAATTACTTTGATACACTTTTAGTTTTGGTGTTAATGTTCCTTTAAATGTGAATGTTATGGTGTTGCTTATTGTTGACAAAAGATATATTTTATGTATCATGAAAAGTCTAGTGATATAAAACACATATGCATATCTTTTGCCCTATCATTAATGTAGAGGAATGTCAACACTTCTTTATGATGCTTAATTATACAAACTGCGGTGCTAAAACAGCAGCCTGGTATATAGTGCATATGAGTAATGAGTATGTAAGCCAACAAAGGGACTCATATATGTTTTTAACCAGGGGTTCCCCAATGCTGGGTCTACATTTTTGTCATATTATCAAATCAGAGCCTACCACCTTAGGAAAAATGCTAATGTAGTATTTGAATGAAAAATATCCCATTTTTAAAGACAATATTTTAAAAATGAAAAATAAGCACCTTAACCAAACCCAATGCAGGGCTGTGAAACTGGAGGTCCAAGGTGTTTTTTTTGCTTTTACTTTCAGGCACTTTTGTTTTACAATAAACAATAAAGTTGCAGACATACCGTATATGAAATGTACACAAAAATTTATAGAATATTTAACTTCATTTGATCAGGGCACTGTCTGCAAGAAATTAGCATTGTCTCTCTGTGCTTGGGTAGACTTTCTTTGAGTCCTCTTATTTAACAGGAAGGTTTATTGGTTCCTGATGAAAATATTATTGATAGCAATTTGTATACATTAGATTGTAAGCTCCACTGTGACAGGGTCACATGTAAATGATGAATAATCTCTGTAAAGCAGAATATCTCAGCACTATGTAAATAAATCATATTAATTTAATTTAATGAATAGCTCAAACACTCTTGACCTGACTAAGCATAAATGATATTAACTATAGTCATAAGACCTGAGCTGCGGCTGAGATAACCAAGTCACAAGGCAGATGAATGTCAAAGAGTTACAGGCTTTCTCAGCACCAAGGCTAGAGTATAGGCTATGAACTTTCCTCTCAAAGTACAGTATTTCAATGCTCAGTAAAGTTTAAGTTACATTTTCTGACATTGAGGCTTCAGTTAGTGACTTGCTACCATGCAACAAATCCGAGCCTGCACATTAATGTATGTAACTCAAAAAAGCTAAATTATGCATGTTTATACTTACCACTGTTCCTGTTATTTAATGGAAAGTGCCCTGGTTAATGCACACATTGCAAAGACAGATGGACCTCTATACAAAAACACGATAAGAGAGATTTACCGTTGTGGGATTTATCCCGAACTTGCCCTCACCATCCACAAGGCTATACTGGATGAGGGCAAAACGCCCTGAATCTGCATCTGTGGCTTTGATCTGCAGAACTGTCGCACCAAGCTGGATGTCCTCAAATACTGGTTTCTGAAAATATATACAAAAAACAATTTAAGTAAGAAAACTATGTAATTTTCTGGATTACTGGAAGGGTCTGTTCACTTGTATTAATATCAGTGATTCAAAGATTCTTACTACACTCACATTCAAGTCTACTCTTTTTTTGTTGTGGCAGGCTATCAACAGAAGGTTTTTCATTGGAGAACAATCAAAGATGAATATGTAGCAGACTCTCCCTTATTTTCATAATATTCAACCTATGTATCTATTTATGACTCATGAACTGTTCTCTTCTTGTTAATTTCAGGGTTAGGGTTTAGTATTGTATCTGTCTTGATTATATTTATGTTTATATGTTGTTTCATTCAGAGAGAAACTAATATGGAGCATTTTTTTGCATTACTGTTCCTTTAAAGGTGAACCACTCCTTTAATTATAATGTTTGGCAGTTCTATGCTAATGAATGAGGGGGAAGGGACTTGTTTGCGTATTGCTTGATGATAAAAGAGTTGCTAATGTCCTGGTGAAGATACTAGATTTGGGGTTGGCGACCCTTCCTCCAGTGTGGTGCTAAAAGCCTTATATTCTGGTAAGCCCTTTGAAGGGATTGTTCACCTTCAGATAGATCACCAGAAATAACAAGTGTTTCCAATTACTTTCTATTTTCTATGTGTGACTGTTCTTCTAGTATTGAAGTGTAAAGTGCCATTTTTCACCTTCTAAAGCAGCTCTGGGGGGGTTGCTGATCCCCTAAACTGTTCTAAATTGATACATTTAGTTGATACATTTCTTATCTTTGTCCCTGCTGAGCAGAATCTCTGGGTTTCATTACAGGCAGCTGTTAGAATTGATACAATAGTTACTAATACTCCAGAGATGCTGCCGAGAAATGTATCAACTAAGGGGCAGATTTAAAAAATTTTATTTGAAATGAAAAAATTAGAGGATTCGACAAATCAAATTTTCGAAGTACTGCCCTGTAAAATAGTTCCAATTTGACACTTCGCCACCTTAAAGCTGGAGAATTGCCATTTTAGACTATGGGGAACCTCTTTGAGCCAGTCCTGAGAAGTTGAAGGATTTTGTCTGAAATCTTTCAAATCGTTCGAATTGAACAATACATTTGAACGATTCAAATGATTTCAATTCGATCAAAAATGACCACCAAAAAACATCTGATGGTCGAATTTCAAAGTTTTTTAACTTTGAAATTCAACCATTGGTAAATTTGCCCCTTAATTTGCAAAATTGTTATAGTTGAAAATCTGCCCTTGAATTACTGAGCTGCCAGACCAAAACACCAGAGACAGGGACATTCAACTTTAAACTTAGATTTTGGAAAAACAGTAAAAAAGGAATAATGGAAAGTACTTGAAAAAAGTCTCTCTCTCTCTGGGGAACAATCTGAAACGAACTGAACTGGATATGGACCATATTGCAGCAGTTTCATTGTGCGGTAATGCAACTCCTAACTGTGACAACATAACACTGGAAAACCAACACCATCCTATAGGATAGTAATTGCATCACTTTCTCAAAATATTCACTATACAAGTATCTTAGCAGTAGTTCAAATAAAACTGGGAACATGGCATTTTTGGACTTTACACTGTTGTGTCCCCCACATTGTAACTTTGCTAGTATTACCTGGTAGGATGACTGACTGAAAATAGGATTGTTGTCATTAATATCCACAATTTCAAGGTAAACTGGAACCTCTGCTGATCTCCGAGGCGAGCCATTATCCGAAGCCCTAACAGTAAAGTTTAACCACTGCACCTGCTCATAGTCAACAGTCCAGTTTGCAATTATCTTCCCTAGATTAAAAGATTTAAAAAGGGACAAAATAAGTATGTTAGTTTTTAATATCCCTTTCTTCTGATCGAACAGTTACACAGAATTTTACAATGTTTTCAAAATGATTTAAAACTATTTGAGTATCCATCGCTTATATATTCACTCCTGTTTATACTGCACCTGTCATTTTGTCTTCAAGTTGCAAATATCCAGCTGGTACAAGATTGTGAAGGGAATAGGTAATCTGACCATTTGGTCCTTTGTCTGGGTCGACCGCAGATACAGAAATTAGAGTGGTTCCTGGGGTGGCACCTTCCACAATCCTCTCTGTGAATGCAGTGACACCAAATGGACGGAATCGTGGAGTGTTGTCATTGACGTCCAGTATGTTCACTGTTAATTTTGCTGTGGAACATATTAAAAACATTAAGAAGAGCTGCATTTAAAATGAAAAAATTAAACCTGAAACAAAGATCATATTTTATATAACTCACTTAATATAGTAAATATATAAAAATATTTTTCACACATCAGTTTCCGATAAAACATGAAGAGTCATGCAACTTTCTAGTAGTAGAGACATTAAAAAAAAAACGGTACCAAAGGTACCAAAAGGATTACCAAATGGTTATCATAAACGCCATAGGCCCTCGGAATAATAATGGTCTGTGTTAGAGGCCTGCAGCAATTTTGAATCAGCTGTATAGTAGAAATTTATTGTAGAGGAGAAGAATGGTTAAAACTAAGTAAGCTTTGTTAGAAAGGTCTATGTAACTACTCCCATAAACACTGAAACTCTGAAACAACACATTCCTCATATTCTTTAAACATGGGCTTCCATATTAGATTTCCTTCTATCTACCAGTATTTTCTAACCTAAAGCATCATTACAATTAGCTTAATATCCCCCATTGACATTTGTCAAATTTTCAAGTCCATTAAATGCAAGATCTGTATCATACTTAAATCACTGTAACATTAAAACCAGAAAAGCTCCTGGAAGAGGGGCCCCTCCATATAGTAAGTAAACCAAACAGATATTTATAGTATCAATGGTTAATCAAATACAAGTACAGTACATAACCATATAACATAAGCTTCTCTCTCCCAAGTATACTGGTTGTTGTGGTGTTTGTACAAATGGCCTGCGGGTGTCACTGTGCACAGGACTTGTACTTTGTATACACAGGACTTTCTGTACAGCTTGAATGTGAAAGTAGGAAGTACTGCATTTGTGTAATGGCTGCGTGAACCTGTTAATAAAGCACTGTTATACCCTTCTCATCCTCGGCTACCAAAACATAACAAATGGCAATAAGGATGTCTTTTCTACCTCTGCAGCAGCCTGCACCTTTTCTACCAAACTCTGGTGAGCCTACCACACCTTTTGCTGCTTGGATCCGTATCTTTGACAATTACATTATTGCTGCTGGAGATTTCTGCAGCTAGAAAGCATGCTTTACTTATTCATTGCCTGGGAGCAGAGGGACAGCGTATATTCTATACATTACCATTACCTGACGATACTTACCTGCTCTTACTGCTATAAAGAACTTTTTTTGTGCTAAGAGTAAATGTGGTTGCTGAGAGATCTAAATTTCGCCAATGTGACGAATCCACAGGACAATTTGTAGCAGCTTTGAGAGGGCTGGTTGTTACCTGTGAGTTTGGGAATCTAACAGATGAAATGCTAAGAGACCAAATAGTGGAAAAAAACAAACTCACCACTCATTAGAGAGAGACTGATCCTAGAGCAAGATTTAACCCTTGCAAAGGCTATTACAGTTGCTAGCCAAATTGAAACAGCTGCGGCAGAGGCTAAAACTCTCAGTCAGGGAACTACTGGGAATGTACAGATTGTGGATTCAAAACTGCGGCCTAATAATGTGTAGTCACAAGCAAAATACAGTGCTAAGGAAAGGGATTTACTGCAAAACACAGCAAATACAAAAATACTGCTTTCGCTGTGGTTCAACACAACACCTTGCAAACTATGCTAAATGTTCTGCAAAAGCTATACAGTGGCACAAGTGTTTAAAGTCAGGTCATTTTGCTATGGTCTGCCGTAGTTCTACTAAAGATGTTCATGAACTCACTACTATAAATGTTACAGTATTCAGTGTGGATAAAGCTGGTACATTTATTCCAGACAAGTTTATATGCACTGTCAATGTCAGTACAGCTTCTGCTGACAAGGGACACTCCATTAAACTGATGCTTGATACAGGTTCAGCTGTTTCTATACTACCAAAGGATATTTTCTTGAAATACTTTGCAAAAGATATGCTTGGTGCACCTGCCCTGAGACTGGTCAGTTACTTAAAAGATCCAATCCCTGAGCTTGGTTGCTTGCCAGTGACTGTACAATTTGAATCAAATACTGCAAAAAGTTACTTTTACATTGTGAATAAGGGTACTGCTATACTTGGAAGGGATCTCTTTGCTGCATTAAACCTACAATTAATTGATGGTCTCATTACTACAGCACCAGTGCCTGCCACACAACCAGTGTCTAAAATTTCACCACAAAGCAACACTTCACTTGGCTGTGCAAAGAACTTTGTGCACAAAGTTAAGTTGAGACCAGATGTAAAACCAGTACGCCAGAAATTGAGGCGATTGCCCTACTCTATAAGGGAGACTGTCACATGGGAACTAAAGAAACTGGTAGAGCAAGATGTGATTGAAAAATCTAAATCCTCTGAATGGGTTTCACCAATTGTTGTAACAAAGAAGAAAACGGGAGGTATTTGATTGTGTGTTGATCTCCGTGAACCTAATAAAGCAGTTGTTATGGATAATCATCCCTTGCCACACACAGAGGAAATATTTTCAGAACTCCGAGGAGCAAAATTCTTTTCAACCCTGGATCTTCATAGCGCTTATCATCAAGTATTACTGCAGAGACCTCACTGCATTTATCGCGCATGATGGTTTGTTTCGGTTCAAGCGCGTACCTTATGGACTGGCTTCAGCACCGAGTTGTTTTCAAAGACTGATGTCTTCTATGCTCCATGATATACCTGGTGTGCAATGCTACTTGGATGATATAATAGTCTACGCTCCAACTATGGATCTTCATGACAAGTACCTGGAAAAGGTTCTTAAATGCATTGATTCTGCAGGACTCAAACTGAACCTTTCAAAATGCCACTTCAGACAAACTCAGCTGTCATTTCTGGGTCATATAATTTCACAAGATGGATTACTGCCTGACCCTTACCATGTCAACGAGATTACACAAGCACCTACTCCATCTGATTTCCAGACCTTACGAGCTTTTGTAGGTCTTACTTCATGGTATTCTATGTTTATTCCCAACTATGCTTCAGTTGTAGAGCCATTTCGAGCTCTACTATGTGGAACTTCAAGTCTGGTTTGGTCAGAGGCTACTCAACATAGCTTTGAAATAGTGAAGCAGTTAATTGTGAACAGTCCAGCACTAGATTTATTTGATCCTGTACTACCCACAATGGTTACTACAGACGCTTCAGACTATGGCATTGGTGCAGTTCTCACACCATCCACGCTGATTCTTCAGAGAAAACTGTTGCATTTGCATCACTTACAGAGACAGAGCATAAGTATTCAACTGTTGAAAAAGAAGCTCTAGCGTGTGTTTGGGCAACAGGAAAATGGAGAACCTACCTATGGGGTAGAGAATTTACCTTATGCACCGATCATAGCCCTTTAACTACACTACTTACAACAGTGGGACTAGGAAGAGCTGGTATGCATATAGCTACATGGTCAGCAAGGCTATTGAATTTCAACTACAAAATGCAATACAAACCAGGTTTGAAAAATGTTACTGCTGCTTGTTAGTCACGTTTACCTTTACCTGCAGCTTCTGATACACTGAATGAGGACATAGAAATTGTAGCACTGACTGATATATTATCATCTACAGTTACAGCTGCTGATTTTAAACAAGCTTGCCTCACATGTCCAATTCAAGTAAGACTACGGGACATCTTACAAAGCAAATAGCCAAATGCTGAGAAGAAACTCAGTCCTGATCTTCAACCTTACTACAGGATTAGACAGGAACTGTCCTTAGTAGATGGCTATATTGTCCGTGGAGCTCACCGTTTATTGGTACCAGAAACCTTGAGAGAAAGGCTCAAACAACTTGCACATGAGAGTCATCAAGGAATTGTACATACAAAACAAAGACTATGAGAACTGTACTGGTGGCCAGCAATGGATGCCGATGTGGTAACTGCCATTCATTCTTGCGTTACTTGTCAGAATCATGACACTTCAGCCAGTACCATTCCCTGATTCAGCATGGGAAAAACTTGCTATTTATATTTTCGGACCTTTTGCAGATGCTAAAGACTGTAGATTTGCTATAACCTTGATAGACTATTACAGTAAATGGCCTGAAATTGCATTTGTTTCTCATGTAACATCATCTACAGTAATAACATTTCTGTCTACAGTCTCCAGCAGAGAAGGAAATCCAAAGGAGTTAATATCCGACAACGGACCACAGCTTGTCTCATATGAGTTTGAATCCTTTCGGAGAGAGAGGAATATTGTGCATAGGAAATCTTCAGTGTATGAATTCGAATGATTTATTCGTTCAGTCGAATGATTTATTCGACTGATCGAATATATTTGTATTCGATCTCCCACCGCCAGTTTTAGTATTAGAAAAATTGAAAGAAGCCAATACCTTTATCAAAAATGGGGTGTTCCCAGATTTATTGTAGTGCTCCAGACACGTGAGTCACGTTCAGACGTTTCGGGACAACAACTGCCCTTCCTCAAGTGACAACCCACCATAGATCCCAGCGTTGCTTATATACAAATATGCATAGTGCCATCTAGTGTGCAACCCCCATATTACAAGCAATGATACATTGTATACAATCAAACAATTGCAATAATAGTGCCATTTCAGCTACAATGTAGCTCTAAATAAACAAGGCTGTTCCATAAGTTACAATTGTGATAAAAGTGATGCACTTAAACAGTGAAAAAAAGTTTCTCAAAAAAAAAATAAAGTTCAAATACAGTCAATCAACTTGAGTCCATCACTGTAGCAAGTCTGATGTATATATTTTATTGTATTACTAATTTCCGGAAAATTCTGTTAATCATAATACTTACTAACTGCGGAGAAGGAAAAGACTCTATCTTATACCTATACACCGTAATTTTTCCATCTCAGAACGAATGGCTGTGAAGGGCTTATTTAATAATCAAACCATCATTATTAAGAAGGCGGATAAAGGGGGAGCCACCATAGTCATGGATAAAACCCAGTATATAATAGTACTCTTTGAAACCATAAAAAAAATCAGTGTTGCTGGTATTTAGTGTCTTTTGTGTATAAATGAGATTAGATGCCAATTTTATTTAAAGGAAAAAATATCACAGACTATGGGGACTGATATTTCTTACAGAAAGGTCAGTTTAAGTACTAGCAGCATTGTGTGCATATACAGTAAGTAATATTCTCTGTTACAAACAAAGGTAGTTCCCCTTGGACAATCATGCACACAGGGCATTTATCTGTCTATTAAATCTGACAAACTCGCAAAATTCACTATAGTTCAACAGGTAGTTCCTCTGCTAGTTGCCTTTTAATAGTATTGCTTTATTTCCTCATATTTCCTCAATTATTATAAATTATTATAAATCCCTTACTATATGTGAAAAGAAAAAAATACCACTGCAAAGTCCTTTACCAATACTCATTATATATAAATATACATATTCTCCTTCATTGACAAGTACACAGGAGTTGAAGGTTAATATAAATTCCAGGCCTGTCTGGTTTTTACATCATGAGGAATGGCTGTGATTATAGACTAATTAACACTTTTAGTTGGTGTGTAAAGTAAATCTTCTTACTTCAGCAAATACTGCTAAAATATAATGTATGTGACAAAGGCCGAGTTGTGTGTGTTTGGAAAGGTCCCGTTGCACGGCCATTTCAGTATAGAATACAGACAAAACAAGATCACTCTGCTAAGGTTATATGCTTGTATTGCTCATTTATTTGTACAGCTTGTTGTGCAGAACTTTTACCATTTAAAGCAGGGGTCCCCAACCTTTTTTGCTTGTGAGCCACATTTAAATTTAAAAAGAGTTGGAGAGCAACACAAGCATGAAAAAGTCCATGTGGATGTCAAATAAGAGCTCTGATTGGCTTTTTGGTAGCCCCTATATGGACTGGCAGCCTACATGAGAGAATGTTTGGCAGTACACTTGGTTTTTATGCAACCAAAACTTGCCTCTAAGCCAGTAATTCAAAAATCAGCACCTGCTTTGAGGCCACTGGGAGCAACATCCAAGGGGTTGGAGAGCAACGTGTTGCTTGCAAGCTACTGGTTGGGGATCAATGATTTAAAGTATCGTTTGAAAGACGCACTCCAGAACCAAGATGAACACACCCTCTCAGGACCTCCCTTCTAGAAAATGGCAGCCACTTGCAACTACGAAATAAGTTGTCACTATAGAAATACATGTTAATAATAACTTACCCCCCAAAACACTGAAAAATGTTAGCTGAGCCCTGCCTGAACGTTACTGAGCTCTCCCTCCACACAAGGCTATTCTCCAGCACTCCCCAAGTACAAAAATGTCAGTTTTCTCCTCACAAACCCCATTATAATACAGCCACCCACCACACACACACAGACTTCTCCCTCCTCACATGTCCCCCCCACAAGTGACAGACCTTCACAGAGACATTCTTCAAAAATATATTAAAACAAGTAAAAAATTAATTTCATCCTGCACCTGGCACACAGCCACACAGTGTTGCTGCACAGACCAACGGACTAGCCAAGCTCATAAAAAGAATTAGGTAGGCCACAAGGAAAAACACAGATTTGAAAGAAGAAGAAAAGGACTGGAGAGAGCTCCTAACAAGTTAAAGATTTAGGTGCCAACTGTCTCTCTCCCTGCGTGCACCTGTGCTTTTATATTGCCTGATCCTCCCCCAGTAATGATGCTATTTGTGCTGTGACGTCAGCGCGAACCCGTGCCATGACTTCAACGCACACGTGCGCTGCAACATCACCATACGCCGGCGCAAATAGGGGGGCCCAGACCCAGAAGTTTTCAAAGATAATTTTTTAGGGGCGCCTAGCTTGAAATCTGGCCCTGGCTACAAGTGTACACTGTTGAACCCCAATACAGAGTTAAAGCTTGCTCCATCTTTACCATTGACTTTTCCCACTATAAAATTCTTTTTTTTTTTTTTTTACTAGATCTTTAGGTAAAGTGAACAAGCAATGTTTTATAACTATTATTATTATCATGCACATTGTATTTATATAGTCAATAAATATAAGGATATTATAAGTCACAGATGAGTTCCATGGAACTCTGAGGTTACTTCTAATATCCTCATATTTTCCAACAAGTGTACTTATTATTATACATTATTATAATAAACAAGTCATGACAAAAATGACATCACTACTCATCATTTATAACTGATGACCTCACTAGTCACCGTTTATAAGGATATCATTTACAAGATATTCATTGCTTTTGTGTATTTTAAAGTGATAACCTATTTTGCTTTGTTGTACAATATAATAGTGTTTATATTAAAATTACACAAACCATAACTGAAACCAGAGGTCATGAGAACCCTGCTCAAAATGCTTAACATAAGGGGCTGAAAATCCCACACAGGGGTTGTAGAAAATGTTGGTGATACCTTTTATTGGCTAAATGAATAAGTAACAATTGCAAGCTTTCGGAAAACACCCAGCCCCCTTCGAAATTACAAATAAAAGCCTGAAAGGAATATCATATATAACTGCTAGATCACTGAAAAAGGGTTTATGGGCAATAAATTAGAAAGCTACAGATAGACAGAGATAACTTGTAGAGATAATAAAAGTAATTAATGTTGGTTGTAAATAGTCCAAGGGACTGGATTCAGACAGGTCATACAGTGTGACCTTGACCAAGACAAAAAAAAGTGTAAGGTTAACAAGACACGGAATTGGACAAGAAAAAAGTGATACAAGGAAAGGGTCCATTGAGTGGGATAACGTTTTGCAGCTGAATTGTGTTTTACTTGATCAGTCTTGAATGTGTGAACTGTGTATGAAGAGGCAATGAGCAAGGTGTTAAATTGCTTCTTAAATAAGTTGCTTCTATCTTCTTTATTGATAACATTGGCTTCATATGAATCTGTACTTAAGAGAGTATTTGGAGATAAGTGCAGGGATTTAGGATGGCATAGAGTTGTGAATTGCTTTGAACATCAGGGTCAGTTAAAATTTTAACCTGAATTGTAGTGAAAAGTTGGTGATGTGTATAAGCTTGGCAGCTGCAGACCAGAGTGATGGTAGTTAGTGATGGGCGAAACGGGCGCGTTTCGCTTCGCCGAAAAATTCGCGAATTTCCAGAGAAATTCGCGAATTTTTTGCCGATTCGCGAAACGAGTCGCGCGTAATTTCTGACGCGTCGCCTCATTTTCGGCGCGCGTTGCGCGTTGGGCGAATTTTTTTGCCAGTTTCGCGAATTTATTCGCCAGCGGCGAATCGCGGGAATTCGCCGCGAATTCGCCCCTGGCGAATAAATTCGCCCATCACTAATGCTAGTCAGAATCAGTGCTGTGTTATAAGTTAGCATTGCCTACCCCACAACTGCTCCCCCTCAAGGGCAACCTCCCTACTCTTTCGCAAGTAATCCACCCACATCCCTTCCCACCAATTCATAGGCAAATAGTCGACAAACAGAAGAACAGAAGAGATCCTATTGTGCTCTAGGAATGTGCGTCTTCTGCCTACCTTAAAAGGATCATGGCATGGGAATTTTTTTTTTTCAAAATTCATCAGTTAATAGTGCTGTTTCAGAAGAATTCTGCATTGAATTCCATTTCCCAAAAGAGCAGACTGATTTTTATATATTTCATTTTGTAATCTGAGATGGGGCTAGACATATTGTCAATTTCCCAGCTGCCCCAAGTCATGTGACTTGTGCTCTAATAAACTTCAATCACTCCTTGCTGCTGTACTGCAAGTTGGAGTGATATCACCCCCTATCTTTCCCCCACCCAGTAGTCTAACAAAAGAACAATGAGAAGGTAACCAGATAACAGCTCCCTAACACAAGATAACAGCTGCCTGGTAGATCTAAGAGCAGCACTCAATAGTAAAACCCATGTCCCACTGTGTACTATTCAGTTACATTGAGAAGCAATTCCCTCCTAAAGTGCTGGCACAAGTCACATGACCAGGGGCAGCTGAGAAATGGACAAAATGGCTAGCCCCATGTCAGATTTAAAAAAAAAAAATCTGTTTGCTCTTTTGAGAAATGGATTTTAGTGCAGAATTCTGCTGGAGTAGCATTATTAACTGATGCGTTAAAAAAACAAAACATGTTTTCCCATGACAGTTTCCCTTTAAGTACTGACCCTGGTTGATAGAAGGCTTGCAGCAAGAGTCTAAGCTGTAATCACACTGTTAGTTTATGTTCTGGAATGAGGAGATCCTCTCCAGAAAAAAAAATCTGGAATTCTTATGTATCTATTTAGCACATATGATTTCCACACAAAATTAACAGTTGTAAACAATGGCCATTCATTCCCTAAATATATAAAACAATCCATGGGCTGCAGGCTACTGATATTTTAGTATTCTGTATTTAAGATTTGGTTAATTAAAAAGAAGTATTAAAACCCCCGAATACTTGTTTTGATAGAATACTGGTAGCAAGATCACAATTGAATTCGATTGGTAAAAATTTGGTTTGTTTACTAGATCATTGAATAAAAAAATAATTTAACTACAAAATCACCAATAATGAACAAGTGACTATCTTAAAATAGAAAAGTCTTTGTTGAAGATTAATCTTAAAATATTGGTGCAAAAAAATCACAATCTATTAACAACAATTGATTGACCCCTTTCGTGAGAATAAAAGTTGCACATTGATTTGCAAACAATTATTTATCAATTACAGCAGTTCATTAGAGTGATTAAAAATATTCATGAGAGGGTGTGGTGATTTTAATTTAAATAATTAATTGCTGAATTAATTTGGTGAATAGAGAACCGTGATAAATTGATTAATAAATTAATTCTAAATATAAGGTGATGAGTTCATGTGAATATCATTTCATGTGGGGGGAATCAAGGGTCTATGTACAATATGGGATGGGTATATGTGGATTTTAAAATTAATTCAATTATATTCAATGAAAAAACATTAATTGCGATAAATTGCTATTAAAATTTCAAATAGATAAGGTGTGACTCTCAAAAATTGGTGCTCTCAATCTGCATTGAAACAAAGTAAGAAAGGGAAAAACACAGGGTGGAGAGGTCCCGAAAGGAACTACTGCCTGAATGTTTCTAGGCCCTGGGACCCCACTGTGGGAGCACGGCCGGCAGTATGGACTGTGGTCTCTGGACTCAATCTGGCTATCTCAAGAAAGAACTACGCTTGCCTATAAAATCTGAAGTGTCTTCAGACACTTCTTTGCCTTGATAAAGCCGTGGCGAAACGCGTTGGCGAGTATATATAGTGATATCCAGTTATTGAATTTTTTATTCTTTCACCTTTTTAAATTGATTCTGGTTTTTTTAGCTAACTCAACTGCATTTCTTTTCCTGAACCTTCTTGTTTTACATGGCAGTATGAGATTTGTGGTTTTATAGGCAAGCGTAGTTCTTTCTTGAGATAGCCAGATTGAGTCCAGAGACCACAGTCCATACTGCCGGCCGTGCTCCCACAGTGGGGTCCCAGGGCCTAGAAACATTCAGGCAGTAGTTCCTTTCGGGACCTCTCCACCCTGTGTTTTTCCCTTTCTTACTTTGTTTCAATGCAGATTGAGAGCACCAATTTTTGAGAGTCACACCTTATCTATTTGAAATTTTAATAGCAATTTATCGCAATTAATGTTTTTTCATTGAATATAATTGAATTAATTTTAAAATCCACATATACCCACCCCATATTGTACATAGACCCTTGATTCCCCCCACATGAAATGATATTCACATGAACTCATCACCTTATATTTAGAATTAATTTATTAATCAATTTATCACGGTTCTCTATTCACCAAATTAATTCAGCAATTAATTATTTAAATTAAAATCACCACACCCTCTCATGAATATTTTTAATCACTCTAATGAACTGCTGTAATTGATAAATAATTGTTTGCAAATCAATGTGCAACTTTTATTCTCACGAAAGGGGTCAATCAATTGTTGTTAATAGATTGTGATTTTTTTGCACCAATATTTTAAGATTAATCTTCAACAAAGACTTTTCTATTTTAAGATAGTCACTTGTTCATTATTGGTGATTTTGTAGTTAAACTATTTTTTTATTCAATGATCTAGTAAACAAACCAAATTTTTACCAATCGAATTCAATTGTGATCTTGCTACCAGTATTCTATCAAAACAAGTATTCGGGGGTTTTAATACTTCTTTTTAATTAACCAAATCTATCGATTAGGTATATTACACTCCTGATTTACTTAAGGCGTTTACTCTTAACTAACAAGTATAAGACTAGATTCACAACCTTTTGAATATTCTGTATTTAATTCAATAGCCCAGCACAGTATGCAGGAATATGGAGTCTGGATATGCTTTTTACCTGGTTTGATAAAAAATGTTACCAATACTTTTGTGATAGATTCAAAGCCACTTCCAGAACCATAAACCAATTTTAACCTGTCTAAGTTAAATGAGAAAGTCAGAGTAAATAAGGTATAAGTTTGGCATTTTAATTTCACTTACCATTTGGTACACTGACTGACCGGTCAACCACCTCACTGGCATTATCATAAACTGAGATTGTAATATCATACATAGCCACAAGCTCTCTGTCAAGATTGGATTTTACCATAACTGATCCTGTAAGGGAACAAAGAAAGAAGTGATGTACAAACACATGTATTTAATAGATGTATTCAGTCTATACAAGTCATCTCAAATTCACCAGTTGTTAAATCAACCAGCATTCTTCAGCACTGGGTAGAACAACAGCTTGAGGGAAGTTAGAAGTCCAAGGTCTATACTAATACATTGTTACTTATGTGAAATATTGTAGCATGATTGTCTGATGTCAGCTTTTAATTTTTATCTGATGTGTTAATGTTGATTTAATTTCAGTTAGAGATAACACAATTCATGTAATGCAATATCCTTCATTTCTAGCAGCATTATTTTTATTAATTAGAGTATTTCTGTGTTAATTAGATTTTTAAAAGTGAATGATGTCAGATTTAATCTTAACAGTTTTGTCTATTAATTAAATGTTTTATCCCCCATTTGACCATTACACATACCTGATTCCTCCATAAACTACATTGCACATTGTTCTTAACATCCAGACTTTACCCAAACAGCCCACTATTATTATTCCCAATTTCAGTCTGCAAAGGCTTAACAACAACCAATAAAGGGACATGCCTTGCCCTTTACCATCATTAGGTTGTATCCATGCCAGCAATGACTATGAGTTTGGTGCAGCAAACAGTTATCATGATGATGTTGGTGATGAAGGAAGACAATGAATGTGTCAGACAGAGGCTTTTACAAAGAAAACAGATCAAACCTTCAGGATTGTGAGCCATATAGGAAAGAAAAGATTAAGTTGGTTAGTAGAATGATACTGTCAACCAGTAGAAAAACAGATTGCAGGGAAGCATTACTAAGAGGAAGGTACAGGGCAGAGTATTAGAAGGAACATAGTAAGCACAGTGCTGGGTAGGTAAGTGCAGAAGGATAGTAGTGCAATGGAAGGAAATCCAAATCAATAGAAAGAAAAGCAGGTAAAGTAAAAGAGAGTATGGAATAAATTAGTGATGTATCAGAACAATATACCTGTTTTGAAATTAATTTCAAATGCGCCTTGTTGGTTGGGCACAAGACTATTGGTGTCATCTGTGGCCAAAATCTCAATAATATAATATTCCAGACGTGGGTTAAGGTCTCGATCTATGGCAGTCACCTCAGCAACAACAGTGCCCACCTCAGCAGACTCTAAGACGCTCACTGTTTGTATAGGGTTGAGAAACTCAGGAGGGCAGTCGTTCATATCATCTATAAGGATGCTAACAGTTACGCTTCCAGATAAAGGTATGATCCCATGATCTATTGCCAGAACTATAAGCTTGTAGGTATCTTTTTCCTCCCTGTCAATAATGACATTGGCTACTCTGATCACTCCTGTGGAGGCATCAATAAGAAACCTATCTTGAGCACCACTTTCAATTCGGTATCTGAGCTCCTGGTTTACACCACTGTCTGCATCTGTTGCTGTTACCTTCAAGACAGAGAAACCTGAAAGGAAAACAAAATTACTTACTCTTGCATGTAATGGCATTTTTGTTCAATATAAAGTGATTGATGCATTCCACCAGATTTCAGCATTGGCTGAATCTAGATTCGTTCTATGCTAGTTTGTCCCTTTAATTGGTGAAGTGCAAACAAAGAAAATCTATTTAGCACCTACATGGGTGACGTTCCCCAGTTCTTAAAACAACATTAAAATGAAATAATTTTTGTTGGAAAGAAATAGGAAATAAAGTGTGGATTTTTCATATATTGTAGAAAAATGTATGTATTATATATATAATGAACTATAACAGGCAGTCATTCCCAGCAACATAGTCATAAAGTCATCCTTAAGTTCATTTTCCATAAACTATAATTCATATTTTTCCTTCAACAGCTGTACTTCTTTCTAAACTTTGCTGTGAACTTTGGAAAATATATGCGTTAGGGTTATTTAAGTTTGCTGGGTGCAATGTTCACATCAGACATACTTTCTCAAGCACTTAAATACAGAAGAAAACTATTAGCCATGGGAGTTTCAATTTGATTTCCTTTTATACACAACTCAAAATACACCATAGAATGTCATGTTCTACTCTGAAAGGAAGAACTTGAACTGAAGGTACCGTACAATACAGGCCCTAAAGACTGTTTTTATTATTTTTTTCAGTTCAGCAAGATAGAAGCTATTCGTTAAAGAATCTACCTTAAATATTACCCATGGTTTGTTACAATAATACTGGGCTGTCAAATCAACTGAATTACAAATCACTTTAATTTTTTAGTATCAGATGGCTCTGATACTGCATAGTATTGGGAATGGCATGTATAACAAAACACAGATGGTGAGCAGGAGTAACATTGGCAAGGGAAAACATCATTATTAGTAATAACAAGTACTTATGAAGTAACTTTCCGCAGCTACCTTACTCTCTGTTACCTCTATATAGAGGCCCGCATTTCCACACATGGTTGGGTGCCCGATCTAAGGTGTTTACTGCCAGATACTATTTGCCTACTTCCTCTTAGTTATCAAAATTGACTGTCCAAATTATTTATTTTAAGTACACTTTCAGTTGGTGCTTTGTGCCCTAAGACACTTGTATTTTTATTTCTTACCTGGTGGACTATTTTCCCGAAGATGAACAGTGACATTTGATGGACTGAAGACAGGTCTATTATCGTTGGCGTCTAAGATTGTTAAAACCAATCTTGCAGTGCTGTTCAATTTGCCAATGTCCTCTGCCACCAAGGTCAAATCCAAGATGGGGTTTAGGAAAGACTCTCTGTCTATTACCTTTCCAGGTTTTACAGTCACGACACCTGCAGAAGAACCAGAACACTTAAAGCTAGATTTTTGTTTGTGGCTATCCAGGGGTGTTTCTGCCATGAGGCAAGGTGAGTACCTTCCCTCAGGTGGCAGCTCCCCAGAAGTTACCAGGGGCTGCAAATAGCTGCTCCTGGTAACTTTAAGAGACGAATTTCTGGTCGTTAAACCAGAAATTCGGCTTTTCTATATTTCACACTCTGCACTAGCGATGCGCCCCCCCCCCACCAGATCCCCCTTCAGCAGCCTTAAGGTAAGTGCGATGGGTGGATGGGGAAGGCATTGGGAACGCCACCTCTCTTGGCGTTGATGCCTGAAGCATGCCTGTGGTTATCAACACCTATTTTGGGAGAAGTCCTGAAGATATCTTGATCTGTGATGGGTTTGTGCAATAATCCGAAGATTTCATGGTTTTCAGACAAAAATCTGAAAAAGTTTTTGTGCACAAAATCCAAAAAAATTGTACGATCCAAATTCTTTTTACAATTTTTTTGTGTTTTTTCTAGCACAGGAAATGTTCGGGAAAATGTAGTGATTAATAAATGGACAAAACCTGTGCGAATTTGGTTGGAGTAGTTTTCAGAATATAATAAGATAAATTTGGGCTTTGATGAATGGTCCTCCCCGTGTACAAAATTGTATAATGTATGTATTTTGAGATAGACATTAGAAATTACATTTGTCGATTTGGAAATAAATATGATGAAAAATTTCTCTAAAGAGTTCAATTGTGCGATTCTAGTGCAATAGGCATTGCCTTTATATGGAAAAGAATATGCTATTTCTGAAACACATATAAATAACCAGTCTGTTTATAATCTCAGTAGCATTTATACCAAAGACTAAAAGGGTCAAACCTTAATCTCACTCCATTGTTTCTGGAGATTACATCCCTATGTGGTGTCAGTGTGTATATGTTTAAGTGCATGTGTGCAGGTAGATTGCTGATCTCCACTATACAGAATGTGTTTAGTAGTGATGGGCGAATTTATTTGCCAGGCGCGAATTCGCGGCAAATAAATTAGTAAAAAAAAAGCCAGCAAAAATTCACTGTAGGAAAAAAAAATCAGACGTGTGTCGAAAATGACGCAATGCAAATTTTTCGCCAGCGAAACAGGATGGATTTGCCCATCACTAGTGTTTAGCTTTATGATCCAGTGGAAAGTTGCATCACTTTTAAAAAAACACTAAAGACCAAAACTATTTTTTTTCCAGCTTTGCAAATGTTCAACATCATGTGATATCTGTGCCCTTTTGTTTTGTTTTATTATTACAGAGAAAAAGGAAAACATTCTTTACATTTATAATTATTTGATTAAAATTAAGTCTATAGGAAATGGCCTTTCTGTAATTTGGAGCTTTCTAAATAATGGGTTTCCAGATAATGGATCTATACATACAACAAGCACTTTTAATGTATCTAATAACTTATTTTGAGAACTGGCATGAAGCCAGTTAACTAGGGATATATGGAGAGCTCACTAGACAAAGGAGTGGGCAAACTGTTTAATTATGTCATACCTTTCACACCAAATTATGGTAAAACTGAAATCAAGGCACTAGTTGAATTGAAACAAATTTACAACCAAAGTAAACTTTAAAGTTCATACTTAGGCAATACATTTTAATAAATGTTGTATCTGTGTTCCAAAATGTGGTTACACAATAATTTATAAGGGGTTATAAATTAAATACAATTGTGCTTACTTTTTGTGGCAATTCAGATGCAACTTGCATTACTTCTGGAACACACATTAAAAATTACATTTGCATTTGATTCACTGGGAACTAGTCTGCTGCACCTATTGATGTACTATGGAACTGCCACAAGGTCAAGGATATAAGGTCCAGGATTCCCCAGAACCAGTAGGAGCAGTTGCAAACTATTCATCAGAAGAGGCACAGGCAACAGGCAAGATTGTGTTTAGGTGCAAATACCTTGTGAATTGTATCAATGTGAGTTTTCCATTGCATCCAATTTACAGCATGCCACCTACAGATCTTGCCCTACGCCTGGGCCTGTGGCCTGCCCACAAAATCATAGCAGACAGACAAGACCATTGCTGGATAGATTTTATGCATGATTATTAGTTAATATGTAATAGCTAGAGCAAGAAGGCAGAGGTATAATGAAATATAAATCATCATAGTGCAAAACTTACAATTGAATAATAATAATTCATTAGTTTGGAAATCCAACTGGCCGACAGTTGTGCAAAGGCCCAGATTTTGATCTGATCATTGACCCAGTTGCCAAACAATCTGATCTTCTGAATTTTACACAACAGCAACAGGTTAGTGGCCAGATTAAGTACAGATACACTAAACATTACCATAGTGCACATTACTTACTGGCCATGCCCAGCATAATATATATATATATATATATATATATATATATATGTATATATATTATATATATATAGAACAAGGTATTATAGACTCACCTGTTCTGTTGTTTATGTTAAACAGATCCATCTGAGCTCCAAGTAGTCTATATGATACCACTGCATTTGATCCAATATCATTATCTAATGCTAGCACAGGTCCATTCAAAACTGTCACAGAAGTTCCTAAATTAAATGCAAGTCAGAAAACGTTAATGCATTGCCTATTGATTATTTGCTCTGTTCAGTTTTATTGGAAACCCCCCTTTTAACCCAGCAAATGCCAGTGATTTTGCTATGACAGACAATAATAATGAATGAGGGATACAAGATGAAGCCTCATGACATATGTTATAGTGATGGCTGAGGCTGTTGCAGCCCTGGCAGACTGAATCAAGTAGACACTCGTAGCCATAAATCCTGCTGGAAAAATAAGCAAAATCGTCAGTCTTATTTCATGATGACGTAGTTACATGAGATGAAATCATAATTCAAGACTTGATTAGCTCAGCTCCACTTTTACCTTTTAAGGAACATTGCCAGTGCAAATGCAATTAAATGGCCATCGCCATTCACACATAAATCTATGTATAAGGAACCCTCATGGTTAATTATCCTAGTATCAAGGAAGGAGATAGAGTCCTGGCAAATATGTGTTGTGAATTTAATACATGGTAAAGCTGAATTCACTCACAAAATTATTAAGGGCCCAATGGCACATTTATATGTTAATACTACAGATAGGAACAATCTCCTCCATTTCGATTCCTTCCACCCAGCACAGGTTAAATAATATCTACCTAAAGCTGGCCATAGACATAAAGATTTTTGAAAGATCCAATGGTTATCGTGAGAACACGATTGTCTCAAAACAATCGTTTAAATATCCGGTGTGTCCATCAAATAAAAAGACCATTTCAGGCGATATTGACTGCAAAACTGAAGGATCACAGCCTGCTTGGCCCTGCAAACATAGGTAGATTGCATGGGGACCGATAAAGATTTTATAACCTGGCTGATCAATCTTCAGACCGATGTCAGACGAAAAACCGTAAAATGTACGATCGTTCAAATCCCACTAACTGCACGATAATTTGACAGATTGGTCCGACTTCGCTAAGATCGGTCGTTCAGCAGAGAAAGATCTTTGCATCTATGGGGAGCTTAAATCACAGTTTAGTAGAGTGAAATGAATAATAACTGATGAACAAAAACTGACTGGGAGATTGGACGAAATGCAGGAGAAGTTCAGAGAGAGAGGTTACCCCTATAAACTTTTAGAAAAACAACTGAGAGAGATAGAAAGGGTTAGCAGAGAGACTATGATTCAGAGCCGGGACAAGGGAAAGATGAAGCGTATTCCCTTTGTTTCAAGATTTAATGACTTGAGCCACCATGTGGCTGATTATTAGAAAACATTGGGGAGTTTTAAGGGACGACATTCCTGAGGTGGCTTGTTTACAACAACCGCCAGTAATGTCATATATAAAAAAGTAAGACAATCGGGTCCCTGCTAGTCAAATCAGACTTATGAAGCATCAGGGACACCTAGAGAGTCTTACACCCAGTGAAATATGGCACTTTCCCCTGCGTAGAGTGCAACTGTTGCTCTAATTGCCAAAAAGGGAGTATAATTCATCATCCCCGAAAGGGAACCCCAGTTAGGATGCAAGGATATTATACCTGTGCCACATCATTTGCCATTACTATATGTGGGACAGACTAGTCGTACCATAGGGGAACGGATCAGGGAGTACAAGTCAGAAATTAGTAAAGAGAAAACGGAGGAGGCTGTTGTGTCCCATTTCATAGAGATGTATCATGGGATACAGCAGCTAAAGTACCGAATTGTTGACCTAAATTAAGCAGAGGTGTTATTGAAAAAGAGGCTATGTGGATCAGGAAGTTGGAGACCCTTACCCCATTTGGTTTAAATATGGAAAACTATTTACAGGCAATCTTTCGTATGTAATTGTTTTTAATTTTTTTTTTAATAATTATGTTTTACCGATTTCTGAACATATGTGGAATTAGAACAAAATAAAAGATTTTCACACTGTAGCACTATACAAGATTGTACCTTTTCTTGTTTTTAACAAATGGTGATATACATTGTAACATGTTATATACATTGAGAAGGCCAGTAGATGGCGTGATGCTCTCTGTATATAAGAGGAAGTAACAATGTAACAGTTAGCTAGCTTGAGAAAAGGCCAAATAGGCCTGAAATGTAACTCTATCCAGATTGTTGCCATGTGTTAATAAAGGCTTTTATTCAAAGAGGACCAGTGCTGTGCTTCAAGTCTTCTATGAAATCATAATTGCCAATGTATTTCATCAGCATCTTTGAATGAGGAGTGCTGTGTGTCTATATTTGTATAATTAAAGTTGTGTGTATATAATCTGTCTGTCCCTGGTGTAGCATGTAACATTGCTTCACAAACAAATTATATAAATATATATGACACAAGGGCCATAAATATCCTGTAAATTATACTTATACATGAATATCCTGTAAATTAGTGATGTCATTGTTTATAATCAGTGCTCAGTGATGTAATTACACATGACTTACTGAAGCACCACCTGAAACAGGTGGACCACTCAATTTTCTCTGGTTCAGTTCATAAATGTGCTTTGGAAAGGTGTTTCATTATAACAAAAAAGTTAGCATGATCTGTCGGTGTAGGTCTCAGCTCAAAGCAGGAAGGCAACCTGTCAACCTATCATTCTATGGAGCCTTGTTTAACCAAAAATGCTTAAAGTTATGCAAAATAATAAAGAGGTTAGAATATGTTTACAGTATAACATAATAAACGGGGCATTCATTTACATGAAACATCATCATACTAACTAACAGAGTTGAATTAGCTTGAAGAATTTGATAGGAAATATTCTTTTCCAAGGTGATTATATTATCAAGGCAATATTAATTTTATATTGAGAACAGGTGTTTAATACATTTATAAGAAGCTGCTCTTTATGTTAATGCAGATGTATTCAGACGTTGTTCAGACATAGTCCACACAACCCTCCTTTAATGTAAATCTCTCCACTGCCATTCAGACTGCCTTGGTTACAGAAGAATTGCAGCAGTAAGTACATCTTTTGAAAGATAAATATATAAAAAAAAAAATTTTTTATAAATGCATAGTGCATATTTTCCAGTTTCCCCTCTAGTTTTGCTGGTTAGATGAAAAATACTGTAAGATAAATGATATCCAAAAGTGGTTATTTGTCCTTCTGAATATTAAATTGATTCTAATACTTTTTTCCAAATTATTATTTAAGCAACAGGGAACTGCCTCATTAGTTGTTAACTCTGTTTCCAGTGCCTCACTTGGTGGACTTTATTTTTTCATATCCTTTATACCATAGGCAATTACAGATATTTTTATTTAAGTTTGATTCACTGATGCCGTGTAACCTGTTTCTGTGTATACTACCTTCTGGAGAGTTCTCCATCAGTTCTGCAAGGTATGTGCCCTGGGTAAAGAGAGGTCGGTTGTCATTCTCATCTGATATTGTCACAATGAGGATATCAAAATCCTGAAGAAGTAAAAAAGAAGAATATTGCTTAGTTTCGATACAGATTATGTGTAGTGTCAGCACACAAGAAATACAATTATAAAAGTGTTTAGGATTTGATTGAGTCTGATTCGTTTTCTTGTAAATGGTGTTGACTAAACAAGCATGAATCCACTTGAATGGTAATCATGCCTTAAGTAGATAGGAAGCATGGAGTTTCAGAAACAAAATTATATTAATCTAAAATTATGACATTGTGAAAGTGTCATACTGATATCCCTGAAAAAGAAATATGTACAGTACTTAGTAGAAGGCTTTCATATTTCAGTATTTGTATAAATGTAGTAGATCTATCTTTCTCTAGGCTGTTCTAAAATAGGGGAATCCAATGTGCCATGGGGATACTATTTAAATAATTAAAAATTTTTACTGATTTGCTTTTTGGTATTTATAAAACAGTATTTGTGCTCAGTCTCCAAGGTCTCCACCTGTGATTGCTCTGTGTGCATCAACCTAGGCACTTGCTAACAACAAGAGGGGTGTTTTGTCCACTGCTGTTTACCAGTGGTAGACAAGTTTCCCATGTGCCATAAACCTTAGGGCACACACACACAGATCCTTACATTTGTATCTACAATTTAGCAAGTGACTTTGTGCACAATCAACATCAATACAATCTAATTTGTCATAACCCAACCTCTTAAATAGCCTTGCAATTTACCCTCCTAGAATTCCGAGTGTTTTCCGGATTGTCCTTCACAGTTATGGTAAGCTTATACTCTGAAATTTTTTCTCTGTCCAGTTGGCGATTCACATAGACAATTCCAGTCTGGAAATAAAATGTTTAATGGTTAAGCCACACTCATGCAAATGCTGAAAGAATGACATACTATATAATAAAGTATAATAAAATATATAGATCTGTATAAAAAAAAAAATTATTCTTCAAATTAGTGATTGATATGAAGTAAACAGTAATTATATATTGAATTTAATCATTTAAGTAGTTTTTTCCTTTGAAGACCTGCACATTGCAATTAGAAAAAAAACTGAAAATCTGTTAAATGGTGGTTAACCCTGGTAACAAAATAGAAATAGTGTTTTGAACTGCAGTCTGTAGACAGGCTAAAAAAGCTTTTAATTATTAACTCTAATACAGTTCCCTAAACATTCTACATTTTAATAAGGCTCAAAACTTTAATTACTTTACTTGTCTATGACAATGTATTTTGATATCAATGAATAATCAGAAGCAGTCTTACATTTTCATTGATGGTAAATGCATTCTCTAAGTTCCCAGCAGTTATATTGAAGGTCAGTAGGGCATTACGTCCAGTATCTGCATCAGTAGCGAAAATCTGGGTGATAGAGGTTGACACAGCTGTGTTCTCGCTGATTGTTATATTTTTAGGAAGATTGAGGAGAATTGGGTCATTATCATTAATATCTAACACTCTGATTTCGACTAGAACCTGGATAAAAAAAATACAAATATTCATTAGTTTTGATGTTTTAATGGCACACACAATATGATATCTGATGTATAGTTGTTAACAGTATTAACTGTAATTTTCGGCGCGCGTCGCTTTCGGCGCGTCGCGTCAAAAACGACGCGCGACTCGTTTTTGCGCGGCGAATTTTTTTTTGCCAATTTTTTTGCCAGTTTCGCGAATTTATTCGCCAGCGGCGAATCGCGGGAATTCGCCGCGAATTCGCCCCTGGCGAATAAATTCGCCCATCACTAATTAACAGTAATAACAACTTGAACTTTTGTATTCTTAAATTCCTAAATATAACAGATAAGGGTGAGCTTTTTTAGACCTCGAATGAACTCAAAACTCGAATGGTTTCTAATTTAGGAAAAAACTTGAATGCAAAAAAATTAGAATCAGTGTATTTGAGTTGAAAAAAACTTGAACTGATCGAGTCCTCTGAGGGAAATCCACCAAAAAAAACTTGAACATCACAAAGGCTATTAACATCTTCTAATGGTTCAAGGGACCTCTGCTATGGACTTCTACATGACCTTGACAGGTTTTAGATGTGTTTTTTAAGATTCAATTTATTTCCAGGGTCAGGGTACAAAAAAATAGATTTTTGACTCAAAAATACCCTAAAAAACTCTTTTTTGGAAAACACAACTCAACCCTTAAAGGAAAAGTATACCACCCCCGAACAATGTAGGTCTCTTTAAAAAGATATTGCATAAAACAACAAATATGTAAAACCCTGCTTAATGTAAATAAACCATTTTCATAATAATATACTTTTTAAGTAGCATGTGCCATTGGGTCATCCTAAATAGAAAATAGCAATTTTAAAAAATAAGGACAGCCTCCTGGGATCGTATGATTCAACGGTGCACACAAACATACCAAACAAACTATAAAGTTAGGTCACATGAGCCAATTAACAGACAGAGTTGTGTCTTTTGCTTCCACACTTCTTCCTGTTACAGTTAGAGTTTAAATATTTCTGGTCAGGTGTAGTGATGGGCGAATTTATTCGCCAGGGGCGAAATTGCAGCGAATCCCCGCGATTTGCTGCTGGCGAATAAACGAAAATGACGCGACGGAAATGACACAACGCGTCAAAAACGTGCCGCGTCTCGTTTCGAGACATTTTTTCGCCAATTCGCGTATTTCGCTGGAAATTCGCAAATTTTTCGGCGAAGCGAAACTGGGTAGATTCGCCCATCACTAGTCAGGTGATCTCTGAGGCAGCACACAGACCATTATGAAATGGTGGTTCTAGGCAAGAGATGTAAAAGGTCAATATTTACTTAAAAATATATTCCAGTTTGGAAAGATTCTTTAATATGCCACTTAATATGATATAAACTACCTGTTGCTCAAGTATTCAAGTATTTTCTGAAGAAAAATTATAATTATAGAAAAAATAAATAGCATTATGAACTATTTTATCTCCACCCCTAAACAAAAATGGCATTTATCAAAGGTGAAATGTGATGTGATGTGATTACTTACAGTTGAGCTGAAGGGGGGTTTGCCCATGTCCTTTGCCATGATAGTAATATTATAAAAGGCTATGTTTTCTCGGTCAAGTTCATAATCTTTGCGAACTCTCAAATCCCCCTCCACAGATGATATCACAAATTCTCCTTCAAAGAAAACAAAATATTTGACACCACACAATGCACATTTGGGAGATTTGAAAGAAATGTATGGAAAATAGATTACATTGCTTATAAATGTAAGCCATCTGTTTCTAAAACATTGTTGAATACAAATGCCATGTTGAACATCTGAATGGAGACAGCAGTCCTCATTTACTAAGTTAAGGGCAGGGTGCAATAAGGCAGGCAGAAAGGGCAAGGCACAGTTGAGGCCTGCACCTCCTGAAGGATGAGAAGAGGGAGGTAGAGGGGTCATCTACATGCCATCTTGGACCTTTCCTCTTGGATAGAGAGCAGCAGGAAATTGCAACAAGTTACATAAAACACACACACATAATAGAAGGCCAATGGGCCCCCTGCCACTGTGCACCTTGTGCCGGATTTTTCAGAAGACTTAATGGATTAGCACCCCTTGCACCCCTTTTTTGTTCTTGCACTTCTGTTCAAGGGTTCAGCAAATGATCCCTAAAGTGCTTTATCTGCATTTAAATATAATACTGTTGACTGGTACAAAATGTGTGTTCATTTCAGAAAGTCTACTATAGTTACAAGGTCTCCTTGTGCAGCTGTATGAAGAACTGTACCTGCTAAAAGTAAGTTTCTAAAATGTATAGTGGCCACATGAAGGAAGCTGCAGATATTTCTTACTGGCATACACATCATATAGCAAACTTGAAGGGAAAACCCTTTGGGCAACTTACTTGCACAAACATTATTTGTAACAGTGGTTCCCTATTTCTGGATTTCTTAACAGAATGTTGAAATTCTTTTCACGTCTCTAAACAAACACTTGTGAAAATATATGCACTGTTTCTAAAGCTCCCTTAGATTGTGGAAATTAAGGAAATTATATAGATTTCTGTTGTGTCATAAATTCCACTGCTGATTTAGAATAGAAAATAGTCAAACAAATTATAAGGATACAACACCCCAGAACATTACTAATAAACACTATAATTCTTTTACTAAAGGAGTAGTTAATTAATTTTATTACCTTCTACAAGTTATCTCTCTCTATCTGTAACTTTCTAATTCATTGCCCATAAACCCTTTTCAGCGATCTATTTGTATATATAATGTGCCTTTTCAACGTTCATTTGTATTTTGCCTGACGAAGAGGCCTTTGTGCTCCAAAAGCTTGCAATTGCTAGTTTTTCAGTTAGCCAATAAAAAGTATCGCCAAACTTTACATTTTATAAATTAAAAAAAAATAAAACAAGGTACTACATCTTAATTAGTGATGGGCGAAACGGGCGCGTTTCGCTTCGCCGAAAAATTAGCGAATTTCCAGAGAAATTTGCGAATTTTTCGCCGATTCGCGAAACGAGTCGCGCGTCGTTTTTGACGCGCGTCGCGTCAAACGTGACACGTCACGTCGTTTTTGACGCGCGTCGCGTTGTTTCCGACGCGTCGCGTCATTTTCGGCGCGCGACGCGTCGTTTTCGGCGCGCGACTCGTTTTTGCGCGGCGAATTTTTTTGGGCGAATTTTTTTGCCAGTTTCACGAATTTATTCGCCAGCGGCGAATCGCGGGAATTCGCCGCGAATTCGCCCCTGCCGAATAAATTCGCCCATCACTAATCTTAATACTATAATATGACTAACATTCAAGTTTTTGTGAATTAAGAACAGACATAGACATACTTCTACATCGTTCACATCAATCAATACCTGCCCCAGAGATGCTTATTTGTGGTTTAACTAAGTTCCTTTATTTGGAATAATTTCTTACAATAACAGGTCTGCCTGGCAATACTTTGACATCTCCCCAATATGCCTGTCTTTTTATGCTTTTTTTATCATGTGCATACTTACCTAAAAGATCCCCACCAACAATACTGTACTCCACTTGCCCATTAAGACCAGAGTCTTTATCAGTGGCCTTAAAAGTTGCCACTCTGGGTCCAGGTTGCCCCTCTGTGATGTCAAATGGTCCCTCATACACCTTCGGAAATGTAGGCCAATTGTCATTGATGTCATTTACATTCACTAGGACCTGCAATAATATAATTTGGATTTATACTAGCAAATGGTAAATATCACTACAATAGCTTTGAGTACCATACTATTTGGCCTTTCTGAGAGAAACATTTTCATACCAACTTGAGATCCTTCAGATATGCTAGGTTTTTAACCCTACGTATGATACACTTTACTATTGTTTAGTGTTTTGTAGAGAAAAAAGTAATAGTCAAATTCTGAGCATGTATCAACTCTATTGCTAAAATGAATATATAGTGTACCAGTTCATAACTATTTCTGATCCACACATGATCCAACAGACTGATTTCATATTACCTACAATTATAGTGAATGCACAAACTATGACCATTTGTCAGAATACTGTATTTCTCTTCAACATAACTGTGATGTATCACTACATAAATAAATCTTTGTGGCATAAAACCAATGAAAAAAATGTTCAATTTGTTTTTTTTTACTTATTTTTTCACACACAAATACACACACACACATATATACACTTTATATATATATATATATATATATATATATATATATATATTTTTTTTTTTTTTTTAAATATATATTTAATTTATAAAGTTTCTCAGCCACACAGACATACTCCATCATTATAAACTGCCCTGGAAATGTTGGACAGTGCTCTTTAGACATTGCCATATATGATATAGAAATTTATCACAAAGTCCTCAGAACAGAATGCATGTGCAAAGTGAGGCAGGTACCTACAGTAGCAGTTGATGTAAGTCGGCGCTGTACAATGGGGCACTGATCTGTTGCAGTCACAATGAGGGTATATCGCCCAAGACAGACCTCATAATCAAGCTCTTTCACCGCCCGTATTAGTCCCTGTTGTAATAATAATAATGTTTACTACACAAAGTCATGAATTACCTGTTGAATACATCCCTAGAAACATGCTTAGTGTTGTCAGGAATGGCATTTCTATACGACTCATTGCAACTTATTTATTATAAAAATAATGACCCACTCCCTATTATTAATATAAGGATATTGCAAACTGAAAGTTCCATAACCTGTAAATAGATATACTATGTGCAGTATGCAAATGAAAAATGAAGAACATATATGTGGGAACTTTTGTATAATGACTAAGTGCAGGACAATGGTCACCAAGTTACTTTTACTCAAAACTCAGAACCAAGTTTTCCAGTAACCTCTAAAGGAGTCATTAAGTTAAGTCCTCCAAATGTTGTGTTGGTTAATCTATAGCTTGTGGTTTTTACAGCATGAAACACAATCTGTGCGGGCTCAAGCCAAAACAGAGGAAATATTTAAAATGGTCACTTGGAAACAAGCAAATAATTCCTGCTGCTCTGGGAGTTCATCTTATATTTATCTAACGCACGTACATGCTCTATAAGCCATTATGCACTTTTACTGAATTCCCAGGACTAATTAAATGATTGACCCACTAATAGCTGCTATTCACATCTTACTTATACTGTATTTAAAAATACAACTAGTAAACACAACTTGTGTATAAACCCAGGGTTGTTCCTGGTTATGATGAATTAGCAAAAAGAGAATGATGTAGTTCTTTCCAGATGCCATAGTGCAACTACAGATACAGGCATGGGATTTATTATCCACAATGTGTGAGACCAGGGTTTTTTCTAATAAGGTTTGCTCCAAAAAGTAAAAAAAAGTAGGGGTGTATAACAATAATTAAAGGGGGTTGTTGACCTTTTCATGGCAGTGCCTTGTTATGGCATTATTGAGTTATGAAATACAAGGTTTCTGGATAATTGTAAGGTCTGCAGGCTCAGGAGGGGATGCGGACCAAGGAGGGAACAAAAGTCCAACAGCGAGGTACAGGCAAGGGTCAAGAGTAAATCAAGGTCAAAGTTCAGGCAAAGAAGTCAGTCCAATCGGCAAAGGTTCAGGAGTCCAGGAACAAGGCAAGGGTCAAACACAGAAGTCTTCAGTAATGGCAGAAACAACGCACCCAGGAACCACATGGGATAACCTATAATCGGGCAAGGATCACAGCTCCGGAATCTCCTTAAATAGGCCCAGAATGGCGCCAAAACGGACGCCAGCGTCAAGACGCACGCCGACGCCTATGTCCGCCCGTAAGGACGCACGCTGACGTCTTGACGCGCGCTGACGCTTCGGCGCGCGCTGACGCTTTGACGCGCGCGCCCGTATGGACGCGCGCGCGCAAGTTGACGCCAGTGCGCCTGCGCCCGACAGGAAGAGAGCACAATTCGGCAGGTACCCTTACAATAATAAATCCCAAACCTTCCCAAATTTGCATATATGTACAAAACAGTTTTTATATTTCTATAAAACTCTACTATATAGTGTAATTAAGTTTATTAGACTACTATCACCAGGAGTGAAAGGCAGATGCACGCCTCCCACTCAACACCACACATGTACAAGATATAGTAACCTCTGCTCTGATTTTCATTCTGTCTAGTGCATGAATGTGCATATGTGAGATTGCTTATTTATGAATCTATATGTGCTTTTTAAAATATATTATAAAACATAAAGGTTGATCCTGTCAAAGAAAATATGAAGCACTATTAGTAAGTGTATCAAATTCAACATGATCAATATAAATAAGACTTTTGTGGAAAACGTATTCAGTTATTGTAACTGAGATTTTTTTTAATTAATATAAAGCATCAAACAATTATTTCTGCACTATACCTCCCTGTAATCAGGAGGACTCAGGAATCAGATTGAGCTCTGCATAAATAAGCCTCTTTCTTTATTTCTCCCCCCAGCTGCTGTCTCAGGTTTACAAATATGGCCATGTTAATTACACAGTGGTTTAACTGGGAAGGGTAAATTGCCTTCTCTCTGCTCCAAAGAACCAAAAAGTTGAAAAATGTAAGTACTTTCTATGGAGCTGTATGAAACCAATGTGTTAAATGTATGTTCAGCAAAATCTTTATCCAATAAGCTAATGTTTAAAATGGGGTATAATGCCCCTTTAACTTACTCCCACTAATGAGCTTGGTATTTATGCATAAACATATTTTTTATTTCTTACCGTTGCATTATTTATACTGAATGTTGTCTGTAGATTCCCTGCAATAATGGAGTAGGACACGGTTCCATTGGGTCCCTCATCTTGATCTATGGCTGTGATTGTGATAATGACAGAATTAAGGCTTAGAGGACCCTCATCCCTTGTGACTTCATACGGTAGTGACTGAAACACTGGAGAATTGTCATTTTCATCCAAAATGGTCACATACACTGTGGTTGTTGCCTATATAGGAAAAAATACATTTAGAAATTGTAATAGCAACTCACTTTGCAACTGGGGAGAATGAACAAAATAATTTTACACATTGGTACTGGAATGACCTCGAAACTCGAGAGGTAACCAGTAACATGAAAAATTTTAATTGTTTTAAAGTAATAAAAATATAATACAGTGTTGCCCTGCACTGGTAAAACTGTTTGCTTCAGAAACACTATTATTGTTAATATAAATAAGCTGTTGTGTAGCCATGGGGGCAACTAGTCAAAGGAGAAAAGACTCAAGTTACACAGCAGATTACAGATACACTCTGTAGAACATAATGTTATCTGTTATCCATTATTTATCCTGTGCCATATAGCCGTTTTTCAATTTCCACCATTGCTACTCAGCAGCTTGTTTATATGAACTATAGTAGTGTTTCTGAAGCAAACAGATACGTTTTAACAGCACATTGCAACACTACATGATATATTATTTATAACACTTTAATTTTTTTGGTGTTACTGTTCCTTTAAGAAAAAACTTGATAGTCTATAATTCGATCGCATAGGAACAACCCGAAAACTCGAACCAAATTTGACAGAAATCGAATTGAGTTTTTCTCCTAAAAAATTTGAATGTCAGGAAGGCTATTAAAATCTTCAAATGGGTCAATGGACATCTGGCATTGACTTCTACATGAACTTGCAGGTTTTAGGCGGCATACTATAAAACTCAAGTTGTTCCTTGGATCAAGGTATGATAAATCTCAAATCTGGATTATTCCCAACTTGAATTTGTTAGTCTTGACCAAAAATCCAATCCAAAAATTTTTTAATTCAAATGCTGCCCTTAAATATTTTTTATATAAATAGCCAGGGCAGTCCCTGCCTCAGGCGGCACAGAGCAGCCAGTTACCAGAGGCGGCAAAAATTGGAGGTGCAGAGCAAGTGGGGCAGCGGCATTGGGGCTGCTGCCTCAGGTGTCAGTTGCCCCTGAAACGCCCCTGTAAATGGCATCTTTACTTGCTTATAAATAAAGAAGGGGGTGAAAAATCAGCCCCTGAGAGTAAGCACTGCATGCCAAGCATTATATTTAATTATAGGTTGTAAATAACCTACAGGAATACTTTAATGAAGATTAAGTTAGACTGGGTACAGGGTCAAGAATGAAAAAAATTGAGCAGAAAATGGCTACACAATAGAGTCCATAACCAAATACTGGGAGCTTGAGAAGATAATTACAGTAATTATTGTATGAAAATGTGAATGGTTGTCCCCATACTGTTGGTCTCCACAAAACGGTTGTTCCACAAACCCAGTTAATAAAGTTAAAGTTCCTTCTACAAAAAAGAACAGTCAAATAAAATGCATAAATAGTTCTTAACCAATAACTGAATTGTTTGTGTTTCAAACAAGGTAATGTCACACTGTGCTATTCTTGGAATTTTGATGCACACGTAACATCTTATTCATAAGTAAATAAAAATTTATATAATCTAAGAAGGAAATCTTGCCATAAATGTTATCCATTCAATTCACAATGTATTAAAGGAAAACTATACCGCCAAAATGAATACTTGAGCAACAGGTAGTTTACTGTATATCATATTAAGTAGCATATTAAATAATGTTACCAAACTGGAATGTATATTTAAGTAAATATTGCCCTTTTACATCTCTTGCCTTGAACTACCATTTTGTGATGGTCTGTGTGCTGCCTCAGAGATCACCTGACCAGAAATATTTCAACTCTAACTGTAACAGGAAGAAGTGTGGAAGCAAAAGACACAACTCTGTCTGTTAATTGGCTCATAGTTTTACTTATAGTTTATTTGTTATGTTTGTGTGCACCGTTGAATCATACGATCCCAGGAGGCTGTGCTTATTTTTTAAAATGGCAATTTTCTATTTAGGATGACCCAATGGCACATGCTACTAAAAAAGTGTATTATTATGAAAATGGTGTATTTATATGAAGCAAGGTTTTACATATGAATTGTTTTATGAAATATATTTTTATAGAGACCTACATTGTCCGAGGGTATAGTTTTCCTTTAATTCATTCTTTAAAAATGTGTGATGTTCTCACTGTGCAACAAACACTCTTTCATTTACTAAATGAAATGTCAGCCAAAAAACAAGCTTTTTCTTTCAGTGTAATTTACCCCCTACCATCCAGCTGAAAGGCTTAGGGGGTTTTTTGGAACTGTTGTTCTTCAAGCCAGTTTATTAGTACCTATCATTAACATCATGTACAACTGAAGTGGAAATTGCCTGAAGATGTCCTCAGAGGAAAAAAAGACAATGCCAATTCAGTTTTCACTTATAGGAATTCATCACTAAGCAATGCATGCAGTAAACATTTGCCATGCAGCAGCATAATTAGCAGAATGTAAGTCCCACCTAAAGTTTGAGTTGAGAACAATGCTTTTTTTCATACAATTGCTTTATTGTCAGTGATATATACTGGGCAGGGGTCCTCTTGGTCTTCTAATAACAGGGCCCCCCCAACGGCTACTTCCTCTTTCATTAGACCCCCTACATAAAAGTTAACTATAAAAATTACATACTTCCAACTACCTCTACAAGAATAAAATTACATCTAGAAAACAAATTAATATTGCATTAGACCAGTGCCGCCAGATCTTCCTAATTAATTCCTAATGTTTTGCAGTGACCAAAGAATAAAAATGAGCTTCCAGAACGATGAACTGTTTGACAAAGTTCACAAGGCCCCCACTCCAGCCAGAAATTTAAAAGTCACTGCTGTACAGATCAAATGAAAACTGCATGATAGAAAGAATAATTAACTTTTAATTGGTTTTACACTTAGGTATTTCTGATAGATTTTCTCTGCGGTGAATCTTACATGCGTTAGTAGTGGAACACCTGAAAGGCCCAATGCAGCAGAATGAGATGAGTAGTGATACTAGAGAGTTCCCAAACAAAAGGTATGAAAAGGAAAGTAGATTTCATCAAGTTCTGAATTATGGGAAGGTCATCTGCCCTAGACAACGTTATAAAGAAGCATTGCTTATGTAGGGACCCTTGGTTTTTATATGTCCCTATAGCTTTAAATTCCTCCCTCCCTCCTTTTCCTTAGTTACTAGGCAGAAGCCATGTATCTAATTTAAGTAATTACATATCTTTATCATTGGCCAAGAGGTATAATGACCACTTCCTGCCACACTTCTATATAGTATTGGAAAGGAGTGGCCTGGCTTCTGGTGTCCTTGCCTACTGGTTGTTCTCATTGAGCCTGGTTACAACAAGGCCCAGTAAAGCCATCGCCCTAAATGGACCTGAACCTTTAGTGTCCAAGTCGGGGACCAGGGAACCCCGTGAATGAGTTATAGTTAGAACCTTCTAAAAGGTATATATATACACCATCTGCTGGAAACTTTCACTTAGTGAAGGCACTGATACTGAAGTGCGAGTCCAATGTAACCCGTGCTCCTCTCTAGCTGGACATTAACTATCTTTGGACTGGAAATTAACGTCACACTTATATTAATGTATTTGTATATATTTCTTTATAATGGAGTCGGTTGAAGATGGCCTTCCCACAATTCAGAGCTTTCGAAATTGCTTGCTAAAATTAAATTTCTTGATCATACTTTTTGTTTAGGAGCTCTCTAGTACCACTTCTCAATGCATTACAAGTATTGCTACCCTGGAGCATTGCAGAAATTACGCATTTGAATACAGCCCCAGAGGTTCGTGCATACAGTTCCTTACCCTTGGGATATGCTTCTCACCAACAGTTTTCATCTTCTAAAAGCCTAGATCAGGGCTATTCAACTGGAGATCTGAAGGGCTGGGTGTGCACCTCCAGGGTATTTGAACAGCTGCCTGCCCATGTCCCTCAGATGTGGTGCAGGGATTTTGGTGACAAAGCAGTAATACAGTAGAGAACAATATAATAAAATACTATATATAAATTTAGAAGAAAGCAATACAAGATGCAGATGGTGCCCAGGTCAGACAACAAAATATGCTGGACAAGTAATCATATTTATATTGCTTTATAAGGAAAAGCAAAGACATGTTCCTTCAGTTCAAACATTAAAATGAACCCATTCCAATTTGAAAATGCATTTTTATTGTGCATGATTGCACCAGTGTGTCTTTAATCATTTTAATTAATTCCAGTGTGTAGTGTTGACATCTAAGTCAGAAGACTGTGTTGTAACTAAAAGCTTTACTTAAAAAAACCTTATGTATAGGTATGATAACCCCCTACCAGGAAACCCATTATCCAGAAAGCTCCATAATACTGGAAGGCCATCTCCCATAGACTCTATTTTAATCAAATAATTAAAATTATTACAAAGCATTTCCTTTTTCTCTGTAACAACAAACCAGTAGTTTGTGCTCGAGCCTAACTATGTTAAAATCAATTCATATTACTCGCACAACAATGCTATTGGTTTAATCTAATCTGTAAATGTCTTCAGTTGACTTAACATATGGAGATCCAAATTACAGAATGACCCTTTATCCAGAATACCCCAGGTCACAAGCATTCCGGATAATAGATCCCATACCTGTAACAGCTTCTTTTAGACCCATTGTTTTTCAACTGACCAACTGCACAGATGTATTTCAGAGTTCCTCTGAGAGGAAAGTTTTCAGTTATAGCCAGGCTTTAGTTGTTAATAATAAGAATGTGAATGTGCAGGGGTGCACTAGTATGGAGGGCTATTGTAATAAAGCAAGAGAAATAAATGCATCTCTTTTTAACAACTTCCTTGGTTTTGCCACACATTTTCATATGAAGTCATTTTTATTCTACGTTTTAGACGTAGTATTCTTCATTAAATCTGACTCTAAAATCCTGTCAGGTATCGGGAGAAAAACATTCATACTAAAAGTTTTTCAAGAAATTAATAACGTAATTAGCTATCCAGATGTGACACTCATAAAGAGTTTACGTTTCAACAAATTCAGGACTTTTTTTTGCTTTTTTTCAAGTAGAACAGACACTCATTGCTAAATACTGATAACTGCAGGTATCAGTGTCAAAGCTCCACACACCAGAAAAGTGTGGGAGAAACCAGTTGCATATATTGTCAGGGGTCCTCCAGCAGGGGGCGCTGGACTCTTTGTTTACATCAGTGCTTGTGCAGTTTCATACTTCTTGGCTTTGCGAAAGCCCTTCAAGAAATTGCTTCAGTGCCTCTCCTGCTGACAGAACTGTGCATCTCTTCTGCGTGACATGGTGCAACAGGCATGAACACAGCACACTCGGCTGGCAGCTCAGGCAAGGATGGAGTTCTACAGGACTGCTCACTATCCCACCTGCAGATTATGGAGGGGCTGGTCCCTGCTTTGCCTGTATCTGGCTTGTTACCAAGGTAGGACAAACACACTTCTGTTCATGCTGCTGTCACTAGTCCAGAAAAGCAAATGTGTCTGGGCTCTCTGCTGCCGGGTCACTTCACTTCTTTCCCACTCCATTATCTTCCCTGAATAAGTCAATACAGCTGGAAGGGGGGCTGCCTAAGTGAATACCAAGTTACTCAGCTACAAAGTCAGTGAGAGGAGAGCGGATCACTTACTTTTTGTTGTATGGGCTCCTGTATGTTTGGGGTATACCTTCACTCCTTAATCCAGGTCAACATTGCATGACAGGAATAATCAATCCAGAGTTCAGGCTGGGCTGTGCTGGAACTATGGATGTTATTTGTTATGCTTATTATGCAGGGGCTTATGTATGGCTTTAATGAGCTGGCTGGTTGCAGGGAAAGCTTTCATTACATTTACTTCTGAGGGTTCAACGAGTGATTCTACGAGCGGTTAAAGCTATGCTCCTTGCGTTCTGTTTTGTAGTGTTTAGACGCAGGGGAGCGTCTTCAATGGGGCTATACTCACACAAGCGCATGTAGATGCAGGAAAAATGCAGCATGTTGAATCACAACCTGCATTCAGCGCCTACATGCACTTGTGTGAGGGTTGGCCCCATTGAAAAGAATTGCCTGCGTCTCTTCCTGCACCCCCCTGCGGCTGAACGCTACAAAACGGAAAGCAGGGGAGCGCAGCTTTAATCGCTCGTGCGTAAGAGCCCTAAGTGCACTGGATCTTTGCTGTGATCTAAATCAATAATTGTAATTAATTAGCTCCTACCTCTTTCTACTGACTGACTGATTGAAAATTGAAGGCAACTAAGGTGCATCCAGCATATCAGTATTCTCAGTGGCATGACTACTACATACAGAATACTGGCTTTCTGCTTTGTTAAGATCATGGTGTTACGTTTGTCCTCTAATTAATGCCCAATTTTGCTTCCGGTCAGTGGGACAAATAAGCTTTTGAATATTGTGCAGAATGCCTGGGACCTGGGGTGTTCTGGATAAGGGGTCTTTCAGTAAGTTGGATCATCATTTCTAACATTTACTAAAAAATAATTTTTAAGGGGTTGTTCACCTTAAAATTTACTTTTAGTATAATGTAGAAGGCAATATTCTGAGACAGTTTGGTCTTTTTTTATTTAATTTGTGGTTTTTGAATAATTTACTTTCATGTTCTCCTATCGAGTTTGTAAATTAACCTAGCAACCAGGCAGTAGTTTGAATGAGAGACTGAAATATGAATAAGAGAAACCCTGAATAAAAAGAAAATCAATTAAAAGTACGTGCCGGGGTCAGTGATCCCCATTTGAAAGCTCGAATAAGGAGAAAGCACATAACTGAAAAACTATACCACAAAAAAAAATCAAGACCAACTGAAACGTTTCTAAGAATTGGGCCTTCTATAACATACTAAAAGTTAACCTAAAGGTGAACTACCCTTTTAAATAAGCCCAATAGGATTGTTTTGCCACCAATATGGATTCATACAGCTTTGTTAGGATCACTGTTTTATTATTACAGTGGTAAAAGAAAATAATTTTTTTAAATTAGTAGTATGTGCTTGAAATGGTAGTCTATAGGAAATTGCCTTCCAGATTGCAATTCAGAGCTTTAACGGGTTTTTGTATAAGATATTCCTTACTATGGTTTTTATATAATGTACCACCCAGTTATATGCAGTGCTTTATATATTAAAGGAGACATATAGGATAAATTAAACCACCTTATTTTGTAGGCAACAATGTATGCTATATGGTGCTGGTTTTAATTCTGGCTATAAATTAATATTTTCTTCAAAATTAGACCCTTTATTTAACATCCCCATAGATGTGCTCTGGTCTCAGTTTCATATGAGGGGTGAGTATGTTCTACTGAGCCCTACCAGAAAAGTAGGAGGAGGATAGCCAATCACAGCCCTGCAGTCACACAAGCAAAGACAGGCTTCAGCTCCCTATCAGGTCAGTCTAGCTGCTCATTGGTTCCTATACTAAATTGCAGTGTGCAGAGCGACGCCAGCTCCCCTGCACAGCCAGACATTCAGGGGGCAGGAAGTGGAACAGATGGGAGGGACTAGTAAGGTTTTTGAAGAAATTTTCAATAGAGTAACCAGAAACACTACTTGTTAAAGAACATTCCTTCTATATCTAAGAGAGTTTAATGCACTGGCACATTCTTATTTTTTTACATAATATGTCACCTTTAACAAACAATAGGTCCCTGCTTAGTAGAATTTCTAATAGGACTTTAGGAACTGGTGCCAGGGTGGGACTGGGCCAGCTCTTGTGGGACCCACCGGCCCAGCTCCTGATCCTGCCGCACCAGCCCGAAAAATGTAATGCAGGTGGTACAGTAGGGGGACCGGGGGAGTTCTGGAGGGGAGCCCTGGACAGCAGCCCCAGTGGTCCCTGGGCCCCCCAGTCCGACCCTGACTGGTGCCTAAAATTAAACTGCTTCCCCAAGGCCACAAGTGTCACAAGGCTAAAGCATACAGTTGTGTAATTTAAGTTCTAAGACCCATTTGTTCAAGGAATTGGTTCTGTTAAAATGATTATTTATCTGGATGTTTTGATTCTTTGAGCCATAAAAACTTTTTGAGGGAGACATACAGTGGTGTGAAAAACTATTTGCCCCCTTCCTGATTTCTTATTCTTTTGCATGTTTGTCACACAAAATGTTTCTGATCATCAAACACATTTAACTATTAGTCAAAGATAACACAAGTAAACACAAAATGCAGTTTTTAAATGAGGGTTTTTATTATTTAGGGAGAAACAAAATCCAAACCTGTGTGAAAAAGTAATTGCCCCCTGAACCTAATAACTTGTTGGGCCACCCTTAGCAGCAATAACTGCAATCAAGCGTTTGGGATAACTTGCAACGAGTCTTTTACAGCGCTCTGGAGGAATTTTGGCCCACTCATCTTTGCAGAATTGTTGTAATTCAGCTTTATTTGAGGGTTTTCTAGCATGAACCGCCTTTTTAAGGTCATGCCACAACATCTCAATAGGATTCAGGTCAGGACTTTGACTAGGCCACTCCAAAGTCTTCATTTTGTTTTTCTTCAGCCATTCAGAGGTGGATTTGCTGGTGTGTTTTGGGTCATTGTCCTGCAGCAGCACCCAAGATCGCTTCAGCTTGAGTTGACCAACAGATGGCCGGACATTCTCCTTCAGGATTTTTTGGTAGACAGTAGAATTCATGGTTCCATCCATCACAGCAAGCCTTCCAGGTCCTGAAGCAGCAAAACAACCCCAGACCATCACACTACCACCACCATATTTTACTGTTGGTATGATGTTCTTTTTCTGAAATGCTGTGTTACTTTTACGCCAGATGTAACGGGACGCGCACCTTCCAAAAAGTTCAACTTTTGTCTCGTCGGTCCACAAGGTATTTTCCCAAAAGTCTTGGCAATCATTGAGATGTTTTTTTAGCAAAATTGAGACGAGCCTTAATGTTCTTTTTGCTTAAAAGTGGTTTGCGCCTTGGAAATCTGCCATGCAGGCCGTTTTTGCCCAGTCTCTTTCTTATGGTGGAGTCGTGAACACTGACCTTAATTGAGGCAAGTGAGGCCTGCAGTTCTTTAGATGTTGTCCTGGGGTCTTTTGTGGCCTGTCGGATGATTTGTCTCTGCGCTCTTGGGGTAATTTTGGTCGGCCGGCCACTCCTGGGAAGGTTCACCACTGTTCCATGTTTTTGCCATTTGTGGATAATGGCTCTCACTGTGGTTCGCTGGAGTCCCAAAGCTTTAGAAATGGCTTTATAACCTTTACCAGACTGATAGATCTCAATTACTTTTGTTCTTAGTTATTTTTAACAAGGGGGGCAATCACTTTTTCACACAGGCCCATGTAGATTTGGAGTTTTTTTTCTCCCTTAATAACGTAAACCTTCATTTAAAAACTGCATTTTGTGTTCAATTATGTTATCTTTGACTAATAGTTAACGGTTTTTGATGAGCAGAAACATTTAAGTGTCACAAACATGCAAAAGAATAAGAAATCAGGAAGGGGGCAAATAGTTTTTCACACCACTGTATAACCCATAAGTATACCTATGGACTATCTAAGTTGGGCTTCTTTGGTTTCAAATGACTGTTATAGCATCCCCAGTTTTGTATAATAAACTATGACCAGAGGGATGTTTTGACAGGGAAGTCCTCGAGCAGCAGGAAACTAACCTTGCCAAAGCAGAAAACTAACTAAGTTAGGTGATGCACCTATTAAGAGAAAACTGCACTGGTCCGGAATTCATCCAGCGATTCTGGCTTCTTCTATCTTTAAATTTCCTGGGGCAGAAGCATGAGCAGTAGAACGAAAAAGCCAACTTTATGGCTTTTTCTTCACAGCTGCGAGACAACAAGAAGAAGCCAGAAGACATTCGCTCATTGTTGCTCTTTGGAAGAATCCTGGACTTGTGCAGTTTCCTCCTAATAGGTGTTCTGTCCCAGAGGTTATAGGTTATAAGGCTTCCTGCCCCATGGGAAGGTCTCTTTCTATAAGTTGTTTGCTCATGCAGCAGCTGTTAAGTAAAACATATATTCAGCCCTTTCATTTGGTTTATTCTGCAGTTGCATTTTCTGTTTCCTCTCAGTGCTACCTGAGCTCTGAGCATGGGGAGATGGCTCTGAACCAGTAATTAAATGCAATTGTCAAGTAAGTAGGCAAATGCCTGGTATTTTTGGTACATGCAGCTGCTAGATTCTTTTCTGTGCTGATAATTATAAATTCTTGTTCATTACATGCTGCTAGCAAGCCACAGAATACAGTAGTGAGCAAGATGAGCCGGTCAGATAACATAAGCGGTTTTGGAACGCAGTTTCAGAACTTGTAGTTCATGCTGGCTACGTACAAATAGTGTTTCAGTACAAATCTGAAAATGATGGCTTAATTATAGGGACTGAAATCTATGGTGTTATTTCTGTACCAGTTATTATTACATTATTTCACTACTATGCTGGGGAAGGGGATGTTAGTTGTTGTATAAACAGACAAGCCATTCCCATAAGGTACAGAATAACAGAAAAACAGTGAGTGCAGGTTATTAGATAAACCATTGCATGACATGTCATTAGCACAGTAGGTAGCACAACACAATTACAGGCTAAACGTGTCTTTGTAATGAGCTTCATGCGCATTTCTACTGTATTTAGTTGGAGTAGAGATGCTAAACGGGGTACTGTCTTTATTATATAAAATCAACTGTAGTGGATGCTTAATTGTTATTCGAGATTTAAATACTTTATTAGTGCACTAGCACAACCTAACATATTACCTACTGAGAACAACTTAGCAATGCTGTAGTGCATTTACAAGCTGCTGACTTATGCTTATATTAGATGAAGTATGCCAGGGAACACTGTGAAGGTTGCTGCAGAGAGAGAGACTGAACAACCCACAAATAAATTATACAAATAAATTATAATTAATTATTTAACAAACAATGCAAAGTTTGCCCAGTAACCTGTAGCATGCAATATGATATTTGCTGATTGGCTGCTGAATGTGATCAGCAACCATCACGTAAAACCCTTAAATGTATAAACATCTGTAAGAAAAATTAATACAGGTTAGAGTCATGTGAAAAAGTTTGGGAACCCCTCTCAGCCTGCATTATAATTTACTCCACTTTCAACAAAAAAGATAACAGCGGTATGTCTTTCATTTCCCAGGAATATCTGAGTACTGGGGTGTTTTCTGACCAAAGATTTTTAGTGAAGCAGTATGCTGTTGTATGAAATTAAATCAAATGTGAAAAACTGGCTGTGCAAAAATTTGGGTACCCTTGTAATTTTGCTAATTTGAATGCATGTAACTGCTTTATACTGATTACTGGCAACACCAAATTGGTTGGATTAGCTTGTTAAGCCTTGAACTTCATAGGCAGGTGTGTTCAATCATGAGAAAGGGTATTTGAGGTGGCCAGTTGCAAATTGTGTTTCTGTTTGACTCTCCTCTGAATAGTGACATGATGAGATCCTCAAAGCAACTCTCAAAAGATCTGAAAACAAAGATTGTTCAGTATCATGGTTTAGGGGAAAGCTATCTTAGAGGTTTCAACTGTAAGGAATGTAATCAGGAAATTGAAGGCCACAGGCACAGTTGCTCTAAAACTCAGGTCTGGCAGAACACAAAGAACATCTATATGGCAGGGTGATGAGAAAGAAGCACTCGCTTGTTGTATGTGAAAGCTTATTTAGACAAGCCACAGTCATTTTGGAACAAAGTGTTTTGGACCGATTAGAGAAAAATTAGGTATTATTTGGTCATATGCAGAAAGCGTTCTACAGGGCAGAAGAAGAAGACCGCATTCCAAGAAAAACACCTGCTACCTACTGTCAAATTTGGTGGAGGTTCCATCATGCTTTTGGGCTGTGTGGCTAGTTCAGGGACTGGGGCCCTTGTTAAAGCCGAGAGTTGGCTGAATTCAACCCAATATCAGGATAATTTTCAAGCATCAGCCACAAAGTTAAAGTTACACAGGGGTTGGATATTCCAACAAGAAAATGACCCTAAACAAACTTCTATAAAGGCATTTATGCAGAGGGAGAAGTATAATATTCTGGAATGGCTGTCACAGTCTCCCAACTTGAATATCATCGAAAATCTCTGAGATGATTTGAAGCAGGCTGTCCATGCTTGACAGCTATCAAATTAAACTGAACTGGAGAGATTTTGTATGGACAAATAGTCAATAATAGGAGGCGTCTAGTTACATTTGCAAAGAAAGACTCAACTAAGTACTTATGTAATATCCTTTGTTGGGTTCCCAAATTTATGCACCAGTCTATTTATGATGCATATTGCATATTGTCTGTTAATCCAATAAACTTTATGTCACTGCTGAAATACTACTGTTTCCATAAGGCATGTTATATATTAAAAGGAAGTTGCTACTTTGAAAGCTCAGCCAATGATAAATAAAACGCAAAAGAATTAAAAGGGTTTCCCAAACTTTGTCATATGACTATTTGTGAAACAGAATTTAGTGACATTTTGTAAATAGGTTCTGTTCCCCTTTAACTTTATCACACATTTCTTTATTATTTCTTTTATTTCTATATTATACTTTATTGTTTTTCAGCTAAATATATCCTCTAGTCTGTAAATTTTTGTTGGCAGGACCCGATATGAAAAGGTATTGTAAAACCCAAACATGACAACTAGTTAAAGGAGGCACAATACAAAAGCAGACAATTTACTTTCAGAATTGCTTATAATAATGCCTAGTACAATTCTATCCGACTCATTTTACAACTACATAATTCACTGTTTTGGAGTCATCTATAGAGAGGCTGATAGGGCATTGTATAGGCCCTGGTTATGGCAAATATCATGAGCATCATTAGCTAGATTTATGGTATTATGGTAGTAACTGCTATGTTTCTAGGGCTCATAGTTATACCAGTAGAATTGCAGTGGTTGTAAAGGTGATACTGACAAGGGGGGTGGACAGGAGGGGGAAATTTTCAAAAGTGGAGATAGCATTTTTTTGTGGTGTAAATACAATCTCCATATTAAGAAACAGAAAAATCTGCCAAATTTCGGGCTCAATCTCCACTTATTTTTTGATGAAAGAAAGACAGTTTACAGGCACCATTGTTAATAACCCTCAATGAGATACGCTCAGGGAAACTTACATTGATGCTGTAATTATGCTATAGAATAGGGTGGGAATGATCAATCACATGTGAGCAGATGGGAATGAAACACAAAAGTACTCAGTTGCAATTAGGAATGATCAAAAATCAGACAATTAGTTAAAGCTAGCCTCAAAGAAGTGAAAGTTACACAAAATAAGGAAGCATTAAAGATGCATCTAGTGGAGTACCAACAGCAGGCTTTAGGGAAGCAAGATATTTAGTCAAAGTTCCTTAAAAAGAAGAAGTTTACTCGCTAAAGAGAGGTATTACTTTACTGCAATAAAGTTCCCTAAAACCCATAAAACATAGAATGTTGTTCTGCACAGATTATGGGTTTGGGTATTGTAATTTTACAGTGTAAGGAGCTGCCATACTGCTTTATCTGGTACAGGAGAAATAAATATCCATATACCTTAGACAGGCCTGGACTGGCAATCTGTGGATTCTGGAAAATGCCAGAGGGGCTGCTTTAAGTTGTCTGTGTACCACCTGAAATGCCAGGGCCTTTTTGGAATCCCAGTCCAGGGATGAAAATTGTGCACCTTAGATCACTCAGCGTGTAGAAGCTAATTATCCTTTGGTTTGGATATAGGGTTGCAATCTGGCTGCTATTTCATTGGCTTCATAAGTAAATGTAAGGCCACGGCTGGTACAAAAAATGTATTGGCAATGAAATTGCTGGTAAATGTAGGCACTCCCTTTTTATGCACCCAGTTCCTGCAGGTACATCACAAAGCCAACCCGTTCTCCTCCTCAGATTTTCCTGATCAAGCCCCTTATTCACCCGAATCCTCACCCACATTTTCTTTAAATGTGACTGATTACTGAATTCATGCCCCAGCAGCTGTTCAGAACCATCTTATAAAATAAATAGAGATGCACATTAGGGAGTATCAGGCTATACATGTTCATGCCACCTTAAAGGAACAGTTCAGGGTAAAAAAATAAGAACTGAGTAAATAGATAGAATGTGCAAAATAAAAAATATTTCTAATATAATTAATTAGTCAATAATGTAATGTATAAAGGCTGGAATGGATGTCTAACATAATAGCCAGAACACAACTTCTTACTTTGTAGCTCTCTAACTCTGAGTTAGTCAGCAACTTTGAGTGGGGCCACATGGGACATAACTGTTTGCAATTGATCCTTAGCATGCTGCTCAGATTCAAAAGCAACAGTTATGACCGATGTGGTCCCCCTACTGCCTGGTAACCAGGAAATCAGTGGAAACCAAGAGAGCTGCAAAGCAGCAAGTTGGGTTCTGGCTATTAGGTTAGACATCCAGTCACTCCATCCTTTATATGTAAAATTTTGGCTAACTAACTGTATCCAAATTAGGAATACTGGGCAGGATTCCCTATAATTGACACGGCAATCTACCAATCACCTATCACCACATCATAGCTCTTCCCCTGATGTCACTGCTTGCCCCCCCCTGCATCATGGCCCCACCTCCTCTGCATCACAGCCCGCCCCCTGCCCGGTCTCCACTGGGCAAAAAATGGCAACCCTATTTGTATGTATGTAATGTATGGCCATCTTTACTCAAAGTTTGTGATAATTCCTTTGCATAATGGACATCTGTTAATCTCTGCACTGATCTCATGTTGAAAAGGGGTTCAAGTCCATAGTTCCAAGTTCTGATTTGTCCCTATGTGATGAACAAATTTGATGTCTAATCACTGTACAGCATTATTCAATGTAATTACAGGGATTGTTTTTATAGAATGACTACTGTAATGTCCATGATACTGAGCTACACATTTTAGTGAATTCTTATATAATCTTTAGTCAGGTCTTACAAAGAAATCCAACATTTGATTACTGTATATTGCAAGTGGATGATGTATAGGATGTAACATACATAGTAAGTTACATAGTAACATAGTAAGTTAGGCTGAAAAAAAGACTTGCGTCCAACAAGTTCAACCTTT
>CM044443.1:44147360-44205141 GCA_024363595.1 Xenopus borealis
AAAACCCTCCTCCCTACACCAATCTCTCAGCCACGCATTAATCTCCCTAAGCTCCCGATGTGTTTATTTAGTGAACTGAACACTGTCTTTCTTAAGCATTCTCTAGCAGATATGTGATTCAAACACAATTTTGTTGCACATTCGCTGCTGAAGGTATTTGCAGATGCAGACAGCAGAAATGCCAAACTCATGGGGACGATTTATAGGAGATTTATTGACCAAGTTGCCATTGCACCCAGGTGCTCCTCAACCCCCACATCCAAACATTTGCCAGGAGTCTCCCAGAAAATAAAAATATGGGTTGACACAGATGTGTTTTCCAGAAAATGTTTGCAGCAGGCAAGGGAGTGATTTGTGGCTATAGAGAATCATGCAGGGTTTTGGAATATACTTTCACCCATCCTGTGGCTTCTGAAACAGTCCTAGAGAGCTTTAATCTCAGAGATCATTCCTCCTCCTCCTCCCTATCATTAATCTCAACTGAGATGCAGCCAACAGCAGAAAAGCTATTGGTGAGTGAATGAGCTCTTATGCATTTGTTTTTTTTTGTTTTTTTTTAGTTTTTCCTTTAGTCACTGTAATAACAAAATATAAGTACATGTTTTGGATCCATGATCCAGAATGCTCAAAATTACGGAAAAGCTGTCTCCCATAGACTCCATCTTATCCAAATTCACATTTTTAAATATTATATATGTATATTTCCCTTTTCTCTGTAATTATTAAACACTACTTTTTACCTGATCCAAATAAAATATTAATCCTAAGCGAAGCGTATTGGGTTTATTTAATGTTTATGTGATTTTTAGTAGACTTAAAGGGGTTATTCACCTTCAAACACCTAGGGGCAGATAAATCAAATAAATAAATTAATTAACCCTCGAATTCGACCAATCAAATTTTGGTTGAATTTTAACCCTTCAAATTCGAATTTGAAGGGTTTTAGCGAAATTCAATCGATCGAACGTTAAATCGTTTTTTATTCAATCTAAAAATGCTGAAATAACCCAATGGGAGCTTCCCATAGGGTTATACAGCAATTCGGTAGGTTTAATCTGGCGAACTAGGGATTCGAATAAAGATTTAAAGGCCAAGTATATCGACCATCAAATGATCGAATAGATTTTTATTTGAATCATTCAAATCGATCGAATTTTTTAAATTCAATGGTAGAAGTGCCCAAAAAAGGTATTTGAAAATTCGAATTAGAATCTTTTTGAAAAACCGAATGAATTTCAAATCCTTCACACGAATTTAGTAAATCTGCCCCCTAGTTTTTTTCAGACAATTCACCTGAAATAAAGACTTTTTTCAATTATTTTCTATTTGTGATGGTTTTTCTAAACCCCCCCCCCCACCACAGCTGCTTTAGAAGGTGAAAAATAAAGCTTTGCACTTCAATAAAGTCCTAGGGGCAGATTTACAAAATTCACATGAAGGATTCGAAGTTTGATTGAATTTTCAAAAGCATTCGAATTTTCAAATGTTTTTGAAAACCACTTCGACTAGTGAATTTTGTAAATTCCATAGAATTGAATGATTCGAATAAAATTTCATTTGAATATTTGATCATTCTACTGTCGAAGTACTTCCTCTTAAATTTTTATTTGACCACCTAGTTCGCCAGATCAAAGCTACCAAATTGGCTTTCCTTATTTTCCATTGATTTAAAAAATCGTTTGATTGATTTGAACGATTTATCGATTGATCACATTTTTCCTATTTGATAGTTCGACCAATCGAATTGCAGTAAAATCCTTAGAATTCGATATTCAAATTCGAAGGATTTTACTTCCTATTCATATGGTCAAATTTCGAATTTTTTTTCAATTCGAAATTCGACCAATGATAAATCTGCCCCCCTAGAGTCTATAACTTCAACATAGAAAAAGTTCCATAAACAAAGTAAGGTTCAATCATTTAACAACTGAACACTGCGCCCCACTTCAAGGAACCCTGAAGCCATGAAAGGTAGTGGTGCCTGCCAGTGCTGCAGCACATCATTTATTTCTTCATGGTATGTGACGTGGTTGCAGCAGACACATAAGTAGTGCAGAGATATGTACACAGTGACAAATTTAGCTGCTGATATAAAAAAAAGTCTAGGAGGAAGTGGTTGCGTGGGGGGAAAATGTAGATGTTTATATTAGCATAGAATGAGTGCAGGGTAAATTGCTTTTTATTTATACATTTTATTTTTATCCTTGGTATTATATGAATGGCCAGTATACACAACTCTGATTTCCTAATTGTCAACACAAAATAGTATTTCCTTTCTCAAGCTTTGTATTCACATGGCTAGCTCTTTTCTGAAAATAATGCAAGCATTCAAAGACTTTTCATGAGGGCTGGAATATATTGAGCTGTAATTAAATAATTTATCACTTAATAGGAGAATTTGTTCCTTTGCAAGCAGTTCTGAAATGTCTATACAGGGAATAATGCACCCTTATTGTAAAATGACCGAAGCATATTAGAAGTCGACAAGGAGTACTTTGACCATATAAAGCTTGCAGACCAAGCACTTTTATAAAGCTTTTTAACCTGTGTGGTGACATATATCCTTATATACAACAACATTATTTTCTGTGAATAACTTGAGACAAATTATATCACTGAACAATTATAACTGCAGACATCACTAAGCACCTGATCACCAATGATATCATATACAGGATATTCATATCTTTTGTGTATTGTGAATAACGTACCTCCTATTGTAAAATAGAAAGGTACTTTATGTCACTGAGGAGTTCCATGAACATATAAAAGAACAGGCCAGTGGTTTTACACAGGTCAGGGAACTACGAGGTTCAATTCTCACGGAGGTGTCCGTTTACTAAAGCGCGGTAAATGCGACTATATTTTTCCACAAGTTATCGCTGCAAATATGTTTCCACCAAATTATTTTCACCCAGAAGTCATTGCGATCAGTGGCGATAATGAACAGCTTACGATATTTATGCCAAAATAGTCTTGTTTTATGGTGTTTTTTTATGGCATGATTTATGGCCAGATATGTATCTTCAAAACTGTTAAACTTTATAGATATCAGCACACAGTAAGCAGATTTCACCCAATCAAACATGGATGCACATTTCTCTGTTTAGTAAACCAGGCATTAATGTACTGTATACGTAGCGTTATTTTCAGCAAATGCGATAACTAGCGAACACATATTCTTGTGCAAAAAAATTTGCAAATTTATTTACCGCAGGTTAGTAAACTGGTGCAAACATATTCTGCTATAGTTTTGTCTATATTATGTGTGCATATTTTTTACTGTGCTTTAGTAAACGGATGCCTAACTCTGTTGATTCATCATACTGCCAAGGATACACAAGAGCAATCCGGCCCAGAACATGAGGCAGGGTGAGAACGCTAACCCTCCATCCAGCACACCACTCCGGTCACGTGGATATAAGGAACAACAAGGATAAGAGACGTATCAGTTGGATAATAGGCAGGGTAGAGGAGCGTGGTAGTAAGGATAAAAACACCTTTATTTCGAATCACTTAAAAGCATCAAAGTGAGAAACAGTCCATTTATTCAAAGGAGGATGAACAAAGCAGGGGAGTGCATGGCCTGACGCATTTCATGACTACAACGGTCACTTCATCATGCTGCCTTGGAGTTATTCTTCAATACTTCCCTATCATTCTCAGATCATGTTAATTGGTGCATGGGAAATTAAAAAAACTATAGTATCTCCTATGTATCACCAGTTTTTCTGAACCAATGTGGGTGTGTCTGGGCAGCCTTTCCACACCTGCACAACCCCATCCACTCTTTCACACAAACCATATATGCCCATAGCTATACTAAGGGGCAGATTTACTATTGGTCGAATTTCAAATGATAAAAAAATTCGAAATTCGACCAGGGAATAGTGGGGAGGTAAAATCCTACGAATTCGACAATCGAATTCGAAGGATTTTACCGCGATTCGAATGATTGAACGATCGAATATAGAAAATTCGATTGATCCTTTGAATATAGAAAATTCGATCAATCGTTCCAATATTTGAATCGAATTCGAATCGAATATTCCAACGATTTTTAAGTGATCGATCGAATTTTTCATATTCGATCTTAGGGAATGATCTCCATTTCGGTAGGTTTAATCTAGCGAAGTAGGTGGTCGAATTAAAATTTAAAGGGGAAGTACCATCGAATTTTCGAATATTCGAATAAAATGAAATTTGAATATTCTAATTATTCTAATTCGACTATTCGATGGTCGAATTTGCCTAATTTGCATATTCGAATTTATGTGAATTTAGTAAATCTGCCCCTGACTGTAGAATTTAGTATCAAATAGCCTTTTTTGTCTGTCCAAAAAAATCATCCAAGCCCCTTTTAAAAGCATCAACAGAATCAGCATCACAACATCACCCGGCAGTGGATTACATAACCTCACTGTCCTCACTGTGAAGAACCACCTACTCTGCTTCAAATGAAAGTCCTTTTCTTCTAGTCTGAAAGGGTGGCCTCTGGTGCGGTGATCCTCTTTATGGGTAAAAAGGCCCCCTGATATTTGTCTATATTGTCCTCTAATGTATTTGTAAAGTGTAATCGTGCCCTCGCAAGTGCCTTTTTTCCAGAGAAAACAACCCAACCTGGACAGTCTACCCTGGTAAAACTGCTGTGTTTGATTCAGAAAGACTGCTATAGTTTACTATAGTTTAAATAAACAAGCTGCTGTGTATCCATGGGGGCAACCATTCAAAGCTGAAAAAGGAGAAAAGTTACAAGTTACACAGCAGATAATAGATAAGCTCTATAGCAGTGGTCCCCAACCAGTAGCTCGTGAGTAACATGTTGCTCTCCAACCCCTTGGATGTTGCCCCCAGTGGCCTCAAAGCAGGTGCTTATTTTTGAATTCCAGGCTTGGAGACAACTTTTGGTTGTATAAAAAGCAGGTGCACTGCCAAACAGAGCCTAAATATAGGTGGAAAAGCGACATAGGGGCTACCAAATGGCAATTCACAGCACTTATTTGGCACCCCAAGAACATTTTTCATGCTTGTGTTGCTCCCCAACTAATTTTACTGATGAATGTTGCTTACTGTTTGGGGATCCCTGCTCTATAGTATACAATGAGATTCTTCAGAACTAATCTGTTATCTACTGTATCCAGTGCTTGAATGGCTGCTCCTATGACTGTACTGTATATCAACTTCTTTATATAAACTATAGTTTTGTTTCTATAGCAAATACACCAGTTTTAACAGTGCAGGGCAACAGTAGATTATATTGTTAGTTCTTTAAATTATTCTAAATCAAAGGTAGAGTCTCCAAATGGTAAGTGATTAGTCACCATGTAAAGGAAGAGGACCAGGTGCACCGCCCTGAGCCCTCAGCATGGGAAGCGGACAAACCCAGGCAATCAATAAAGGCAATATTCTACCAGGCAGTTGGTTCTTCATGAAAAAGTGTTTATTGTGTCCACAGCCTTATGCATTTTGTGTTGCAAACACTTAGTGGGCGATTTACAAAATTCACGTGGAATGATCAAATTCGATCGAATACTGATTGTATGAATTTTTCGTGAAATCTGATATGCAAATTTTGCCTCTTCGATCATCGAATATCGAATAGATCGAATGATCGGATATTCGATCATTCGATCATTCGATGATTGAGTGAATCAAAATTTTTAATTTATTTGACTGCTTACTTCACCAGATTGAACCTACCGAATAGGCTTCTGAGGCTAATTCCTGCTCGAATACCATTCATACGATCGTAGCGTTTGATCGCTCGAATCGTAATTTTTCGGACTCTCAAAGGAAATTTTGCGATTTTTTTTTTGTGAAATCGAACGATCGGTATACGATCGTACAAATTCATTGCGAAATCGTATTGCGGCCAAAATGATAGCCTAAAATAATTAGATAATCATTCGATGGTTGAATGCTTATCGAATTGCAAATTTGGTAGAGCTAATTATGGGGAATAATAAGGGGGTTATTTGTCAAACTCCGAATGATGAAAATCCACAAAAAAAGAATTTGTGGGGTTTTTTTTTCTATAAAATAACAAATTAAAATTAACAATTAAAATCACAAATTTTTCAGAATTTATTAAAGCCCAAAGGATGAAAAAGTCTGAATATTAAAAAACTGCATATTAAACTTGCCGAGGTTGCATATAAGTCAATGGGAGAAGTCCCATTGTTTTTTTTTATGTGCACTGGGTTTTGTGCAATTCCACAATGTTTTCAGAGCTTTCAGGTGAAAAATTGAAACAATTTGTAGTTATAGGATGAGAAATCCAAAAAAATTGTCAAAATCATGAAAATCTTTTGGGAACATATTATAATAAAAAAGTCTAAAAAACCTGAGCGGATATGCTCAGAGTTTGTAGCAGGAAATACAGAGATAAATTTGGAGCTTGAGAAATAACCCCTGTAATCATAGGCTTTAAAATATATTTTATCAAAGATTTACATTTTTGGTGTAATTGTTCCTTTAAAAATCCTACCAGTTATGCACCTTCATCCCAGAATTGCCACATAAATACATGTTTTTTCAATTTGGGCTGCATCATATTCTTGCACACAAACCTGGAGCTCTTGAATAACAAGATGACACAAACATTACATGACATATGCTTGCATTATCATTTATATTGGACTGTTGGCACAAGCTCATAGCCAAGAAGTTGGCCTGGTGGATGACGTTTGAGTAAACAATATGGCAGCCGCATGAAGCAACAATCACATATAATTCTGAAAGAATATGGTTTAGAAGCGCCTATGGTAGCTAATTGTTTGCAAAAATATAATTTTTTTCAGATTTTCATTGTCCTTTATACTATAAAGTGACTATAATTATGATTAATTTGACAGGAATTGTTTCTTTATTCTCCATGGTGCATAGCTTACCATGTGATTACACATGATCATGTATTTCCTCCTGTACATAACATATTACACTGCTGATTATGTACAGCTGAAATCATATTCCAACATTCTTTACAATGTAAATGATTCATGCAGCACAGCGCTGGGGCACATTTTTTATACTGGGGAAGTGGTGTTAAAATATTATGTCATTCAGTGAAAGAATAAAATATGTTATTATGAGATTATGCATTATCCTTTAAACCCCGACACACCACGCTTCTAAAGAGCATACACTGAATACAAATATGTATTCAGCCCATTTTAGGTTAGCACCTGGCACATCTATTACAATCTTTGCTTTTTCCATATTAAGCTAAGATGGGAGATTTACCATGAAAGTGGGAAATTAAAAAAAGCTTCAATAGCACAGCTAACACACGTCTGTGTTTGCCATTACATTGAATCAATCCTGGTTTATCATATAATAATGACCTTGTTCCAGCCAACAGGAAATAAGAAGGTCAGCCAGGATTTTGAGGGACAAGATACAATGCTATATTGAAAACAGGTCATGGGAAATGACACACACCCCTGACAAGTACATTTTAAAGTAATTAACACATTTATCATTTGCTAACTCCTACTTCTCTAACATTATGGGGCAGATTTACAAAATTCACGTGAATAATTCGACGTTCGATCGTATGATTTTATCGAATATACGAATATGCAAATTTGGCCACATTCGATCATCGAATATGCTAAATTCGAGCGTATCGAATAGATCGAATTATCGAATATTTGATCATTCGACCATTCGATGATTGAAGTACTTCAACTTTAAAATTTTATTCGACTGTCTGCTTCGCCGGATTGAACCCCCCATAGGCTTTTTTTTTCTATTACCTGCTCGAATACCATTTGTACGATTGAATGCCTCGATTGTTCAAATTGTCCGAATTTTTTGGAAGAATCAATGGAAATTTCACGATTTTTTTGTGATATTGAACTATCGATGTTCGATCACACGATTTTTTCGTGAAATCGAATAGCGCACAAAAAATTGCCTAAAACTATTTGATAACCATTCGATAGTTGAATTACTACCGAATTTCTGCTGAATTTGAGGGCTAAAAGCCCTCGAATTAGTGAATAATGATAAATTTGCCCCAATGACTTTATTCCATTGGATGAGAGGTTTATTTCAATGGACACACACACACACATATATATATATATATATATATATATAAATATATATAAGAGGTCCTCTGCACTCCACCCATTATCAATATATTCAATACATTGAATATTTAATATATTGATAATGGGTTGGGTGCAGAGGACCTCTTGTATTTGTCTGTATGAATTTTGTGGTCACAGCCTCATTGCACCCCCACTTAATAGCTTTAAAATTAGTGGTGAGCACAACTTATCCTTGTTGTTATATATATATATATATATATATATATATATATATGTGTGTGTACTTTTATGTGATAGGGCACACTCTCAAATTTCACAAGATAACAACATATTAAGAAGGCTGCTTCACTTTACCTTCCATTTAAATAAAGTTTGTAAAAAATGAATGGCCGACAAGAAAATGTTCTAGTTACATTTCAAAACCTGCAGGCTTTACATGATGAGAAATACACAAGTGAAATAAAGCAGTCTGTGCAAGCTTCCGTGACTAATCAGAACTCTCAGTACTAAGCATCTCCAATATCATTTTAAGAATGCTGGGAACTGACCTTCTGATACTGAAAAATGTTTATTTCTCATCCTTAGAGGAAAATAGCGTAGACAAACTTTACAGAGGTTGTCAAATGTTGTTTTTTTTTTTTTATCAGAATAATAGTTGAAATATTGAGAACATGCTGCTGCCGAGACAAAATACATTAATGCCAGCCAGCTTCTGTAGTTTAGAACTTTTTATGCAACTAAATGATTCCCTGATGATCTGTAACATCTTATGCAACAAAGGCAATGTGAAGTTCTTCCATGACTCATTAGATTCAGCTATGATAATGTTTCCCTACAGGCAGCGGAATAACATGACACAATTTACAGTTTCAGTGCAGATCTGCAGTGAAATATTACACCTTAGGGGTCATTTACAACAATCCTGGGCAGAAGCAAGAGCAGGTCCTTAGTGCTCACACCTCTTCCCCAGACTGCCTTTACTCTGCACCTCATGGTAGAGAGAAAGTCCAGCATGAGGTGCAAAGAGTCAATGGGTGCCGTCCAGTCCTGTCCTTACACCTGTCATAGGGCAGTGCGCTGTTACTACCTGCATCTGCTGACACTCTAAATGACATGAAAGTTAAGAGATGGGTAAGGAGCAGGAGGCCTCATGAATACAGATTTGCAGAGTGCTTTATTCATGGTGGTGGCCATGGGTCTCTGTGCTTTGAAATGTAGAGCAGAGACATGGAGCAATTCAAATAGCATTGAAGGCATTGTGCAAAGTAAAAAAAATGGAGGATTGCACTGGGTTTTATGCACTTGCCACGCTGCTTTTCACTTAAAATATCTTGTCTGTTTTCAGTTGTATAACTAGATATTACTGGGCCCTACAGCAAATTCCTTTTCAGGCCCCCAAAACATCCAGAGGTTGACCTCTGTATAAGAATTAGGGTCTCATGGAACTCTTCTACCTCTTCTACCTCTTGGGCCCCCCTCTGTATTTTGGTTTACTGTACCAGTTCAAGGCCTCCAATTTGCATCTCTGAAGATGCTCCAAGTAGCCCCCTATTTATATATCAAGTTCAACTCCTCCAAACCCAGCATACACACACACACACACCCCTCCACCCTAGAGTGTGTAAACTGTAGAGTTTAGTATCAAAATAGCCTTTGATATTATGTCTGTCCAAAAGATCATCCAAACCCCTTTTGAAAGCATCAAGAGAAGTGATGGGCGAATCTCCCCAGTTTCGCTTCGCTGAAAAATTTGCGAATTTCCAGAGAAATTTGTGAAAAATTTGCGAAAAGAGTCGTGGCACGCTTTTGATGCGTGTTGCGTCAACTGTTTCGACTCATTTTTGCCAGACAAAATTTCGCTGGCGTTTTGCCAATTTATTTGCCAGCAGCGAATCGCGGGAATTCGTTTGTGAATTCGCCCCATGCGAATAAATTCGCCCATCACTAATCAACAGAATCAGCCATCACAACATCACCCGGCAGTGCATTCCACAACCTCACTGTCCTGACTGTGAAGAACCACCTACGCTGCTTTAAATGAAAGTCCTTTTCTTCTAGTCTGAAGGGGTGGCCTCTGGTGCGGTGATCCTCTTTATGGGTAAAAAGGTCCCCTGATATTTGTCTATAATGTCCTCTAATATATTTGTAAAGTGTAATCATGTCCCCTCGCAAGCGCCTTTTTTCAAGAAGAAACAACCCCAACCTGGACAGTCTACCCTCGTAATTTAAGTCTTCCATCCCTCTAACCACTTTAGCACATCTCTGCACTCTCTCTCCAGCTCATTTACATCCCTCCTAAGGACTGGAGTCCAAAACTGCATATTCCAGATGAGGTCTTACCAGAGATCTATAAAGAGGCTCTCCTTGAACCATCGTCAGGATGCACACAGAAGTCATCACATGATGCATAAATTCAAAAACCACCAATCGGGGAATAGTGTTAATTACATGTTGTAGATAATTTACATAACCATCATTAAAGTGTTAATATCAGATTATGCACCAATTACAAAAGTTCAAACACGTGTTTGAATGCTATATACAGCAGTGTAAAAAGTGATTTAAAGTAATCAAATCCATTTAACTAGTATACATCCTATATAATAAAGTTCAAGTGTCTCTGCGTCCAGTCCCTGTGTCCGTGGAATTGCGCTACTGCCCATGTGCCCACGGACAGCCAGCGCGAAGCGTCTAACGCTACATAAAAGAATAGGGATTTGACTGTCTTTGCAGCAATGATATAACTGTATCTAAAAATCACCTTCAGACCAATATAACAAATTTCAAGATTCAAGATTAAATAACATGCATCAAAACTGTTATAGGTCTCTGCACTTCTACTGGGGTTGCCATCTTTCCATTAAAAGTGTTGTTCACCTTCCAATGCTTTTTTTCAGTTAAGTTGGTTTTAGACAGTTCACCAGAAATAAAGAGTTTTTCTAATTACTTTCCTAAACTAAATTTTTTTAAGCTTTTTTATCTTTCCCCCTGCTGAGCAAAATCCCAGCGTTTCATTAAAGGCAGCTGTTAAAATTGATGCAATTATACTAATACTCCACAGATGCTGCTGAGAAATATATCAACTAATGTAGCAAATTGTAACAGTTCAGAATCTGCACCTGGATTACTAAACTACCAAAAAAAGATGGTAACAAAAAAAATGGAAAGCAATTGAAAATGTCTGTTTCTGGAGAATAATCGGATAACTCAACTGAAAAAGTATTTGGAAGATGAACAACCACCCTGTAATGAGGATATTGACAAGAGGCAGAGATTATGATATAGGTGCAGCAATGATGATTCAGGGGTGGATTGATGATAGGCCTGTGATGTGTCAGCCAAGAATTTGGCTAATTCTGTATCAATCCACTAGAGTTTTGTCTGGGTTTCTGACAAGCAGTTTTGGACCAGTCAGCTGATATAAAACCAGAAAGGAAGCAAATACCTAATAGAGTAAGCTAAGTACAGTATATAACACACCATTTCTAGCCATATTGTTTAGGCTTTATTTCTCCTTAACAACTGATTAAGAACAATTTAGAGGTGTGTTTTGCATTGTGGCTTTGGAAGTTATCTTTCCAGTAAACAGTAGTTGTACATAATGACGAAAAATGGCTTTGAGAGTAATATTTTCAGCATACATTAGTTGTACATATTGAAGAACACTGCATTATGAACATTTCTTTCAGCATCACTATTGAGAACTTTTATTATCAGAGCTCTACTGAGCAAACCTGTTGTCTACAAGACTAATGCTGCATATTATTATTCACTGACAGACAAGTGAAATGGCTGCAAACCAGATATAAGGTACATTTTATAAGTATAAAAAGCAAAATTCATATGCTAAAACCTGTAACATTAGCTTCCCACTTGGAAATGATATTTCCTGGTTCTAAAATATCTTACAAATGTTATGGATGTTTTGTTGCTGTCGATTTATATGGTATGTTTGCCACTTTCTCCATGGTATCATTTATATATATTTATTCATACTGAATGCGCACATACTCTGAACTCAGTGACACTGCATATACAGAACAGCATGTCTGAGAAGCAAATAATGGTTTTTGCAAAAGCTTCCACTGTCTAATGGATTTTGCATAAATCCTTGCTCAACGTGGCCCCTGCCAGTTCTGCAGAAAATAAGTGTTCTGATATTTTATAAACATATGTTTCAGATGTGTTAGAGCAGAAAAATACTAGAGGCTTATTATGAGTTCAGAAGAATGCAGGTCAAACAATACAAGAAAATAATTCAGCCCAGGTCATTCTATTGCTCTATATGACTTTGTCTAAAACTGCTGTGTTGATCTACGTACTGTATGTTGAGCTCTTTTTCTGTGGGTGGAGCTCATTATGTCTGTTATATTTCATTAACTGAGGAGTCAACTGCAATTGCACTCTAGGTGAACTTATACTATGAATTAAATATAATCGTTTATTATTCCAGTGATTTACATAAATGAAAAACATTCTCCGGAAATGCAATTTATACTGAAATATAGTTTTCATGGTGTCTTCCCAGATTCAAACTCATGCCTATCACTATTTTAGGACTTTATGTTACTACAATGGCAAAAGGCTTTTGGCCAATGGGTTCTTAATATGCCCATATATAACTTTTATCTGCAGGGGTTCCCTGACAGCTTCTCTGACCATGCATGCTTATGGTTGAGAATCGCAGCATGTGGGTGGCACCAAATCTGAATGCAAATGTGTCAGAAGGAAAATTATTTTGTGCACTTTTATTATAACATGCCTTTCTTCCTTCTTTCAGTCTCGTGTAGTTTCTAAGTTCTCCTTTGGGGGTTATTTAATAAAAGGCACACAATTTGCCCAGTAGTAGTAACCCATAGACACCAATCAGCAAGTAGCGTTTACTGGTCACATTTTTAACAGCACAAATCTTATGGTTGCTATGGGTTACTGCTCCTGAGCAAAATTTTGACTGCAAAGAGCTGTCTTAAAGGGGATCATTTGCGAAAATGAAAATTTAACATTATCTTCATCTTGCTGAAAATAACTTTTTATATATAATGAATTAAAAATTCTGTACTCTTTATGAAGCCTCCGCGCTTTTTGAAATCGCTCCAAATTGCCTTGCGAGTCAATTTGGAGCGATTTAAAAAAGCGCGCCGCTCCGTGTGAATAGGCGCGGGCGTTTTCAAGTAACGCCGGTGCGCCCCAGGACTTGGCTATTCGGGGAGGTTCAGGGGCTAAAAGTCGCGGCAAGAAGTCACCAGGCGACAAAATGCCCCCGAATCTCCCCGTCTGGCCTTAGCCTTAACCTAGATGCTGTTATTTTGTTACCTTTTGTTTGTGCTGGAGTTGATTTGATTTTGGGTAATTCTGCTAAGAAAGGGAGCGCCCCTAAAAGATGTATTAAACCTACCTGTCAATCAAAATCTGACCCAGACCTCAGCATGAAGAATGACAGGTTGTGGAAAGTGAGAGACTGAAGAGTAACTTGGTTATTTTTTAAACTATACATATTTTTTATTTGATTGTATTTAGAAAGTGTCTTATTTCAGTGAGATGAAGCTTATGTTTAATTTTTATTTCCGTGATAGATCCCCTTTAAGGGGACATAGTCAAGGTGAGAGCTGCACCCTCAAACTACACTGTGTCCTAAATGTACTGCTTAAAGAGACAAAGATTTTTTTTTTTATTTTTTTGTTTAAGGATGCTAACTGAAGATATTTTCTACACAGATTCTTTCATAATATCCGAAGGGCATGTATTTTACCCCACAGCACATGGCAGGACAAACACAGTGTCTGTTTCATGTAAAATATCTCCCAAAACACCTTGCAGGATAAATGTAGTGCCAGTTTTATATAAAACACTCTAGAACTCACAACAAGATAAATATACTGCTAATTTCATAAATACTTGAACATATAGTTGGATATACAGCACCAATGCTTCAGAACACATGATAGTATAAATTCCATGTATAATAAATGTGTAATAAACCCAGAACACATGGCAAGGTATATGCCACTTCCAGGTATAATACCTCATCCTGTTTATTATAGGGAAATTCACTGCTGTTGGTTTTAAGAGGCTTAGGCATAAATTTACTAAAGGGCGAAGGTTTTCAGTCATTTCACCAATTTATTAATGGGTGCAGGCATCACTTCTTAACGTCATGGAAATTTCTGCTCTGGCGAATGGATGTAACTCTGCATTGGAGTGTATAGAACATCCTCAATCCTCAGTTACTTACATCATAATTTTAGAGTGAAATATGTTCTAAGTCCAAAAAACGCTAGCGTCTTCATTTTTTCAGGGTGTTAGGCTGCAAAAGGCATACATTTTATTTTCGGGTACCTGGTTTCCCCCATACATTTTCTACCATATGGGACATTGTTTTACAGTGGGCTTATGTGTAGGTCATTAAAACATTATTGACTTTATTATGGTTCCCTTCCTAGTTATCAGTCTATATGTAATGTATTCTCTCAGTTTTGTCTTGTAAAACGAGGTGTTGGTATACAAAATACCAACACCGTGTGACATAAATAGCTCCATTCCTCTTTATATTTCTCACCATATGCAAATTAGTCTGAGCTTAAGAACTCTAGCTAAATTGCTCTAGGCAGAATTGAACACTAGCTCATCTTGGCTTTGATTTACTCACTCTGCTGAAGTAACTCTAGTGAAAATCTGCCAGTGTAGCCTGGCGAAGTGTTGCGATGGCTGCAAAGCACTCCTTAGTAAATTTGCCCCAAGCACCATAAGCCCTAAAAAAAAGAATGCTTGCTAAATCTGTGCTAAGTCTGTGAGCAAGGGAGCATTTGCTTAAATATTGCTCTTTTTGAAGACCATAAAGGTGACCTATGTGTAGTGTTAGACTGCGTGGCGGGGCTGCCACCTCAGGGCTCCCACACTTTGCATGCCCCCCACCGCAGACGTGACCCCCCATGAAATCAGCCTGTCTTACCCTCCTGCTTGTGACTGCCTGTGGTGTTTTGCTTTACCTTGAAGCAATCAGGAATGGGGGACCTCAGTATCCTGCAGGGAGTGGGACTGGGGTTTATCCCAGTGTCCCGCCAGTCCAGTCTGACCCTTCCTATGTCTTAAAATTGCAATCATGTTAAAGATGTATCCTTTGAGTAATTTGTATAGAGAACAGTCCTTTTACCAATTAACAAACAGCACTATGCTGTGCTAGTTTCTGCTGGTGTATTGTAGAACCACATTATTGTGAAAGCAACTGTGTGCATAGGTTCCAGTATTCTGAAATAGGTCTTCTGGTCAGTTGTGGTTTAGAAGTCGTGCAAGTTACAAAAACATGTTCCTCAGTACACACAGTTCCATGGATCAGATTGCAACAGTTTCTTGGAAACCTTTATAAGATACTTAACTTGCATCATTAACTCCACAAAGTTTTGCCATTGTCTCTTTATATTCTAGTTAGCTGTTGAGCTATCCAAGGCAGTGAATGGCCTAAAGAAGCTAAAACATCTTCCTTAAGTGAAGGAAAAGTCTCTTATTTTGGCAAGACTATGATTCAGGAACATCACACAACAGTTTTTTTTCCTTGTAGCACCATGTAGGACAAGCTATGCAAATTAGCATTAAATGAGACTCTTGGTCATCAATGTAGCTGCATTCAACTGCCCAGCAACACTTACTAATCAACGGGAACTACTTTGTGGTCACCAGCAGAAGGTTACTCTGAGCCTTGTCCACTGGTGTGGCCACATGTGTGATTACTGTCTGCCTCCCATAGGGGACATACAGTAGTTGTCACTTATTTCACAAGAATTGTTGTGGTTTCCATTTCTGAGAAAAATCAGCAAAAGGGGAAATTTGAGTTGCACATAAGGCTACCTAAATATAGTTATTTATTAAAGGTCGAGTTATGTTTTCTTGAAAAATTCAAGTTTTTCGAGGTTAGTTTCACTAAAAAAACAGATTTTTTTTCTGGAAAAAAACCCAATTTATTTGTTTTAGAAAAACCTGTGCCATCAGGATTTTCTGGTGTTTTATGCTGGTTTGTGCTTGAAAACTCAATAAATTCGAGATATTGAAGGTTTTTTAGCATATGAACTCAATAAATTCTAGGTATTCAAGTTTTTTCTCTGATTGCATTAAATCGAGTTTTTTACATTCAGATTTTTTCATAAAAAAGCAAACATTCGTATTTGTTTAAATTGTGAGTTAAAAAAAAACTCACAAACCTCACAAACTCAACCTTTATTAAATAACCCCCTTAATACCTTAGTATTAAAAAAAATCTTGTAAATAATAGAGGTATAGGAGATATGAGTTGCCCCAAATAATAAAATAAATTCCAATGTTTCGATCACATTATTATGATCTTCTTCAGGGAAAACAAACAAACAAATGTGTAAGCAGTGCAAACCCTTAAAGGAGAAGTCTACCTTCCCGGCGCAAAACCCCTCCCCTGTAGGCCCCCCAGACAAATGCCCCTAAGTTGCAACTTACCCCTCAGTCCAGGTCCAATCCATGGAGTTTGCAGGCATTGTCTTCTCCCCAGCCATCTTCTTCTTGGATCCATTGGCACTTGGTGGCGCATGCGCAGTAGGAGCATTTGCCAGTTCAGCTCTACTGTGCATGCGCCAAAAATCACGAAGTTTCAATCGGAAAACTTAGTGACTTTCTGAGCATGTAGAGCTGAACCGGTGAATGCTCCTACTGCGCATGTGCTGCCAAACGTCGATGGATCCAGGAAGAAGACGAATGGGGAGAAGATGACGTCTGCAAACTCCATGGATTGGACCTGGACTGAGTGGTAAGTAGCAACTTAGGGGCATTTGCCTGGGGGAGGTAGGCTGGGGGGGACTAGGGGGAGGGGTTTTGCGCTGGAAGGGTAGACTTCTCCTTTAGCAACCCCCCCTGTACAGAAAATGGTGCCAAAAACAGGAATCCCATACATTACTATAGAAACCAGAAGTTGGTGTAAAAACTAAGGAAAACCAGCCTAACAAAAAAAAGTTATAAAATAAGAAAGCGATAACTGTAAACAAGGCAAGCTGTTGAAAGTCATTTAGATAATGCAGTTGTGGGATTAAGCATAAAAAAATACAATGGAACAACGTATCTTCTCCAGTTACTTGGCGATAACCAAAGAACCAAGTGAGGCATATAAGGTTGTCTAGATACTGCATAGCAGGTGTGTCGAAAATTGGCAAAAACAGTAAACAAGATAGAGGGCAGTTATTCAAAAAAAGTCCCAAAGTTACAATGTTGGTCCAACTGGTTTCCTGCCGTTCTCTCCGCAGTCTCCTCCCTGCATGTGCAAATCCAAGTGAAAAAAGAAAGAATCTTTCTATGTAGAGATCAGCGCCTAAGGCAATGGAAATTTTAGAAACCAATAAGAGGCTGCCTGTATGTAGGGTTGCCACCTTTTTTCGTGGGACAGTGATGTCACAGGGGCAGGTCAGTGACACAACAGGGGCAGTGACGCTGCAGGCAGTACAAGAGCTGTCACAAGGTGAGGCTATGATGTGGCGATCAGCTATTGACTGATCACCATGTCAATCAAGGGGATCCTGCCCGGTTCCACTTATTTTGAAATCCGGCAGACTGTATTGACCTGGGCAGCCCTTCTGAATACCAGGCTGTCTGTGTCAAAAGTGGACAGGTGGCAACCCTACCTGTATATAAGACAGACTCAGATTTAATTCAATTTAATTAGGCTGAAATGTATTTGTCAAGAAATTTTACTTGGTAGTAAGTAGTGATGGGCGAATCAGCGACGCTTCGCAAAATTTTTTGCGAATTTCTAGAGAAATCCGTGTAACGGCGAAAAATTCATGAAACACCACCACATTTCATTTTGGACATTCACATCCGTTTTTGGACACCAGCGCCCATTGATGGTGTTGAAAAAAACCCAATGGTAAGCAATGGTGTCGGGCATAAACATCAGCATAAGTAGAAAAAGGAGAGAGACAGATTACATTTAGGTGGTTATTTATCAAAGATCAATTTTAATTTTTTTTTACCTCGAATGATCTCACAACTCAGTTATTTTTACAAATAATAAGTGAATTTGAGTTGAATTATAATGGATTTATTGAACGTGTTTTCAAGCGACCCAAAAAAAAAAAACAACCATCATGAAGGCTATTACCATCTTCCAATGGTCTAAGAGACCTCTGCCTTCTTCATGACCTTGACAGGAGTATTTTTCGGATTCCAGCTTCAGGGTATAATACATTTTGAAAAACTTTAGTTTTTTTAAACAAGGAAAAATGTAAAAAGAATTTTAACCTGAAAATTTGAGTTTTGATTGAAATACCCTTGAAAATTTGAAATTTTTATGGAAAAATTTGACCTTTGATAAATAACGCCCTTAATCTACAAATGTCTGATTATAAAACATTTAAGATATTGATCTCTATTCTGAATTCCTCATATTCACAACTGTATTTCAAACAAGAATCTATTAAAACAATAACTGCTAACTTGGGGTTAAATTTACCAAAATAGACATACAGATCTTAAAACATGCAGTTTACTGGGGGAATTGAGAGATATTAGAGAAACACTGAAAATTAACAAGGTTGAGGAGCGGATTGTTCTTCAGGACAGGAAACATATGGGCTCATTGTTGAAAAGAGGAAAACCCTTCAACATATGATACTTGATAATGATTATGCGGTAGAAACAATTCATAATGGAATGCAAAGGCAGCAGTATAAGGGAGTGGGTGCACGTGTGGGAAGTATAAAAATGGAGCACTGCACTATATATATTTTTTGAGGGTTTTGTAAGCTTCTTAATGATTTATGGTGCACACACTCCTGGAGGTTTCCTGCCTACAGCAACCAAACAATATCAGATTCACTCTTGTTTATGAAGTTCTGACCACTTAGAAAGGGTGGGTAGCAGTACTAGGAAAGAAAAATCAGACAGTGTTTGTACAGTGTCTGAGGCAAAAGCAGAAAAGGAGTACCAGCAGGGGGGTCAGAAGCAGACAAGCTCCTACACATACAAGATGCATTTCCTTAAAGGACAAGGAAAGTTAAACTAAAGAAGTACCGTAGAAATGTTGTACATTATGTTTTGGGCTTCTGTACCAACCCAGACAACCACAGTCCTTTAGCAGTAAAGATCTGTGTCTCCAAATATACCCCAGTAGCTCCCCATCTTCTTTTCTGCAGATTCACTGCACATGCTCTGTGCTGCTGTCACTTACTGAGCTTAGGGAAGGATTCAAAATATACAGTACCGATGGAATACACCTGTCACAATATAAGGCTGATTAGTAAATAATATGGATAATTACTACATGGCAGCATAGAAACCAGTGCAATTAGCATCAGAATTTAATAATCAGCGCTGTAGCATCAGCTTATATTACAGGCCAACCTCATTTTCTGCTTGATAATTTGTGACGACCCCTAAGCTTAGCTTCTCAACAGCTGATCAAAGCCCATTGAGCATGTGAGTGTGACAGACAATTTCCAAGATGGTGACCCCCTGTGACAAGTTTGAAGTCCAAGATCATTGCAGCTATTTACAAACTTTGTACTAGTGCAATAAGTTCAGTATATAAAACATGGCATTTTTAGTCCTATTCATTTTTAGGGTTTCCTTGTCCTTTAAAGGAATTAAGTATAAAAATAAAAACTGGGTAAATAGATAGTCTAACATACTATAATAGCCAGTACACTACTTCCTGCTTTGCAGCTCTCTTTCCACTCATTGGTTACCAGCCAGTTACCAATCAGTGACTTGAGGGGGGCCACATGGGTCATAACTGTTTGCTTTTGAATCTGAGCTGAATGCTAAGGATCAATAGTAAACTCACTGAACAGTTATGTCCCACGTGGCCCCCCTCGTAGACTAACTCAGATTTAGAGACCTGCAAAGAAGGAAGTTGTGTTATGGCTAGACGTGGTCAGCTTTTATAGATTACATTTTTGGCTAACTATATTAGAAACACAGCCTATATATTTAACGAGTTTTTATTTTTGCACTTAACTCTACCTTTAAGATAAAACATGTATTGTTATTTTTCTGTGATAAATAGCTGCTTTAACATGTTCTGTGCATCTTAAACTTAATAGTCTATTAATAGTCACAATAAGAGTCAATAACATTTTCACTTGGCTGTATATTTATAAGTGTCTAGGTTAGTTTTTGCATAGATTTTTCATTTTTACTAAAAAAGTAAGAAATTGGTTGAGGCAGACATATATGAAGCTCAAACCTTACCTTATGGTCATGTGGTTTGTGCTTGACAGGAAGTTGTCAAATCTGTGACCTGAGTATTGTGCGAGTGCATTAGCATTTGCAACTTAAACATCGATTGCCTCAAGTCTCTTATCTTTCTTTATTTAGCAATAATGCTACACCAGAGGTTTTAGCATTGGCTTCAGACTGCCTCTTTCCATTTCTGAATTTGATTGGAACCCTTTTAGCTCTCACCAATGCGATTTTGGTATAAAAAAACACTGCCAAGACTGTCACCTATCCTAGTTCTAGGACTATCCAAGATAGACATACTCATTTTCCACCAACACCAGTCACTTCTCTGCCTTTTGGCAAAGATCAAGTGTAGTACTGGGCCTTTTGGCTAGGTACCCCTTCTTATGATCTTCTTTGAAGAAGGAGAAACGCTTGGTCCTCTGGACTAGGCTGGAACCTTGATGAAAGCGGAGGGACTGTGCTCCTGGGATGGGTGTTTGATTCACTTTTTTGGGTATTGCAGGAAGGCACATGCACCTTTTGCCTAATCATGCTTCACTTCCTTTGCCCCAGCCAATAGGAAGTGGGAAGTTTTTTCTATTTCTGACTGCCAGCTGGAGCCTTATCAAGGCAATCAATGGCTTTGCACCTGCACACTCCAGCACCTTTTTTGTGTTTGGCTTGTGCACCACTGGATGCATGTCATAGTCCTCTGGGCTTGACCCCAGGCCAAGACTTACACCCTGGGGGAAGCTTCTGCAGAACACAGGGTAGACGGGACTCTCCCTAGCTGTAAGGCGAAGGGAAGTCTAAATGACCCCAAACCCCCTCGGGGGGGAGGGAGTGATGGGGCTCACCCTAGCTTCGACGTAGGTGGACCCACCCGCTCATGCTGTCCATCGGCCGGCCCTGGGACACTTGAGCATTGGAGCCCATGTCTTCAGGTAGGATTTGCTGAAGGATGATTCAGTATCACCAGTCTCCATATATATTAAATTAAATTCAATACATTGAATTATAAATTCAATGTATTGATATCACCCTCATCATTTCTGTGCTCAAACAAAATCTGAGTATCTTACAGTTTAGCCCAGTTTCTTGCTCACATCATACAGTATTCTCCCTATATATATTTAAGCATGTTACCATGAAGAATAAAGTCTGAGGGTAAGTTTAGTATTTAGTCATCTTTACTAAGCATGAGCAAGCAGACCATGTTATCTTGTATTAGTATCAGTCAAGCAGTTATGAATACTGCTGGTAGCTCTATAGACTAATGGAAACGAACATCTGCTCTTGCACTTACATTTGCAGCAAACTGTGGTATCTCTGAAAGAAGATCTTGTGATAAACCACAGACTCTGCATAATGTGATATCTGGTGTGGGTAAACAGGAAATAACTAGCTCTACTTCACAAGGCTTCTTAACCAGGGCACTGAATTGCAGGGTGAAAGATACATTTGGTTTTAATGGGCCAATAACTAAAATCCCTAACCTAAATTACATGTAAGGGCTGAGTTACAAAACATTCTTTTGGAAGCAAGATTTTTTTTTATAGAGTGTAGAATATAGTACAAACACTCATGAAAATGAATGAAAACTTGTTTTAATAAATAACACAAAACCTCACACTCAAAAAAGTTGGGTAAAAATGTTTGAGAAAAAAGTGTTCACACAAAACCACAAAAGCCCCATATTGTTAAAGCAGTCTGTCCTTTTGAAAATGTCTGCATCATCTAAACAAATGTTTTTTTTTTTTAATTTAAGGATATCTGTATAACAATTTTTGTACGGCATTTGGTGTCAGATCACGATCTACAGCTAGCTAGAAACCTACTGGCAAAAAGCTTTGTTTTTTATGATTTTCAGTTGGTGGTATGGAGGCAGGTTTGATCATTTAATCTGCTGATGCACCTAAGGTTGTCACCTGGCTGGTTCAGGAAGATTTGTTAGCACCACTTCAACACCAAATCTTTCAAAACGGTACATTTCTAACATGGCTGCATCTATCTGCCCATTCCAGAATATTTGCAGTAGACAACACTGCAAAGAAGACAATCTTTTTAGAAAGCTCTTATTTAGCATGGGTCTTGACCCGGCCTGCAAACCTTTTCTGGCCTTTTATCAAGTCACCTTGACAGCTCTGATTTTCAGAAGGGCTGTCCAGGTGAAATTTCCCCATCATCTTTTCTGCTGATTCACTACACATGCTCTGTGCTGCTGTCACTTACTGAGCTTTGGGAGCCACTCACAATATACAGTACACATAGAATAGAAATGTCACAATATAAGGCTGATTAGTAATTGATACACATAATTACTACATGACAGCACAGAAACCAGTGCAACTAGTATCAGAATTTAATATTCCACCCCATAGCATCAGCTTTTATTACAGCTGACTAACCTCATTTTACAGTATGCTTTATAATTTGCAACAACCCCTAAGCTTAGCTTTTCAACAGCTGCTCAGAGCCCACTGAACAGTTCCTGTAAGGTTATATATGATCATGCATTAGGAGGCAACTGTCAGTTAGGGGCTGACTATTCAAAATGCAAACATTGTTCTTGTGTTGTGCTGATTGTAATGTAGTTAGAAAGAAGAAAGCAAATGGTGGGATGTTGTGTATGTACTGCATAACCCTAAGTAACCATGAAACGAAGCACCATATTAAAATTTGCCTTTATACATGCATCAGGCATTTCTTGTCACTGTACTAGGTTATAAGGAATTATGTTATTTTAATGCTTTTATTTGACAATGTCTTAAGAATTCTGATCAGTTACATAAACAACGCACTTTCCTCTTTTTCATTTCAGATGCAATAACTGCGTTTTCAGTCTCAGCTCCGTATTCGCTTATTACCTGCCCTGAAGGTCAAAATGTCAACCTGACATGCACTGTCACTGGCCACATGGCTGATAAGCATGACACCCTGGTTTCCTTCTGGCATTTAAGTAAGGACAAAGACTGCACTGAGAGGAGGCACATGCGTAACACAACTGAGCGGGACCACCACCACCACAAAGAACACCCGTCACACAGTACGCATAATGGAGCTTTTCAAATAACACTCACAAATGTGTCCCTGCAGGACAGTGGTGGCTACTGCTGCTATGTGGTAGGGACCAGTAAAAAACATCACACCAAGTATTCGTCTCACAGTTACATAGAATTTCAAGTGAAAACTGGTAGGTTATATATATATATATATATATATATATGTGTGAAATATTATGGCTACTGATTGTAAGAGTCATTCAGGCACTTATAAATAAAGTTCCCCACTAGTTACTAGGGATAAATTACATCTTTTTTTTTTTTTACATGTCGGAATTTGTATCTAACACAATGTAATAAAAGTAGGGCTACAATTTATAACTCAAGCATGTAAGTGGGGAGGTGTAGTACATCTGTTGCGTGGTTCTGAAAATATGCAGGTTACAAAGCAAAATCTGAAATGATATTACAATCTGCAAAGAATTCAACATCTCTCGTAACATTGCCTTTGCATGCTATTTTAAATTTTACCATAGAAATATTTTCCCAATTCTTTCACATTAACCATGTTTTTTTATGAGGAGGCTGCCATATTTGTGCAGTTTAAAGTTGTCCTAATTGGTCCTTTATGCCGATTCAGCAGCTTATCTGCCCATGTATGGGGGCTTCCAACAGGTCTTCTTGATCAATATCTGGCCAGATACTGATCAGGCAGGTTTGAATTTTCCTGCTATTGAGGCACGCCTCGGTTAGTTGATGTGGGCCTACAACCTGTCGGTGCCCATTGCAATCATTATAATCCAGTTGTTTGGGCATAGGGCCAAAAGATCACCCTGCCATCAGTAGGTATATCAGGGAAAGATCTGTTCGTTAAAGAAGAAGGAAAGGCTAAAATTAAGTAGGCTTTATCAGAAAGGTCTATATAAATACACAATTGGATCCTAAAAGAAATGCTTCTCTGAATCCTCAGCCAAAAGAAACACATTTCTTTCCTTCTAATGTGTATACATGGGCATGTGTATCAGAATCCCTGTTTCAGCTTAAACCTCCATGGCTAGAACTTGAGCATGCTCAGTTTGCTCCTTTTCCTCCACTGCCTCCTATCCTTAGAGTGAGCAGGGAAGTGGTAATATGGCAGCTGCAATCCTAAACAAACAGAGAGAGCTTCTATGGTCGTTTAATCAGGCATGGTAAAGCATTCTGATGAATAAATATAGTGTTATAGCTAGCACTATTGTGGCTAATCTAATGGAAATAAACTGCCTCTGTAGCTTTCCTTCTCCTTCAGGGCTCTTCCAGACGAGGAGATTGCAGGGAGATTTGTAGCCTGCGTCAAATTGCCGCATGTTTGGGGCAACAAATCTCCCTGAATCTCTTCCCCCAGTCTTGCACCCGCTAAAGTTAAAGTCGCGTGTGCCTATTCACACACGGCGCGGCGCTTTTGCAAATCGCTCGCAAATGCATTTTCGCGCAATTTTCAAAAGCGCACGCGACTTTAACTTTAACGGGCGTAAGACTGGGGGAAGAGATTCAGGGAGGATTTTTGCCCCAAACACGCGGCGATTTGTCGCAGGCTACAAATCTCCCTGCAATCTCTTCGTCTGGAAGAGCCCTTAATGAACGGATCTTACAGTGTATGGCCACCTTAACTTACTAGTTGATAAGGGACAGTCAGATTGACGGGACAGTCAGGTTGACAGGACAGTCAGGTTTAGGAACTTCAAGTAACAATTACTTACAAAAGCAGCCCTACCATTGAAAAGTGAACAAAATGACCTATAGGCAACTTTTAAAATACATGAATATTTTGAAGACTAATTATTTAATGTCAGTATCATTTTAAGCAGTCTTGCTTGCTTGTTGTATCAGTATTGTTTGTCTTTTCTTTAGACTTTACAATTGTGGACTTATGGTCTATGGCAATGACATGGGGTGTTGAAGGGTATTGCTATGAATCCCTGGTAAAACTCAGTCAATGTGAAAGTGCAGCACTCCCATAGATAGTACCATAAGCAGTTTTTATTTACTGAAGGGAAGAGCTGGCCTGACTTAAAATTATTATTATTATTGGCAGCGTGTGTGTTATTAATTGGCACCTCCTGGTGAACTTGTGCTCTATCTACATCTTTTATAAAATTTGACAGCATAGGGGACTGAGGGTACAAAAGGAGGAAGAGGATGGTGTTCAGGGTTAGTTACCATGTGATCACAAGTAATATACAGCACTGTGCACTGAATTTTTGGGCACAAGTACATGTCCTTAGAGGTTACAGTTCAAGGGGGAAATGTAAAAATGTTGTAAATATTGTGATGCCCCAGGCCATAAAAAGTTGAGAGATCCAGACCTACTTTAATGAGGATGCAGTGAGTTTTCCACTGAGGCAGTCATTCTCTTGTGAATACTGACACTTTCCATTCTGCAAATACTATATGACAGATTTTTACTTCCACTTTCTAGATGACCGGAACCTTTATACCTGTATGTTTAACACATCTAATAAAGACAACAACAGTACGTATATGTATTTACCTTTTGTTTATTATACACAGACACATCATCTTCATCTAACCTCAAATTTTTCCAACACTCAATTTTCCTTACTTCTTCTGCCATCCATTTCTGCTTTCTTCCTACACATTTTTGCTACATGTTCTATATGTATTACTTATGTGAAGTGTGAAAGTGCTTGCTGGGTGGGATGTTTCCTTCTTGGCACTTATATCTAGGCAGGGGGTATGCCCCTACAAAGCCTGTGTAAAGAGTGGGTTGTTGTGGAAAGCCCTTAAGCATCTAACAATTGTACTTAATAATCCTAATTTATTGTGACTTGATTAAGGGTCCAACCTATGTGTCATGAAATAGCTTTCAAAAACTACACCTTGGAGATTGTTAAACGTATTTACTCTGCAATTCTGTTAATGCCATATTAAATAATCTCAGTCTATTTGCACTAGCACTTTAATGCAATTGCTGAACTTGTTCTTTCTCACCATAGATTGAGTGAAACGACTTTATTGGCATGCTCGCTCGCTCGCTCGCTCGCTCTCTCTTTCTATATATATATAATATATATATATATTTTTTTTAATAATTGCTTTTCTTGAATCATTATGAGTAATGCATAAAGTATTAATTGTGGAACTGTGTATTTATAAAGTTCTTATGAATTTGGTTTTTTTTTAAATAGCTTTTTATGTATTTTTTTAAACTTAGGAATTAGTAGACTGGCCAGTAACTAATTCATTTTTATAGAATTTGTTATGGTGTATGAATAAATGTATTTTTTAATTCCACATCATTTTGTTTTTCATAGTACAAATGTATTTCACTCTCTGTATGTTTCTTCTTCATTCCCTATATGTATTTATGCTCCTTTCCATGTATATGTCTCTTTACCTTTCATTATACATGTTTCTGCTCTATGGTGTCTATGTGTTTCTGCTCCATTCATTCCCTCATTCATATTTACAGCAGTACTTTAGAACAATAACTGGTTTGCTACTTGCACATTTTCTTTGTTTTTGTTGACAGTTTTACACCATAGAATATATAGGGATATATAGACAAATATACTCAATGGGCAGAAGCCCCATCACAATAGCAGTTCTGGAAAGGCATGATAGTCCTAAATCTCTGGCAGCAAAAGTTGCGGGTCTTAAATAAGAAGGGGCGCGGTTTGGACTGGCCTTGGTGGGTTTGGGCTGATACGTTCTGTGCAGATACTGAAACGTTCTGTGGGATATGTTCTATGCAGATTGATAGAGTGGTTACACATTCTGCTTTTAAATTTTTTATTTTAAGGAATGTTTCCCATTCTGCTTAGTTGTCAGGGTTCACCAGCCAAGGGGCCCAACTGGATAGAGGGCAAAGTACTTGCTTACTTTTTCTGATGGGGCGCCTCTTAGAAAGGGCTGTCAGCAGTGGCATAACTTCTCCCTGGTGGGCACCTGGGCCCCCCTCTATAAATCCCATTCTGGAGTGTGTGCTGTAAAATTTCCCCCTAGATAACCACCTGCCATAACCATTATCGTGGCTCCAATGGGCCCCAAGGGGGTGGGGGCCCTGGTGCAATTGCACCCTCTGCACCCCTTGTTGTTACGCCACTGGCTGTCAGTCAGAGAGACATGGATGCTATTCCTGAACACTGATATTTACATTAGAATGCATGAGGTTACCGAAAACAAATCTCCAGTAAACAACAAAGAAGAAGACTTGGCAGTAGACCAAACTTACATATAGAAATGTCTAATGATATAAATATAACTAATATAAATAATATTCGATATTTGTATTCCAGATAGCACAGCAGCAGCACTGGCTATTGTTTCCTGTGTGATTGGAGTTCTGTGTATGCCTCTCATACTATTCCTGGTTTATAAGCAAAGGCGAGCAATCAGCCACAGACGTAAGTAATATCCACATCCATACTAGCCTACATTTGTTTTATAACAAATGATATCCCATTCAGACTTGCTAGACTGTGTTGAAGAAAAGCAGTCATGCAGGGGATCAAGAGTTAGAGAAGGATTATCGTCAAATCAGAGGGGCATCATTTAATTATCTATTTATTTTTATGATCATCAATAAGAAGCCTGGGTGACTGGACTAAATCATTTATTAATTTAGGGGAATGGCATTTAAAGGATTGGTTCTCCTTTAAGTTAACTCATGGTATATTATTTCATGGCTAAGTCTAAGCAACTTTGCAACTGGTCTTCATTACATATTTTTTACAGTTTGTTTTGTTTTCCTTTTTCTTCTTCTGACTTTTTCAAGCTTTCTAATGGGGTCACTGACCCCATGTAAAAAGCAAATGCTCTGTAAGTCTACAAATGTATTGTTATTGCTACTTTTTATTACTCATCTGTCTATTCAGGCCCTCTCCGATTAATATTGCAGTCTCTTTTTAAAATCAGGCAAGGTTGCTACGGTACACTGCTGAAAGTTGCTGAAATTGCAAACTAGAGAGCTGCTGAATAAAAACCTAACTAACTCAAAAATCACAAATAATAAAAATGAAAACCAATTGCAAATTATCTCAGAATATCTCTATATCATACTAAGAGTTAACTGAAAGGTGAACAGCCCCTTTAAACAAAATAATTTAAATAAAAAAACAGGGTATGTTATGTTTAGGAATAAAATGAAAGAGAAGGAAGGTGAGAGGCCAAGTATTCAGAAGAGAAGAAGCATTTATTAGCATGTCCATAAAAAAATAAACTAAATGAATGAAATCATAGATAACAAGATAATAAGTGACTGTCAGCGAGAGCTCTAGGAATACTGGACAGTGCCTCTGTATCATTTTTGCTAAAATTTTGCAATAAGAACAGCTCCCTCTTTGTGCATCCATTTTTTTTTGCAAAGAGACGGTTGTCATGGTAACTGGAAGCTCGCAGAATAAGCAAAATGCCCTCAAAAGACCATGACAGTGGTGCACATTTAACTGAACGCTAAAAGAGTTTGTATGAGAATCAAACTCAATTCAAACTGATACAGCTAAAAAAAACATGTGCTCAGTGATCACACAATAGGAATTCAGTTTAACAACCCGTATTTACCAAATCTAAGGCCTTAGAGTGGGGATTCACCCTAAAATAGATTAAAAGTAAAATGCAGTTAGCCATCTTTTTTATACTTAGTGATTTTTAAAGTATTGTACTGTACAGCTTAAAGGGTTATTTCACCTTCACAAAACCTGTCAAATAATACAAAACAAATCATTTATTTTTAAATTGCTTCCTACTTTTTCTATTTTTCACATTTTCTGAAATGTACTTTTTAAAGGCTTTTATAAAGAAGCATCAGTAAGCTGTGAAACTTATTGTAAGGTCTTGTCTGCCAATCATGTATGACCTTCCTGCATCTGTGGCTCTGGCATAGTAATATAATTCCCTTCTTCTACCCACATTCCTTCTCCATCCTGTAATCTTGCATAGCCAGCAGCAGGTTCTCCTTTCTGGCACATGTATGGGATCCTTATCCAGAAAATTTTCCTTCTCCTCTGTAACAATGCATCAGTATAGGTATAAGACATGTTATGCAGAATCCTCAGGATAACAGATATTTCCATAATATGGATCTTCATACCTTAAGTCTACTAGAAAATTAAATAAAGACAATACGCTAGTTTTGTTTCGAATAAGGATTAATTATAGCTTAGTTGGGATCAAGTACAAGGCACAGACGAAAATCGTTTTGAAAGATTTTGATTATTTGGATAAAATATAGTCTAAGGCCCTAATTCATTACTGTGCGAAGCGTCTAACGCTAGCGCTAATTCGCCAGCGTGACGTCAATTCGTAACTTCGGGAATTCACTAACACCGGCTCTGGCGAATTTTCACTAGCGAAGTAGATAGACTTGCGCAACTTCGCACCCTTACGCCAGGCAAAGTTGCGCACTGACGAAGGATTGTAAATTCGCAAATTCACTGAGATGAACATTTTCCTGAACGTTAGCACTTACGTTAGACTTGACTTCGCCTGTTCAGACCAGGCGAAGTTCAATACAATAGATAGGAGGTTGAAAAAAAAAAAATGTAAAAAAAAAACGCTGACGTATTTTACCATTGGAGGGTCGATAGTCTGAAAAAGATTTTTTTTTTTGGGGGGGGGGGTTACTCTCCTTCCCCCCTACATTTCCTAACATATGGCAACACAACTATACAGGGGGCACATGTAGGGCAATAGGACAACTTTATTTTAATTTATTGAAGGTTTCCTGGGCTTTTGTAGCGGAATGTAGTGGCTGTAACATATACTTGTATTCTGAGTTAAAGTTCCTGCCATATGCAAATTAGGCTTCGATAGCGTAACTGCGCTCTGCCTACCGAAGTAACACTAGCGCAAATACGCTACCATTCGCCGACCTGAGTGTAAATTCGTACTTTAGTGAATTTGTGTAGCACTGGCGAAAATTCACCTGCCGAAGTGCGGCGAATGCTAGCGAGGCCAACGCTGGTGAATTTTGGATCTTAGTGAATTTGCCCCTATGGGAGATGGCTTTCTGTAATTCAAAGCTTTCTCGAAAACGAGTTTCTGGATAGTCTCATACCCATACCTTGTACACAGTCACATCTAAGATACAATTTATTCTTCTTGGAGTCATTTAATGTTTACGTGATTTTTTTAGAAGATTTAAGGTACAGGGATGCATATTACAGAAAGATCACCTATCCGGAAAACCACAGGTTCTAAGCATTCTGGATATCAACTCTCATATCTGTACACTCACAAGATTCAGGGAAGGTGCAACGCGTGCTAACTAATTTGTTTAGTACAGGTTGCTTAAAGGAGGAGAAAAGCTATGGAGGCATTTTATTGCCAATAAATTAGCTTCAATAGTGCAAGCTAGAATGCTATATTTATTTTGTAGAATGTATTAACATACCTGAGTAAAAAGCTCTAGAAGCTGCAGTACTATCTTGGTGTGACATCACTTCCTGCCTGAGTCTCTCCCTGCTCACATATAGCTCTGGACTCAGATTACAGCAGAGAAGGGGAGGGGGAAGAGGAGCAAACTGAGCATGCTCATGCCCGGGGCAAGGAGGTTTAAGCTGAAGGCAGGAAGTCTGATACAGAAGCCCATGTGTACACAATAGAAGGAAAGAAATGCTCTTTCTTTTGATAGAGGACTCAAAGCAGCATTACTTTGAGAGATTACTGGTATATTTAGGTGGATCTTTCTGATTAAGCTTACTTAGTTGTATCCTTTCCTTCTCCTTTAACTAAAAAAACATAAGAGGTTTTGACATTTTGGAATTATTTCATAGGTTTAAAGTTTCACTATAAATTTGCTAAGCACCAAGAACCTATCTGGAGTATGGATATGTAACAATAGATGTATAAAATAGTTTTGACACTGATGCATTTGTCTCCTACAGGAGCACAGGAATTAGTAAGGATGGACAGGTAGGTGAATGAAAACCACATTATTTATCATCTTTAAATTTCTGTAGTTTTCATACTTAATGCTTTGCTAACTAAATGAGATACATTTTGTTGTCTTCAGTGATCTAGTACAAAAAGTCACATGAAAAAAGGTTTGTGTCTGGTTCAGCTGCCTCATGCAGAAATTTGATGCATCTGATAAACCCAATTCCGTATATTTCTAAGAGCTAAGAAATGCTTAAGGAGTGTAAAAACAAACAAGGGTTTTAGAATAGTCTAAACAGATGTAAACACAATATTAAAAGGTAATGTATACAAAAGATTTGAAAGCAATGCATAGATTCGCTATACTATACAAAATGCTTTACTCTTTAAATCATAAATCTAAAACACGGTATGTGTATTAATAATGCAGAGCCAAACAGGTTTGGACTGGGATTTATAATAGGCCCTGGCATTCCATCACACAGAGGGCCAAGCAGCCAGCCAGCCCAATAAATAGTTACTGTCTATGGCAACTTACAGCAGCCCCTCTGGCATTTGCCAGAACCTACAGATTGCCAGTCCGGGCCTGGAGCCAATTGTGTATAAAGTGTCAGCATGCATAAAAGTCCTAAGACCTTTAACCAGAGAACTTTCACAAGTCTTCCTTCATGCAACTACAGGCAACATTTACAGAGTGCTACTACACGCTGGACCAGTCTTATCTCAATTTTGATTTTGTTGTTTTCACAGCGAGGCCCAAGGCATTGAAAATCCTGTCTTCGATGACCCTCCTCCTGCAAATGTTGCGGAGCAAAGACCAAGGCTAGTGTTTATGGCCAGTCGTCAGCAGTCAGAATCTGACCGCCACCTCCTTTCTGAACCCAACACTCCTCTTTCTCCCCCATGTGCAAATGAATGCTTCTTCCCATCTCTAGGCAAGTTATTTTAAACCAGTTCCTTTAAGATATTTTATTCCAAGCTGCCAGCTGACATTTACCTTGAATATATGTTGTGATATTTTGAATGCAATTCTGAAAGGGAGTTATAAGAATAATAAAAGTTTGGGACATCAATTTTATATTCAAGGAAAACAAGAAAAGATGTAGTCCTTGAGTATAACGTTTTTATTGACCAAATAAGCCTTGGCAGTTTGGAGTTAGTTGCCTGCTCATTGAATCAGGAGAGCTGCTTCCAAATACTTATTTTCTACACTACAATTTATGGTTTCCTCTGCCAACCAGTTCAAATATATTGAATGTTCTATTTCTTTATGCAGTACATGGAAGGAGATATATATCACTGCATTTTTATAAATGTGCATATCATAGTTCAAGAATTTTTATGGTCTCCCAGTAGAACATTTTCCAAAGCATTTTATCCACTTTGTAAGCACTAAAAAGGTAGCAGTTTCTGTCTGTTAAGGGAGAATCAAGCACAATATCTTAATCTTAAAAAAAAAATCATAATTTATCTTACTGTATAAAAACATTGTTTAATACCTAGGGACAATAGGAATTCTGGCTTATCATTCTTGATCTAATGCAACTACAGTACTTACAAAGACTGACAGTGCAAGGCTGAAGATAGTGGTAGAGGTATAGGATACATTATCTGGAAACCCGTTACATAGAATGTTCCGAATAAGGGGAAGGCCATCTCCCATAGACTTTTATTTAACTGTAATAATAAAACAGTAACTTTTATTGGATTCCAGGATATATTTGATCCTTAGTGGAGATAAGATAATCCTATAGTGATGGGCGAATTTATTCGCCAGGGGCGAATAAATTCGCGAAACGGCAGCAAAAATTCGCCGCAGAAAAATTTACCCAAAAAACGAGTCGCGCGTCGTTTTTGACGCGACGCGCCAAAAACGCCGAGACGCGCACCGAAAACGACGCGACGTTTTGGAAACGACGTGACGCGACGCGATTGACGCGATGCGCGTTTGACGCGACGCGCGTCAAAAGCAACACGCGACTCGTTTCGCGAATTTTTCGCCAATTCGCGAATTTCCAGAGAAATTCTCTGGAAATTCTCTGGAAATTCGCGAATTTTTCGGCGAAGCGAAACGCGGGAGTTTAGCCCATCACTACAATCCTATTGGGTTTAATTAATGTTGAATGATTTTTTTTAGTGGTCTTAAGGAATGGTGATCCAAAATAGGGAAAGATCCCTCATCTGGAAAACCCCAGGCCCCAAGCATTCTGGATAACATGTGCCATTCCTGTATATGTTACACATAGGGACCCTCCCTGTTATCTGTAACAATTGTAATTTTTCAGATATTATGAAGTACTAGGATATATATATATATAAATATATATAGTGGATAATGTACAACCTACTGTAATTTATAAAGATATTATAAGTCACCAAGGAGTTATGTGACCATATAAAAGCACAAGGCCACAGACCAAGTACTTTAATACACCTTCATTTCAGCTGTTAGCAACTCTAAAATCCAAATGAAGTCCTTTATGAACACTGGGCAAATTTGCACCTTGGCAGTAACCCATGGCATCAGACGTTTGTTTTCAAAAAAAAGTTACCCCCAACCAAGTGTACGGGTTGATAGAGCCTGCATTCCGGTTGGGGATAATAGTACTTTTTTTATTAAAAAAATGCCCCCCGCCAGCGCTAGCAGTGGAAGACCCCTCCCCACCGTGACAGTGGAAGCGCATGCGCATTAAGAAAATTGTGGCCACTTTTCACTTTGTGCATTTGCGCTCATAATGTGCATGCGATTCCACTGACATGGCGACTTGCTCCGGGAGCTCCCCCCCGGTGCGAATTTGCTAGCTCTGACGGGCGGCATTTAAAAAAAAAAAAGTACTGTTATCCCCAGTTGGAATGTGGGCTCTATCAGCCCGCACCTTTGATTGGGGGTAACTTTTTTCTGCAATAGGTGTCCTTTAAGTTTCTATTTGGCTTTACCTCCTCTTTAATAAGTAAAGGACTTCAATGCTATTCCAAATTAAGGGGAAAATCATATAGTAATTCAAGAATAATTTCAAATAGGGACCTTTCCAGCTCTTTGAGGTCTGTGTTTCTAAACAGCCCAGAAACAAATAAGTCATTGGGGGTGTTGATTTTGTGCAAATGCATTCTAGTTTGAAAAGAGCACCCCATGTGCCAGTATCCTAAATGTATTTTGGTTTTGGTACCTTAAATGATGTCTAAATATTATTTCTGTTTCTATGCCAACAAAATTAACCAAGTATCCATTTTTATCTTTCAAAATTCACACAATTTTCCCTTTTCCCATTAGAACCAGTTCCGGATTATCCAGACCCAGAAAATGTTTAGAGCCATTGTACATAGAAAAAAAAACTGCAATATATCTGGAAAGAGACAAATAATATGGAATTTTACACAGTACTGAATCGTCCTGTTGTGCCGGATTTTCTACCATGCCAAACTGAAACACATGTAGAAACACGCCGGAAATGAGTGACAAGCTGGATGGCCGGGTCACATGCTGGACAACTGTTTCTTTAAAAGTTACCAACTCTGGACCAAAAATATTTTGTAGGGCGAGTTTTTTTATTTTATGTATACTAGGCAGCTGCATATGTGCTAGACAGCATCAGTTTTTACGTTACCTAAAATGTAAATGAAGGGCATTATCATGTCCATTTGCTTCATCTTTTTTATAATGTAGATATATAAATTTTAACATCTTAAAATGTGAGTTTTTCCTTTTATTTCTTTTCCTTCGTTAGCTCAGTGAAAAACATAAAGAAAACAGAAAAGTATGAAAACACATATTTAAGATTTTTGCCATTAAAAGACTGGCACAGTTTCATTCCAGAGCGTGCCTCTGTTCTGTACTGAGTCACAATGCTTTCACACAGTTCTGGCTTTACAATACAATGAGAAGACAAGAACCTTTGAAGGAGGATTTCCAATTCAGCATACAAGTGAATGCTGAATAATGAATATAACTTCCATGGATTAGCCTCTTTCCCTTATTTGCTTACACATTTATTCTTTTCTTTTCCCTGTATTTATACTAGTTGGCAGATTTAGTTTTCTCATTAAACTGAGTGGCATGTGGAAGAAGATTTGAAGTCTCCCTGTGCTGCTTAACATCAAGTTAAAGGCAGTCACCACGACAGGCACTTGTCAGCCAACTACTATCTGGTGTTTTCTGGCCACAATCAAGTTCTGGCACTGCTGCCCTAGGCCTATACGCTCAGATCCAATCAATGAGAAATCCACCTATGAGAGATACAGTATTTTCAGAAGTAATATCTGCATATTTATTTTATAGTCATTGTGATCATTATCTTAATTTATTTTGGGCCATTTGCTTCACAAAGATTTGCTTTGACAAAGACGATAGGAAATGCAAACCAAGAGGGGCTTATTACAATTTAAAGGAGGACTAAGTTAAACTAAAGAAGTAGCTAGAAATGTTGTACATTATATTTTGAGCTTCTGTACCAGCCCAAGGCAACCACGGGCCTTTAGAAGTGAAGATCTGCGTCTCCAAAGTTGCCCCAGTAGCTCCCCATCTTCTTTTCTGCTGCACATGCTCTGTGCTGCTGTCAGTTACTGAGCTTAGGGACCCACTCACAATATACAGTACACATAGAATAGAAATGTCACAATATAAGGCTGATTAGTAATTCATACATATAATTGGTAGATAGAGCTGCCTGGAAGACATCCTTCATTCCCTATTCCTCCCTACTCCAATTACAACACAGAAACCAGTGCAACTAGCATCAAAATTTAATAATCAGCCCTTGTAGTTTATATGACAAGCCAACCTAATTTTCTGCTTGATAATTTGCAACAACCCCTAAGCTTAGCTTCTCAACGGCTGTTCAGAGCCCACTGAGCATGTGAGTGTCACAGACACTTTCCAAGCTGGTGACCCCCTGTGACAAGTTTAAAGTCCTGGATCATTGCTGCTATTGACAAGCTCAAACTGGTGCAATAAGTTCATTATATAAAATATGGCATTTTCATTTTTAGGGTTTACTTCTCCTTTAAGGGGTTATTTATAAAAGGTTAAATGTTAGAGTTTTTATAAATCAAATGAACTCACAACTTGAATGGTATCTTATTTGGGAAAAAGCTCGAATGGTAAAAAATTGGTTCTGCGAGTTCAAGTTGTGAAACCCGAAAACACCAAAAGCAAAAAAGCTTGAATCTCTTGAATTATTTAAGTTTTTGGGCAAAACCCGACAAAAAAAACACGAACATCAAGCAGGTGTTAACATCTTCAAATGGTTCAAGGGACCTCTGCCATTGACTCCTACATGACCTTGACAGGTTTTAGATGGTGTATTTTTGGATTTCAGCTATTTCCAGGGTTGGGGTATAATACATTTCGAAAATCCGAAATGTGCAAGTTTTGACCAAAAAAATCAACTCAAAAAATATTAAATATATATAAATATTCTTAGAAACTTTTATGGTTGGCAGGGTCACTGTCCTTGGGAACTAAAATCTGAATTTGAGGGTTTGGTGTTATTTCTTTTCTTTCCCATTTCATGTTTATCTTCTATTGTGACTGCAGCATTGTGCATACTGAAGCCCGAGCAATCAAATAGCGTTGAAATTCCAAGCCAGAGACTAGAATATCACTGACTAAATAAAGTTAAAGTTCATTTTAATGTGCACTAGCCCATGGAGTGCAAAACGCACAAAGTAAAGATGGATTCTTTCATTTACTGTTTGTTTTTATAAGTTTCGTTGTATTTTATTTACATATTTTCTATTTTGGATTTATTTTGTGATGTAATTCTACTGCATATGTTTCTAAAATATTGCTAAAATAAAATATGTTTGTGTACAGAAGTCATGTCATGTATTTATTTCAGCTGTGGGTTATCCTTCACCGAATTTCTTCTTCTCTGGAGTTTCTGATTTCCTCATGCATGCTTTTAGTAAAACCAGGCCCAGATTTGTGGAAAGGCCACCTAGGCCCGGGCCTAGGGTGACAGGATTTTAGGGGGCAGCATGCTGCCCAGCCACACCCACATTGGTTCAGAAGCACTGGGGATATGCAGGGGATACAATAGTTTTTTAAATTTCCAATGTGCCAATTGCTCTTTTGCCATTGCTCCAGTCCTGATGATGAAACGATGAGAATAAAGGGCAGAGTATGAGGGGGACAAACGCAAATTTGCCTGGAGAAAATTCACCGGCATTTCGTTTTGGACGCCGGCGTCCATTTTTGGATGCCAGCATCCTTTTTATCGAAGTTGGCAATGTAAGTCCAAACACAGACGTCCGAGTCCAAAAACGGATGCCCGGGTCCAAAACAAGACACGCAGCGTTTTGCACAATTTTTGGCATTTCACAAATTCACAAAATTCGGTGGAGTTAAACGCCGCAGATTCGCCCATCACTATTTTTTAGTACTCAACTTTCTGTATAGGTCCCTGTAGTCTGCATGGCTTCTAGTGTAACAATTTGCATCCTAGCAAACAAATTGTGCAACTTGCAAACCGGAGAGCTGCTGAATGATAAGCTAATAAAGACCACACATACAGTGGTAAAAGATGAAACCCAATTGCAAATTGTCTCACTCTCTACATCATACTAAACATTAACTCAAAGTTAACAACCACTAAAAGGAAGACTATACCCCCAAAATGAAAAATTGAGCAACAGATTAATTTGTTTATATCAAATTAAGTGGCATATTAAAGAAAAAAAAGTGCTGATGTTTCGGCTAGAACCTTAGACTTTCTCAACTTTGAGAAAGGCTAAGGTTCTAGCCGAAACGTCAGCACTTTTTTGCTTCTAATAAATTATTCTTTACTTTTTTGTAAGGCCTGTGAGTGCTCGCCTTGTTTGTGTGTAAGTAAATATATCCCTTTTACATCTCTTGCCTTGAACCACCATTTCGTGATGGTTTGTGTGCAGCCTCAGAGATCACCTGACCAGAAATACTACAACTCTACCTGAAACAGGAAGAAGTGAGAAAGCAAAAGACAGAACCTTTTCTGGCACATGTGACCTAACATGTATAGTTTGTTTGGTATGTTTGTGTGCAACATGAATCAGACGACCCTCGGTGGGGTTGAATTCCCCTTAAAGGTGGCGAATAGTCGAATTCGAATTTTTTAAAAGCCCAGTACTTCGAAATTCAAATTTTTTTTTGTTTTCAATTCACATCGAATTTTGGGCTATTCGATAGTTGAAGTAGCCCAAAATTACTTTGAAATTTGAATTTTACATTTTTTTATTTTATTCGAAAATTAACTTTGACCCTTAGTAAATGTGCCCCTTAATGTTACCAGAGGCAGCTTTTTGCCACCCCTAGTAACTGCCTGCTCCACTGCCAGTTCTCACCATGCCTCATGGCAGAAGTGGCCCTGAATGTGACAGTATAAGACTGAATAGGAAATAATTCAGATTATTGGTACATGGCAACTCAGAAAACAGCACAATTAGCATCAGAATTCAATAATCAACCCTGTAGCATAAGTTTATATGAAAGGCAAACCTCATCTTCTGCTTCCCAAAACTTGCTCAAAGCCAGTGTCGAACTGGGGGGCCGACCAGGCCTGCAGCCTCAGGGGTCCCCCAGCTGCAAAGTCCTCTCTGCACTCCCACCCCCCTGAAAATGTGTGCATGCGCATACCTCTTTCCAGCACCCCATTTGGGAGCAAGTAGCTGAACCCTTCAAAGTTTGTGTGTAACAGGGTACAGGATTAGTGGGTTCACAAACCTGTAATGTGCAGTTAATTGTTGTGGATCTATTTTTACAATCTAGGGTCGCATTAAAATAATCATCCAATGTGAATCATCTAATGTGAACACTATCTTGCAAAGAGATATACTCACCACATCCTTGAACTTAGTTCACCATCTGGCTTACAGGCTGCTAATTACACATAATTAATTTCTGTCTTTGTATGATTTTTCTAGTGGGTAGAAAAAGTACTTTGCCTGTTTCTAGAATGGCAGGGGGTATTATGTTTTGACTCACACATATTGTATTCAGCTGTTTTGCTCAGGTTGCATTTTGCATTGAAGTTGTACATTGTAGTATATAACAATGCTGGTTAGAAATCCAAGAAAATATAAAGAAATAATAGCTTTGCTGCTGTGGGAGTGGAATAACTTGACTGACCTGCATAGAACCCTGACATCAACCCATCTATTATTATTATTAATATGTATTTCTATAGCGCCAACATATTGCATAGCACTGGAAGTCTGACTGCAAGCCAAGCCTGAACCCTATCATCAGTGTCCAACCTTACTAATGTTTTTTAGGGTTCAATTGAAGAATTCCTTGAAATGAAGAGGTCATCACAGAAGCAAAGGGAGGAACAACTTCATATCAATACTAATCCAATAAGGATTAATTATAGTACAAAGTTACATTATTAAATTGGGTTGAAAAAAGACAAAGTCCATCAAAATCAACCTCTCCAAATTAAAACCCAGCATACACACACAACCCTCCACTCTTTCACAAAGACCATATAGGCCCATAGCTATATGCCCATAGCTATACTTACTGTAGAGTTTAGTATCAAAATAATCTTTGCTATTATGTCTGTCCAAAAAATTATCCAAGCCCCTTTTGAAAGCATCAACAGAATCAACCATCACAACATCACCCGGCAGTGCATTCCACAACCTCACTGTCCTCACTGTGAAGAACCACCTACGCTGCTTCAAATGAAAGTCCTTTTCTTCTAGTTTGAAGGGGTGGCCTCTGGTGCGGTGATCTTCTTTTTGGGTAATAAGGTCCCCTTGATTTGTCTGTAATGTTCTCTAATGTAAGTGTAATCATGTCCCCTCGCAAATGCCTTTTTCCAGAGAAAACAACCCCAACCTGGACAGTCTACCCTCTTAACTTAAGTCTTCCATCCCTCTAACCAGCTTAGTTGCATGTCTCTGCACTCAGCTCATTTATATACCGCTTAAGGACTGGAGTCCAAAACTGCACTGCATACTCCAGATGAGGTCTTACTAGGAATCTATAAAGAGGTACTGTATAACTACAGTATGTTTTCATCCCTTGAGTGTATGCCCTTTTTTATGCAAGACAGAAATTTGCTTTAGTAGCTACAGAATGACACTGCCCAGAATTAAGGCCCCCATACACAGGCCGATAAAAGCTGCCGACAGACCGAGTTGGCAGCTTATTGGTCCGTGTGTGGCCAATCTCGATCGGGCAGGTTAAAAAACCTAGTCTGATCGTGGGCGCATTTGTGCATGTATGCGGTCCCGCGATCCGACTGCCCGTATCACCTACATTATGATCTGATAGTTGGGCCCTAGGGTCCACGATCGGATCAGCCTGATATCGCCCACTTCAATGTGGGCATATCGGGGAGAGATCTTCTCGTTTGGCGATATTACCAAACGAGCAGATCTCACTGTCCATGGCCACCTTTAGACAACTTGTTATCTATATAAACCCCAAGATCTTTCGCACTTAAGGAAACTCCCAACACACTGTGTATAACTTGCATTAATATTATTTTTGCCAAAGGGCATAACCTTGCATTTATCAACATTGAACCTCATTTTCCAGTTTGCTGCCCAGTTTCCCAAGACAAATCACTCTGCAAAGTGGCAGCATCCTGCATGGAACCTATGGTTCTGCACAATTTAGTATCATCTGCAAAAATAGAAACCGTACTTCCAATGCCCACATCCAGGTAATTAATAATCAAGTTGAAAAGCAAGGGACCCAGTACAGAGCCCTGCAGTACACCACTAACAACACCAATTAGAAAATGTTCCATTTACCACCTCTCTTTGTAGTCTATCTTTTAGCCAGTTCTCTATCCAGGTACAAATACTATGGCCCAGGCCAACATTCCTTAATTGAACCAGTAATCTTCTGTGTGGCACTGTATTGAATGCTTTAGTAAAGTCTAAGTACTGTAAATCACATCCACTGCCTTCCCCAAATCGAGGTCCCTGCTTATCTTCTTATAAAAATAAATCAAGTTGGTCTGGCAAGATCTATTACCCATAAAACCATGCTGGCACAAACTCATAGTATTGTTATTTGCTATGAAGTCCAGTATCCTATCCTTTATTAACCCTTCAAAAAGCTTTCATACCACCGACGTCAGACTAACTGGCCCATAGTTTTGAGGCTGAGAACGGGATCCTTTTTTGAATAGAGGTACCACATTAGCAATTAGCCAGTCTCTCGGCACCATGCCAGACCTCAATGAATCCTGAAAACGTGAGTAGAGAGGTTTGGCAATCACAGAGCTAAGTTCGCTAAGTACCCTGGGATGAATCCCATCTGGCCCTGGACATTTGTTTATCTTAACATGTTCTAGTCTCTTTTGAATTTCATCATGTGTGAACCATGCATCATTAGATGTATTATTACAATTGGGACTATTAATAAGGAAACCTTCATTAGCTGGTTCCTCATTTGTGTAGAGCTTTTTGCTTGTTCTCATCAACCAGCTGACCTCCCTCTGATAATTATATCTTAGTTATTATAAAGTACAACACACTGTTTTATTATTACAGAGTTAAAGGGAATCATTTTAAAAATATAATTTCATTAGAATGGAGTGTATGGGAGATGGTCTGCTTGTAATTCAGAACTTTCTGGATGATGGAGGATGGATTCCATATCTGTACTGTATATCAGCAGTGCTATACCTGTGGCCTTGCAGTCCATCAACTGTATGTGAGTGTTGTAGCTTTACCGTAGCTAGAGGTTTCTCAGGTTACACAAGTGCATGTATGATACATAGAGAAGACAAAAAATATTGTTGGGTGTATCATTGGTGCCTGCCATGTGTAGTTAACCCATAAATTGCGCCTGCCTCCTCAGACTCCCTAAACAAAGTGCCAATTAGTAATGCTCTACAATACACAGTCAAACCAATCATGGGCTGTTTAAAAAAAAAAAAAAATGCCCCGCTGATAAAAATAAAAGCAAGTCCCAACTGTGGCACTGGTCACACATCAACTATGATTACTGATGATAGAGGCTAGAGAGTTGTTATTTTTGATACCTCGGTGCACTTACAGTTCCTTGTGACATGTGGCACAATTGACAACAGCATTTGCTTTCACAATGATGAAAATAGGAACACAGGCAACTTCCTTCATTAGGAGCTTACGTTTTTAAGTTCATTTCAGTGGTTTCCTGTTTCTTTCTGAGGTTGAAACAATCTTTAGATTATCTTCTCTATCTCTTACCTGTTTTACAAAGAAAAATGTTTCCAATCACAATAGCTGTAATCAATTTATCTTTCTTAATTGTTTGCATGAAAGTTCATTTGATTTCTTTTTTGAGTCTGATTTGGAGTATTAAAATAAAAGTCACAATGTTTTCACCAGGATTAGTAACCCATAACAACCAATCAGATCTTTACTTTCAAACAGGTGGCCAATAAATGCATCCAGCTGATTGGTGATATGGGTATGTAATACCTGGTGCTACTTTCTTCCTTTTAGATTGCTTTAGGGCTCTTCCAGAAGTGCGTCTGAAGCTGTCTTCCCCTGCATTCCTGTTTTATGTGTTCAGCCGCAAAGGGAGCGCAGCAGTAGACACCTTCAATTTTTGGGGCTGTGCTCGCACAGGGGCATGTAGGCGCTGAACTCAGGTTGAGATGCAACATGCTGCATTTTTCCTGTGTTCAGGAAATGTAAGTACACTATGTAAGTACAGCCCCATTGCACATGCTCCTACATTCATTTTTGCTCGCATGTCCTTTCTTCGCACGGTGCATGCTTCTTTCTCGCGCAGGCACGCACATGTTTTTGCGCAGGTGTGCCTATTGGGCACCTGGTCAGCCAAGTTGCCTATGGCTCCTTCCTGGCCTAGCTGGGCCCTGGCTGCAGGGAATATCAGCACTAATAAGCTATGACCAGAATGGCTGAACGTGTCAATCAAGGAGAGTACTTTTAGATTTCCTAATCCGGAAAACTGGTCAATTTTGACCTGGATAACCCTTACAAAAATAACTGGTCAGGAGGCAAGTCTAATATTGTCCCAGCTTTGTGCTGGGGGTCCAGGCCCACCGTGGCTCACAATTCAGTGCTAACCAGTGGTAACCCTGCCGGGACCCTCACCCCGGCTGCAAACCCCCTCCGTTCCCTTATCCCCCTACCACCACGAACATTCCTATCTTTATGTGCATGCTGCACAGCCATAGACTGTGACAGGAAGTGGATCCATGAGGGTTGGGACCAACTCCCACTTCCTGGTATCCCGCTGGTCCAGTCCAACCCTGTATTATTCCTCATAAATACAATCTGCCAATCACAGACAGCTCTGTATGCACTAGGGGAATCTTTTATCTGTAAATTTCCTACTGTATGTGCAGGGCAGGTGGCAAAGTGAAAAAGAAAAATACAGATTGTACCCATTGTTTGCCTTACATATAATAAATGAGCCCTATTGTTTTTAAACTTTATGGGTTATTTAAAACATTAAAGGGCAACTGTGGTTATAAAAAAAAGTCTAGTGAAGTTTATTACTTTTGCTTTGCATATTGTGTTTATAATTTTTTTCTTAGATATACTGTATTCGTTTATATATATCATAATGTATATTTGTTTAATTTCTCAGCCTAAATTTGATTTGCTGTAGGCAAATAAATTCGCAAAAGACCAGGAAAATTTTGTCAAAATTCGCTGGCGTCTCATTTTGGAAGCGGGCGCCTGTTTTTTCGACGCCACCGTCCAAAAATAGACGCCCTGTCCAAAAAGCAATGCCCCAGATTCGCAGATCACTAGTTCTTCGCAGTTGACAGATTCCGCCTAAAACTATTCGATTTTAATTCGACATTCGAATTTCTGCCGAATTCGTGAATGATAAATTTGCCCATTAGTGGATACATTTCTAAGCAGCATCTCTGGAGAATTAGCCACTATTGTATCAATTCTAACAGCTGCCTTTAATAAAATCCAGAGATTCTACTCAGCAGGGACAAAGATAAGAAATGTATCCATTAAATGTATCAATTTAGAAAACAGCTGCTTCCGAAGGTGAAAAATTACACTTTACACTTCAATATTAGAAAAACTGTCACAAATAGAAAATGGAAAGTCACTGGAAAATGTTATTTCTGGTGATCTATCTGAAACCAACTAGTTGTTTGAAGGTGAACAACCCCTTTAACAAGAGACATAAGTGGTCTTTTGGAGTATTGTTAAAGTAACCTATAGCAACCAATCTAATGTTAGTTATAATGTATGTAAGCAGTAATTGTTATTTGCTGATTGGTTGCTATGGCTTCCTAGACTTGATCATAAATTATATGGCTGCAAAGTAGTTTTTTTTATTTTGTGGTGCACAAAGGGTGGAAGAAGCCTGATCTATTGAACTATAATAACTTAAAATATTATGTTGCTTCTTGTTGGTGTTTAAGGGGCAAATTTATCATTATTCACGAATTCGAGGGCTTTTAGCCCTCGAATTTGGCAGAAATTCGATTGTCAAATTAGAATTCGATAAAATCGTATAGTTTTAGGCTATTTTTCGAGCGCTATTCGATTTCTCGAAAAATTCTAACGATTTCACAAAAAAATAGTGAAATTTCGTTCGATCGTTCGAAAAATTCATACAGTTCGAACAATTGAGGCATTAAATCGTACGATTGCTATTCGACCAGGTAATAGAAAAAAAAAACCTATGGGGGGATTCCCATAGGCTTTTATTGCAATTCGGTTCAATCTGGCGAAGTAGGCAGTCGAGTAAAATTTTAAAGGGGTAGTACTTTGATCATCGAATGATCGAATATTCGATCATTCGATCTATTCGATACAATCGAATTTTGAATATTCGATGATCGAAGTGGCCAAATTTGCATATTCGAATATTCGATAAAATCGTATGATCGGAATTCGATCGAATTCGATCGAACTTTGAATCCTTCACGTGAATTTAGTAAATGGGTGCCTAAGTGTCACAAGCATTTTGTTTGGACAACTGCAATACAGACAGAAACAAAATATATGTGAAACAGTCCAACTACTCAGAGTACTTTAGAATTTTATGGTGAGACACTTCAATGAGCTGCAGGCAAATGTATAGTTTTGTCTGACTACAGAGAGCCTAGGTTAGGCCCATTGATTGTACTTTAAATCATGAATTCCTAGTTTTGCTGCTGTGGCTTTTTGGCACTTAAAACAAATGGTGCTAGTACCATTGCCTATACATCAGGAGTGCCTATACCTTGCTAATGTGAGGTCTATTTTTAGGGATGTTTTCCCATTATGATTCATATCTAGGGATGGCGCGAACCGCAGAAAAAAAGTTCGCGAACATGTTCGCGAACTTCCGGAAAATTGCGAACGGTTCGCGAACGGTTCGCGAACCCCATAGACTTCAATGGGAAGGCGAACTTTAACAGCTAAAAAAGACAGTTCTGGCCAGAAAAATGATTTTAAAGTTGTTTAAAGGGTGCAACGACCTGGACAGTGGCATGCCAGAGGGGGATCAAGGGCAAAAATGTATCTGAAAAATCCATTGTTGACACAGCGCTGCGTTTTGTGCTGTAAAGGGAAAAAAGTCACTCAGGTGGTGGTTGTGGACACTGTAATATTATTGATATTTAGACAGAATGTGAACAAGCTCACACAGCTAGATGGCAGTTGTTTGAAGAACACACTGGGCAAAAAATGCCTACAGGGCAAATAATGGCTACAAGGTCAACGTATACACTACTACAGCGGTGGATACGGATTACGTAAAATATATTATGGCTGCTTGAAAAAAGTCACTCAGGTGCTTTTTCTGGAGAGGGTAATACTATGGATATTTAGACAGAATGTGAACAAGCTCACACAGCTAGATGGCAGTTGTTTGAAGTACAGTAGATTACTAGCCAGCAAACTTACTATCCACTGTCCCTGAAATCACTAACAGCTCTCTCCCTACACTATCTCTTCCAAGCACACACAGGCAGAATCAAAAAACGCTGCAGGGCTTCGGTTTTTATAGGGAAGGGGAGTGGTCCAGGGGGTGTGGGGGTGGTCCAGGAGGGAGAGCTTACTGATTGGCTGCCATGTATCTGCTGGTCTGGGGGAGAAATGGCAAAAAAAAAAGCGCCAACTAAGGCGAACCCAAATTGGCGAACGTCGCGCGACGTTCGCGAACTTCCGGCGAGCGCGAACAGCCGATGTTCGCGCGAACAAGTTCCCCGGCGAACAGTTCGCACCATCCCTATTCATATCCATAATATCATTGTGAGCATTCTGATCCATGGAAAATATTACTTATTGATTAAATATTATATTGATTTAGGAGAAGATGTATTTTGCTATATTTAAATACAATTTCTTATGCAACCTTAACTTAATAAATATCTGAATGAAAAGAATGAAATAGAATGGTGATTTAGACAAGCTGTTTGTTGTCTTGAGAGCTACTGATCACCAGCTAAAGGTCTATTGGTAGATCCAATCTAACTTTTGGGCACCCTTGCTATACACTTATTACTTCTGCCATATTAATATGATACTAGTGATGAATGAAAATTTTAACCACATTGTTGCATGTAAAAAAAATATGCTTTGCCTATTGACTTCAATGCATTTGGGCAAATTTCCGCCATTCCTCGAATTTTCGGCAAAGTAAAACGGGTCCGATTTTCCCATCACTAATTGATACTTTAAAATGGCACAGAATAACCTGTCGGATTAATTAGGCAACACTTCTTTTGTAAAACCTCTTTGAGCCAACAGACACATTAGCTCAGTTCTAGCTCAGTTCTAACTGAAGAAGAGTTTATAATACAGTGCTACAGTCCTACATTAAAAAGACCTCACATTGGGCTCAAACCAGACTAAGGTGGGGAAAGGGCATTAGCATTGGGCTTGTGACTGCTGGGGGCTAAGATCCTGCAACCTGATATGTTTCAGTGTGGGCACCTTTGTACATGAATGACCTTTATACATCTGTCATACTGAAAGTGAAGCATGGTCATTTCCTAGTTATTCTGTATATGGGAAGAGTTTTTTGCAGGCTCAGGCTCAAGACTAGTGCTGGAGATTAAATGGAAAGGATCCAATGTGCTGATTATCTATTCAGTTTAAGAAAGAAAAAAACTAGACCAAAAGGCAATTGAAAATGGGGCCAACAGAAAAAACAAGTCCTTCAAACAGGCCAAAGGTCAAGGGCAAGTGGCAGACAAGCATATTGCAAAGTCAGGTCAAAGGCCAGTACAGGCAGAGAAATGTCAGAGTCAGAAAACATGATGAGTCAAACAAGGGAGTTAGAACCAAAAGGGAGCAGGGACAGGAAAGGGTTACCAGATCAGGATGAGGAGTGGTCTGGATGGCAACCTAGCAGGACTCGTGAACTAGGTGCGCCGCGCTACAGTCATACTGCAATTCACTGAAAACAACGCTTATAGACTGCCAGATACAATACTAAACACTCTAACACATCACAGATAACGCAAAAACAAATATGGGGAAAAATACTCAGTGGGTGAAATCGGAAGCCGCCTCCAGACTAGAACAGTTTGCGTGGCAGCAGGCCCAAGATGGTGATGACTCCTCACAAAGTCCTATGCATCAAGCCCTTAAGGGACAACCTACAGGTACAGAAGGATCAGAAGCAGATACACAGTCAGTACCAACACCAACTGACTTAATGGCAGCTATCTTACAATGCCAAACAAACCTGACAACCACCTTAACAAACAAGATAGAGGAACTGTGAGTGGACTTCTCATTAATCAAACAAGATCTGCAAAAAGTCAGCGAAAGAACCAGCAGAGCGGAAAGTAAGTAAGTAAAATTTTATTTATATAGCACATTTCAAAGCAAAGCTGCAAAGTGCTTTACAACTACAAATTAAATTACAGATACATCAATTAAATACAAAGAAAGAGAAATAATCATTTAAACCTACACATCAGTAATACAATACATTAATTCATACTAATTAAAAGCCAAAATATAAAAATGAGTCTTCAGATGACTTTTAAAAATATCAACAGAACTAGCCTGTCTAATATGCAGAAGGCCCTAGAGACTATTGTACATATTGGCCAATCCTTAACCTGACATATATGCTCACAAATCCAGGCACATTCAAAGGCCCACATTTAGGCTGTAGCAGCAGGCCAACCATATGTAACTGACACAGACAGTCAGTAATCAACTACCAATGGGATCGCTCCTGGGAAAATTACATAATGGTAACACGAAATTGGTGAACCCAGATTACTACCTAACAGTTAAGTCAGGGCCAGTCCCTCTCCAGGTATCCAATTTCTGGTGAGACCACAAAACTGCTAAAAATAGTCCAGATGAGGGCCACCAATGTGGAATATTACCCTGAACTTAAAGGAACCATTTTTCTTTCAACCATCGGCACTGGGTCCAAAAGAAATGTTCCCCTAGGGAACAGCCTTTCCCACGCCAGTGCATAAATCTTATGAATTGTCTGGCAGTGGCACCGTAACTTGCCTGTTAAAAGAAAAGAGCCCATGGAAGCGCCCACACCTAGATGTTCTCCAATAACTTTTTGGTACCCTGGAGCGGTGTAAAGATTAAGACCATCGAACCCACGTTCTGAGTAAAAAAGTTTACTTTAGTTATGGGATACAGGTATCTCCATGTTGGGGGGCGGGGGGAACTATGTTTGGGAAATGTAATATATTTTCTATGTCTTTTCTTCTCATTCTTCTTTTTTTTCTGGGAGCAGAAACCAAGTAAATGATATGAAATCAGTGGATGTAAGTACTATAATGTGTTTACACCAGTGGGGCAAATCGCCCGGGGCCTGAAACCCTCTACTACATACCACACACCTCAGGAAAACACTGTAAACCTCAGGCAGCGGCACCTGGGCGATGACCTTCACAGGTGCAGAGTTAATTTGAAATATTACCAATAGTGATGGGCGAATTTATTCACCAGGGGCGAATTTGTGGCGAATTCCCGCAATTCGCCGCTGGCGAATACATTCGCGAAACCCCAACAAAAATTCGCTGCCGAAAAATTTGCCCAAAGAACGAGTCGCGTGTCGTTTTTGACGCGACGCGTCGGAAACAACGCAACACGATTGACGCGATGCGCGTCGTAAACGACGCGACGCGCACTGGAAACGACGCGACGCGCGCCCAAAACGACGCGCGACTCGTTTCACGAATTTTTTCGCAAATTCACGAATTTCTCTGGAAATTCACGAATTTTTCGGCGAAGCGAAACGCATGAGATTCGCCCATCACTAATTACCAATGGCTGTGGTAAAACTAAATATACTGTCATGGAATACTCGGGGCCTATATAATAAGATAAAAAGATCAGTAGTAATGGGCCAACTTAGAAAATCAGGAGCAGACCTTATCATGCTCCAAGAAACTCACCTTATAGGGCAGTGAGCATTGGCCTTGAAACGCAACTGGGTGGCATTTGTTTACCATTACCATTGTTTACCACATATTCTAGAGGTGTATCCACTTTGGTTAGAAAATCCCTTAATTTTATTCTGGAACAACTGATTACTGATAGGATGGGCAGATATGTTATTATAAAATGCAGGATACAAGGCTTACTTGTATATTCTGGTAAATGTTTATCTCCCCCCCCCCCCAGCGGAGTCCATACTCCTTAATGAAATATTTCAAAATGTTGCATCCCAAGGACCCCACCCAATAGTTTGCCCGCTGCCCAGGGCCAGATGGCCTTCCAACGGAGTGGTTACGCAGGAGAAGCAGTTGCAGAAATACAATAGGTCCCTAGTAGAAACCATGGAGTTCCTGACATCCGGAGATGGAACCCTTGTTTTGTTTAGATTGTGCTGGTTGGAATCCCACAACATGGGGGGGGGGGGGGGATAAAAGAGCTAACCAGCAAAACCAGAAAAACAAATTGTATGCTTAAACATTTTCCACTCTATCTCTGTGCATCCATATTATAGGGCCATGTTTGCTTTCATAGATGTCTATACCTTTTGTTTGAATAGCTATGAAACATGTACAGTATATAAATGAAGGCAATTGTACTGTTTATTAATTTCTTTAGAATATTATTTGTCTATTGATAGACAATGAAGTACTGGGTGAGTTACCAAGGAAACAACTGATATTTGCCTATGCTCTGGGATGTGACTTGTATTTTTAGATTTTTTTTTACATTGATGAAAATTTATTTGATAAATGAAATGTAAAGGAACATGTTGTGTGATTAATTTACAAGGGCTGATATGGTGAAGAGCAGAGATGGGGGTATCCTCCAGTTCACAGATTCATAAAGTGTTTTGCAGACTGGATTCCCAAACACACATCTTGTTGCCAAGACAGCTTAAATATGGAACAGGAAACACCTATTTATCTTGCACAAACATCTGAGGGGTGGGGCACTGGAGGAAAGCAGCGTGCCCCACCCAACTGGCAAACATATTAAAATGTGGTCCATATGATTATTTTTTTTTAAAAAGTATGTCTTTTAAAGAACACACTGCAACAGCAGCAGCGTAAAACACAATTTTTGCAGGATCACAATGTTCTTTATCCTTAATTAAAAGAAATTGCTATAAGCAAGAATGGACAATAAACAGTTAGTCATCTATGGTGTAGATTTAAGTCTTCCATTGACTTGTAGCTGCTAATTTTTTAAATGTCAGCTTGAGATTTTTTTCGATTGCACCATAGCTTCTATTTAAAACAAGAACAAAGCATAAGCAATGTATTCCTCTTTTTAATTGGCAGATTTCTTTTACCACTTCTCCCAATGCAAGGTCCTTAATATTATTTAGGTACTTACAGAAAGAGCTGGGGTTCCTTCATCTTCCACAGTGACTACAAGCTTATAGAAGCTCTGCTTCTCCCGGTCTGGTGGTGCTGGTCTTGTAGCGATTTCACCAGTGAGCCTGTCCATACGAAAAGTTAGCTCCTCATTGCCTTGTGTGATATAATAAGAAAGGAGACTATTCAGGCCTTTGTCCTTGTCTGTAGCATTCACCCGAATAATAGATGTACCGCCTCCAACATTCTAAAGTCAGCAGAGAAAAGAAAAAAAGTTATATAGATACGTATATCAAAATATACCATAAGATATCATATCTGCTATCAGTATGGGTGGAATATAGTGTAAACCCACTGAACTTTGTAGTACCACATTGGGCTTATTCTCTATGCCAGTGATCCCCAACCAGTAGCTCGTGAGCAACATGTTTCTCTCCAACCCCTTGGATGTTGCTCTCATTGTCCTCATAGCAGGTGCTTATTTTTGAATTCCAGGCTAGGAAGCAAGTTTTAATTGCATAAAAACTAAGTATAGTACCAAGCAGAGCCTCCTGTAGGCTGCCAGTCCCAAATGGGCTACCAAATAACCAATCACAACCCTTATTTGGCAACCCCAGGGACTTTTTCATGCTTGTTTTGCTCCCCAACTCTTTTAACATTTGAATGTGGCTAGCGGGTCAAAAAGGTTGGGGACACCTGCTCAATGCCCTAGCTAACATACCTGAGAACTTATTTTTTACATTTTAAGGTCACTTCTTGTGAAACACAGAATGCTGCCTTTAAAATTTCAGAAAACATATATTATAATGGCATAGAACAGATGTAGGAGCTGAAGCACGTGAGACAAAGATGACTTTCATGGCAGGGGAAAAAAGTTAACATTTTGTTAAAAAAGGAGCATGTCAGGCTGCACCAGTGTAAAAACAATATAGACAAGCTTTTGTTAAAAACTGGTGGTGCTGTGGGTACATAGAGTAAATACAAAAAATAAACCACAGAAAGCAAGGGCTAGAAACTAGTACAGACACACCTACTAGTACATAAGTCATGTGACAGGCACACTGAAAAAAGCACCCTCAGAATGTAGTCAATAAATTTAAACTTGTGGCTAAGGTGAGAAACCAGACTACCATGTACAACACACAAGACACCTGTGTTTAAAAAAAAAAAAAACATTAAGATGTCTAAAGTGTTGGCACCAAAGGGCATAAGGTAGGGCTGAACAGATGCAAATGGCTATATGTGGCAACTTGATGCTAAAATGCAGCCATTGTTGGTTCTACTTAAGGGGACAATTATGATACAGTATGTCTTCACACAAACCTTATTTACAAAACCAACATTTTCCTATGAGGTTCCACCTTTAATTGCTGATCTAGACTACAGAACTAAGACAACCTTGCTTTTGTGTGTCTCTACAGCAGCAAAAAGTAAATGTTATTTTTACTCTCTCATGGCAAGTAGATTATGTTCAGAAATCAAATTGTTACTCCTCAAAAAATAAAATATACATGTATTTATTTTTCAAGACAATATCCAAACACCAGTCAGGGTTAATAGCTTCTAATGTTCCCCATTGCCATCCATTTCCTTAAGCCTGCCCTACACCACCCTTGGCATGCTCCTGCACAGTATAGTAAACTGATCCAGTACTATACTGCATATGCACCTCTACAGGGTAGTGCAGAATAGACTTAGCAAATAGATCAAACATGGTGGCATGCTAGAAGAAATGAATCAATGTATGTTTAATAAATTGTTTTCTTTACTAATCCAACAATTAATTACTTGGGAACCACTAGGATTATGACTTATGGGAACAACTATGACCCAATGACCCCTATCTTTATGAAAGTAACTTGACAGTAAAGTGAGCCACGGTCACCCTATTGATAAAAGAATGGAAAGTCATCAGCACTGGATTAAAGGAAAATATTTTTTAACAGTCCCATGTTCCCCTTGAGGGCACTGGCACATGGGCAGATTCGCGGAGATTTTGTCGCCTGCCGAATAATCGCCTCTTCTTCGGGACAACAATCTCCCAGAACTGCCTTCCACCTGCTAAAATGAAAAATTGCCTGCGGCAATGCATGGAAATCAAAGTGCCGCAAGTGCACTGCCGCAGGCGTTTTCACATTATAGTAGGCCGATGGCGGGGGAAGGCAGTTCGGTGAGACTGTCGCCCAGAAGAAAAGGCGATTTGTTGCTGGGGCAGCTAATCTTCCCAAATCTGCCTGTGTGCCCTGACCCTAACTTAGTGTATTTGTAGTACAATAACATTGTGTGACAATGGTTCTTTCAGCTTGTGAAAGGAATAGTTCAGTGTGAAAATAAAAACTGGTTAAATAGATAGTCTGTGCAAAATAAAAATGTTTTCAATATAGTTAGCAAATAATGTAATCTATAAAAACTGGAGTAACCAAATGTCAAACATAATATCGAGAACCCAAGTTCTTGCTTTGCAGATTTCTGGTTACCAGACAGTAGCATTTGAATCTGACCTTCATGCTGAGGATCAAAAACAAACTAGATGCCCCATGTGACCCCCATTCAAGTCACTGACTAACTAATGGCCATATTTATTACAGTATGTAAAACGAAATTCCTAGAAAAAAATGGTATAAAAACAATGGAGACATGGAAAGCAGCCTTTAAAATTTAAGAGAACAAATACTAAAAATGGTGTAGCACACCAGATTTGATGCTATTTTACATTGCTTCTGGGCGAATTCACACTATATTGTTTTTTACGCAGCAAAGCCAGACGATGTGTGTTTTTTTTATCCTACAGTAATAATTAATATGCCCCTAAGAGTTAGAGAGATGTAAAGGAGGAGGTTGGGTTCTTGCTATTATGTTAGACAAATCCTCCAAGGATAGCGCATAAGCAGAATCCGGGTCGTTTGAAGAAATCCACGGTGGAACGGTTTAAAATCTCATATCTTTATTTGCTTCACATTAAAACAAGTAATGCAGGGGGACGTGGCTTGACGCGTTTCGTGACCATAGCAAGTCACTTCCTCAGAAGCCTAAGCGCCCCCTATTGAAAAGAGTTTAAATAGCCTTCACCTCACCAGCTAAAATAAATCAGTAACACCCACTTAAAAGGTCACAATTGGATACTTGTCAAGCCATTATTCACAGTTGCAATTATCTTAATATATAATAGGTTTGAACTTGAATTAAACAATGTTGCCTATACAATGTTGCCTATACAAGCTGCACAGAAGGAAACATATAATCAAAAAGTATCTTGTCTGAGTTAAGGTCTCTTATTAATTGAAACAAAAGTTAAACATAGGAAATAAATAAATACATAAGCAGAGACACATTACATTAGCCAATATAGCTGATGGTTGGAAAAAGGGAAGAGGCATAGCCAGCCAAAAGGGTAATAATAATACCCGGGTAAAGGTAGGATTGGGAAAGAAATGTAAAGTTTCACAATCAAATGCGGCGCTCTTAGTCAATAAAGCAGTTAAGTTCCCATTCCCTATTAAGGCCTATGGGATCGATGGTATGTAGTTTGTATATCCAAAACGCCTCCTTTCTAAGGAGTGCGAGTTCCATATCGCCTTTTCTAACACCAGGTATGACCCTATCTATAATCTGGAATGAGATACACAATTTTCCTTCATGATGCTCAAGTAAATGTTTGGCCACTGCGGAACGAGAGTCTTGGCGTGCTACACAATTTAAATGTTCGGATATGCGTTTCCTGACTGGTCTTATGGTCTTACCAATATACTGTTTGCCACAAAGGCAAGTAATGAGATAAATCACATGATGGGTACCACAATTAGCATAAAACTCTATTTTAAATTGTTTAGAATGATTGTTGCCCGAAAAAAACTTGGAGGGCTTCAAATAAATGCAGGCACCACATCGTATGCCTCCACACCTATAGCATCCCTTCACCTCTAGCCAGTGTGTAGGTTTAGATGGCCGTGAATTGGCAAATAGGCTGGGAGACAGTATGGAACCCAAACTGGCCCCTCTTTTATAGGTAAAGTGTGGACGGGCCAGTATAAGATCCCGTAGAACTGGGTCCATTTTTAAGACACCCCAATGTTTCATAATGATCTTACCCACACGGGCACTATCGCAGGAATGTGTGGTGATGAAACGAGGAAAATCCATATTGGGGCTCGAACCCTCTGGTTGAGATCCCCTTTTCCCAATGTTCTTCAATAGATCCAGGCGGTTAGTACTGACCGACCTATCATATGCTCGTTGGATAACATTGGTTGAGTACCCCCGTTCCAAAAAGCGGTCCCATAGTTGCATCGCCTGGTTATTAAAAGAATCCCAGGTCGAGCAGATCCTGCGTAGACGCAGGAACTGTCCAACCGGTATCCCCTGTTTAACCCTTGATGGATGGCTGCTCTCTGCATGTAGTAATGTGTTGCGTGTAATGGGTTTGCGGTAAAGATCTGTATAAATCAAATTATCAAATTCGATATTATGTTAGACATCAAGTCACTCCAGTCTTTATAGATTACATTGTTGGCTAACTAACTATATAAGAAACATTTTTTTTATTTTGAACAGACTATTTATGCAGTTTTAGTTTCACAGTGAACTGTTCATCTAAGTTTCACGTTGGAACATTTTGTAGTTACAGTTCTAATGACAGTACTGTATTTACAGTTGAAGACCTTCCATGACCCAACAGAAAACATGATTGTATCATACCTCATATACACTGACATTGTAACCAAATGGTTTATCAAAAACAGGAGGGTTATCATTAACATCAATGACATTCACTGTCAGCGTGTATTCTGTTTTTCGTGGTGGAGAGCCACTGTCAGAAGCTTGAACCTGACAAAAAAGAAAAAGAACATTTATATTACTCAAGCAGTCACTTTATTGGTTAACAGGAACTTGCATATTTATAAGGCAATATAATAGCAGTCATTTATGGAAATAAACTTGTACATTGTTTGCCTATGCAGTTTATCCTTACAATATATTACTGTTTATTTAATATAAGTTTTGGAAACTTGCAGTGATATTTAGCAATGTATTCACCGCATTCACTATATTGAGACTATTTACTAAATTTTATTTACACATAAGGCTACAGTCTTTCACACTATTCAGCAGTAAAAGAGACATAAGGGCTGGCAGGGTGGACATTGTGTTTCACCCTTAAAGGAAAACTATCCCCCTTACACAATGTAAGTTTCTATAAAAACATAATTCATTAAACAGCTCATGTGTAAAACTCCATGTTCACAATAATATACTTTTTAGTGGTATGTGCCATTGGGTAATCATAAATAGAAAATTGCCATTTTAAAAAATAAGGGCCACCCCCTGGGATTGTATTATTTACCATGCAACCAAACAAACCAAACATGTTATGTTACATGAGCCAATTAACAGACAGGGTTCTGTGTTTTGCTTCCACACTTCTTCCTGTTACAGTTAGAGGTGTAGTTCAAAAAAGAAAAAAAATTGGATCACTAGGATATATAATCAGAAACTCGAAGAGTTCATGATGGTCAAGCTTAATCATGGAAAAAAAGTCAAGTGCAAGCACAAATCTATTGTTCCAACCCAGCTGCATAAAGTTTGGGAGGCTGAATGGTTTGGGAGAAGAGTGGCCACTCCTGTTTTAAGTACATTCGTTTTGGTCTTCTTTAGTAAAATATAAAAATAAACTGAACATCCAACATCATCATCCTCATTATATTTATATCATGCCAGCATCTCATGCAGTATTTTACATGAATGTATAACAAACAGGGGTCATATTAAGAAACAAAAGTTACAAAGTAAAACAAAATACAAGGGTCCTACTCGCCATAAGCTTACGAACCTGCCTGAATGCATTAGTTATTTTTATGTTTACACTGTCTTCCATGAAAAATGATTTTCAAGATTTTTTTATTCTCATAAATCTTACAAACTCTAATAAAATCTAATTTTATTTTTCTATACTGTTTTCAGCTTTTACTGCATTCCTCCATCATTGTCTGTTAAAGGCTGACCTGCAAAGTGTCTTTAAGCATAAGTGTCATTAATTCTAACATTTTCAGCAAAAAGATAACAAACATATTTATATCAGACATTTATGGTCTGAATTGAAAGATGAGCAACATAAAGTAGCAATAACAATACATTTTTAGCCTTAAAGTGCATTTGTTTTCAGTGACCCCCATATCAAAAGCTGGAAAGAGTCAGAAGAAGTCATATAATTATAAAACTATTAAAAAGAAAAAATGAAGACCAATTGAAAAGTTCATTCCATAACATAAAGGTGAACCACCCCTTTAAAGCATAAACAAATATCTAATCAGTCATTATGGGTAAAGAGACTGGGAAAATGTAATCATGTTGCTACATACAGTATAGCCTTGTCTATAAATTACCTTCAAAATATATTGCTCTACTACTTCTCTGTCCATAGATTTTATCAGAAAAACTTCACCCAGTGTGTTGTTGGTAGTACGGATCTCAAAAATCCCACCGGAGTTTCCAGCTGTTAGAGAGAATGTCACCTAGAAAAAAATTACACAAAGACAAATTGTTAAAAAGGACAATTGAAGGAATTTGGGAATAGGCTTAATTCCCAATATGCAGATTAAATTCTTACCAGTCCATTGTTTCCATCATCAGGATCTCTGGCCTGGACCAAAGCTATTCTCCTGCCTGTAGGGCAGTCTTCTGGCACATTCACTACAGAGTCAGATGTCAGATCAAACTGAGGACTATTGTCATTTTCATCCAAAACAGTAATAGATACCTGTGTTGGAATACAGGTTTGTATGTATTAGCAACAACCATATCAATGTAACATCTGTTATACTGTATTGTCAATAGATGGCAGTGTTGTGAAGGATAGTCATGTGACATACAAGCTCCCTGTGTTTGCTGTGTTCTGTTATAATAAAGTTTTGTTGAGAGCTGTGTTAAAAGCCACACTACAGAGACTGTCTGTCTGCCTTTTGCTTAGCATCCAGAAAGGTTTTCCTATCAGGTTATG
>CM044443.1:44206937-44220950 GCA_024363595.1 Xenopus borealis
TGGTTACGGCAATTAATCAAGGATCTTGGAAAGCCGACATCAGAACCTACTGTGTTATTTTGCAATATCAATCTACTGTGAGTTGGATAGAGAGAAGAGAGGTATGGTAAATCCTACAACCAAGAATGGGTTGAAATGTAAAGCAGGCAGTTATATTTCTGGTTTATGTAGCTGAACAAAAGCTGAAAGGAAAATCAGGCTGAAGGCATCAGCTTGTTTAAAAATATCTCTTGCTTCAGTTAGGTTGCTGATTTGAGGTCTGCTGCTTTGTTTATCTCTTTTGCCACAAAGAGATGAATCAATTGTAATACAGTGGTTGCTCATAGTAACAATCACACATGTTGCATATGGGGTAATTGCACATGTTGCAACTGGAGTGATTTAAAAGAACTGCAGATACTCCAGAGGTTCACCTACAATTAAATTTGAAGCCTTGTTTATTAAAGGTGTGCAATATGCAATGTACAAAAAATATCAATTTAAAAGCACAAGCTAGGGAGTGCATAGCATGGGCCCATGAAACACATTGAGGGGTCTGTGGTCCTTGCTTCGGATTAAAAATCCAGTCCTCTTTAGGCTTGTGTCACATGGGCAGATTCGGGGAGATTTAGCTGCCCGGCGCTTCTAGGCGACATTCTCCCCGAACTGCCTTCGTGTGTCGTCCCATCTGCAATAATGAAAAGTCGCCTGCACTAAAGCACACGCAGGGCTTCGTTTTTCAAAGTCGCCCCAAAGTAGCAACTTTTCATTACAGCAGATAGGAAGACACACAAAGGCAGTTCGGGGAGATCTGCCTGTGTGTCACAAGCCTAACATGTGTTACACTCTTCAGATTTTTTATCTGGTCCAAGGATCATAAATCTCACAGGTGCAAATACTCCATTGATGGGCCCTAAGGGGTGTACTTTTGTGCACCTTAGGGCTCCAGCACTTGGGACTGTGGCATTTTTGTGGTATTTTCAGCATTATACTATCACTTCTGTGCTGCAGTAGCCTTCCTGATATAATTTATTTAAAAAAAAAAGTCATCCAAACTCCCACTGTACAATGACGGATCTTTGGTGGAAATAGTCAAGAGCACCAAATTCCTTGGGTACATCTGGCGGAGAACCTCTCCTGGTCCCTTATTACCAGCTCTATAGTGAAAAAGGCACAGCAGCATCTCTACTTTATGCAAAACCTGAAGAAAGCCCACCTTGCACCATCTATCCTCACAATCTTTTACAGGGGGTCCATTGAAAGCATTTTATGTAGCTGCATCACTACCTGGTATGGAAACTGCTCTGTATCACACTGCAAGATCCTGCAGGGGGTGGTGAAGACAGCAGAAAAGATCATTGGGGTCTCGCTTTCGGTCATTATGGATATTTATCACACCCGCTGTCTCCAGAAGGCTACCAGCATTGTCATGGACAGCACCCACTGAAAAAATTGACACCCCTAAAAGGCGACTTTATCGAACTGTCACTGCGAAAACTAAAGTTTTTTGGAATATTGGACGAAAACCCTGACTTTATCAGATTATCCAGCGCAAATCACTATGTCAAGAAACAACTTTGGGTAACTCTGACTTCTACATTACCTCTACAGGTTTGAGATGAAGAATGTTTTTACTTTTAGCAGCTTTATAATAAATCCAGCTAATAAAACCAGATAAACTTGAGGTCTAAATAAATGGGCCCCCAAATGTAAATGTAATCAGCTGATACTGAATGGATGGATTAACAGGGTCCACAATCTTTTTTAAGTACAGCATTATCGCCCTTTCCCATTTAAACTACAAAAAAATAAAAACTAATCATTATGCTGGATTTATTATGCATTGCTTTTACCCATAAGTGAGTGAAGAGGCATTAAAGACATCTTTAAAAATGAATTAGGTAATATGTCTTTGAATGGAGCTAATATTTTTCATCTTCACTTGTGCTCGTGATAGGAATAAAAATAGAATCAAGAGAATATAGGAAAAACCTGGAGGAACCAGAAGAAATAAAAGAAGGAAAAAGAAAATGTACTATAACATAACATAATACATGTATGAGACCTGTTATTCAGAATGCTTGGGAGCTTGGGTTTTCTGGATAAGGGTTTTTCCCATAATTTGGAATCTGTCTAAAATTACTAAATATCCCCACGTCTTAATTATAAAATTACTAAATATCATAAGTACTAATAGATCATTTAAAGGGGACCTGTCATCCAAAAAACTATTCAAAATCCTTTTTTATCACATTCGCCAAGCAAAATTAACTTTAATTACACTATATAAATTATTTGAATTTTGTTTCCTTCAGACTGGGAATTCATAATTATAATCATAATTATAGCAAGCCATTTTGTGGACAATGTTATTAAGGCAAGCCTTGCATCATCTCAGAATCTTATTCGTGCACCAGAATGGGGGACCCGATGTCCATCCCCATGTCCTGGCTACACAATTAAATGGTGAAGAGAACTGGGGGAATGTGTGGAGCGCAGTGACATCTAGGAAGTGCTGAATGGAAAGTGAAAGTAATTGTAACACCAACGAAAATTCTCCTGGTGAAAATTCCCTGTTGTGGGAAAAAACGAGACGCGCTGAAAATGACGTGATGCAAATTTTTCGGCGAAGCGAAACAGGATAGATTCGCCCATCACTACTCTGTACTCACTGCCTTGATTATATTAGATATCTGGACCTATGTTATATTGGTCTCCTAATATTATCAGACATTGTGAGTGTAGGAACAATGCAAAACGGCAATTAAATATGTTTTCAGTTAGGAGATAGCACTTTTTCCTACATATTGAGTATAATACAAACAGTAATTTCTATGTATAAGACCTTGACATTAAAATTGAATACATGCAACAGCATAGGTTGATAAATCAGCAATGGACGTCATCATTACACACCTATTTACCAATCCACTTCAGCTGTTGTGAGCATACCTGGATCACATGCACTTTGGGACAGGATTAAGAATCCCTGACTTGGAAAAGCAAACTCCCTTTATATAATACAGGTATGTGACCTATTATCCAGAAACCCATTATTCTGATTACAGAAAAGCCATCTCCCATAGACTCCATTTCATCCACATAATTCAAATTCTGAAAAATAATTTATTTTTTCTCTATATTAATAAAACAGTAAATTGTACTTGATCTGAACTAAGAAAAAATTAATCGTTATTGGAAGCAAAACCAGCCTATTGGGTCTATGTAATGTTTTTCTAGTAGACTTGGGGGCAGATTTATCAAGGTTCGAAGTGAAAATTTGAATAAAAAAATATTGAATTTCAAGCAATTTTTGTGTACTTACATAGTTACATAGGGTTGAAAAAAGACAGAGTCCATCAAGTTCAACCCCTCCAAATTAAAAACCAAGCATACACACACACACACACATCTCCACTCTTTCACACAAACCATATATGCCCATAGCTATACTAACTGTAGAGTTTAGTATCAAAATAGCTTTTGATATTATGTCTGTCCAAATAATCATCCAAACCCCTCTTAAAAGCATCAACAGAATCAGCCATCACAACATCACCCGGCAGTGCATTCCACAACCTCACTGTCCTCACTGTGAAGAACCACCTACACTGCTTCAAATGAAAGTCCTTTTCTTCTAGTCTGAAGGGGTGGCCTCTGGTGCGGTGATCCTCTTTATGGGTAAAAAGGTCCCCTGATATTTGTCTATAATGTCCTCGAATATATCTGTAAAGTGTAATAATGTCCCCTCGCAAGTGCCTTTTTTCCAGAGAAAACAACCCCAAAGTGGACAGTCTCCCACTCTCCCCTCATAATTTAAGTCTTCCATCCCTCTAACCAGTTTAGTTGCACGTCTCTGCACTCTCTCCAGCTCATTTACATCCCTCCTAAGGACTGGAGTCCAAAACTGCACTGCATACTCCAGATGAGTCCTTAATAGGGATCTATAAAGAGGCATAATTATGATTTCATCCCTTGAGTTTATGCCCTTTTTTATGCAAGACAGAACTTTATTTGCTTTAGTAGACTAGGGAATAGTCCTAATTCAAGTCGAATTTGCAAAAAATTTGAATTTCGCAATTTTTCATGTACTGTCTCTTTAAAAAATTTACGTCAACCATCTGGAGTCACTTGGTGGACTTTGAAAATTCGATTGATTGTGCTATTACTTAGATTCGAACTATTTGAATTCGATCAAATACGGACCTATTCGATCAAAAACAGACCTATTCAAATAAAAAAAAAACACTTCAAACTCATTTTGGTTGGTCTTTTTTAATTCAAATTTTAACAGTTTCAAAATTCAAAATTCGACCCTTGATAAATCTGCCCCTTGAGGTTTGGTGATCCAAATTACAGAAAACGCCAGATCCCAAGCATTCTGGATAATAGGTCCCATACCGGTAATACTGATGCTTTATAGAGGAGTTATCAACATAGCTGTAAAGTAGGTGAACTAAGGAAACAGTAAGGATTATATCTGTTATGCTAGCAATGCGTTTGAACGACAACATCAGTTTGTGTGCAGAACAATAACACTGTAGCACTACAATCAAAGAAGCACATACTGTACCAGAGATCACAGCCACAGTATAATAGAGCTATCTGATCCCGGCACAATTCTTAAGTGAGAATATTGTGCTGGTGTGAGACCCTCGTTGTATTAATGGCAGGAAATGTTACAATTAACATATTATGAAGTGTGGAGCGAAAAAATATCTAATGAAGTTTACGGAAGGCCAAACCCTTGGAGAGGAAGGGGGCTTTGTACTATTCATTAGAACTATATCCTATAGGAAATGAGGCATATAGAGCAGGAATCTGTTATTGTTTCTGCCAGGTCGTAGTATATCTGTGAAGGTTCATTGTCACCTTTTGTCATCTATTTAATTCTTTTCTTTAAATTTTTACAGTGTGAATATCCCATTTGTTCTGTTAGACACAATTTGAACCAATTTTTCAAGAATGGCAGACCACTAACAGGAGAACTGGGATTGATCTATGACACAATCAGCCTTCAATACCAAAAGTTCTAAATATGTATTGCATGTTCCTGTGAAGAATCAAATCTGCCAGTAACTGTCATGGCAGAAGAACCCTGGATCTCCCATTCATGTTTCTAGACAATATAAAAACAGCTACAAATTTAGACCTCATTTAAGAAGGTAGGACAATGTTGCAAAATTAAATTTTTTGAGTATCATTTTCAAAGTGTAGTTCTCTGTATTCCAAATACAGTACCGCTTGTCCTGGCATTTAACAGTGAGGTTGTGGCTAAAGTAGTTATACCCTGGAACTCCCTCTAGGTAGAGGCTGCAAGGTGCAAAAGAACTTTGTACTTACTGCCTGCCAGAGGGGTGCCTTGTGACTGAGAGTGCTGCGCGCCTTGCAGCCATTGCCATTGACTTTATGTATGCTCCTTAGTCCTGGCTCTGCTATATTTACACTCTAAAACAAAACCACCAGGTTTACATTTCTGTAATACAGTATTTTGTTGACGCAACTCACCACAGCAGAGTCTCTCTTTGGTCCACCATCATCTGCTACAACTGTCAATGCGTAGAAATCTCCTTTCTCTCTATCTACGAGCCCTTTTACTGTTATAGTACCCTGTTGACAAATACAACAATGTTTAAAGCACGAAATTCAAGAGAAACATTATTTGTCATATCCCCAAAGGGCCCATCATTTACTAAAAATATTTAAATTCTGCATATATGTAGAATGTCTCAGCAGCAGTGTCTGGCCTGTGTTGTTCTTGCATCATACACATAAAAATATATTACCGATAACATTCTCACTAGGACTACAAAGTTTTCCCCAATTGGACTTCAGGTTTGGCTCCCATTCCCCACCCCTCCAGGTGGCCAGCTCCACAGTTTAGGATCCCAGCGTTGGACTGGGGCCCACTAGGGCTGCCACCTCAAGTACCCTAGTTGCAAATTACCCTGCTGCCTGCCTCAAACATAGACCACTATACCTTTTACATACTACTTGCAATCTGGGCGGGATGAAGTTCCTAAAATTCCTAGCAGGTAGTAGGGGGCATACCTAGGTCAACAGGGCCCATCAGGTTTTTTCCCAGTATCTTGCTGGTCTAGTCAGTGGAAACCTATGTTCTACATTTATTAAAGTAAAATATTAAATTTATTCCTAGGGGAGTTGTTTATTTACACATATGGCACAATCCAATATTTTTACTCAGTCCACTTTGTCTTGGTCCAACCTTCATATGTGATAAAAACACCAAAGTTCAGTAACGAATAAGCTGTTTGCTTTTAACTAGGTGACTAGTTAATGGTGCCTACCACTTCATTTCTTTTATTATATAACCTTAATAGAGTTGATTTTCAGACATAATCATTAAGAGAAATTTAGCAAATAAATCATGATTTAAATCAGTATGATTGTTCCTCTATAGTTGCTTTGATGATTTTAGAATCTTCCCCGCTATGTTGTGCAATCAGAACTATTGACATAATTGTGTGACTACACAACTTAAAATTCAGTGTAAAAATAAAAACTGGGTAAATAGATAGGCTGTGCAAAATAAAAACATTTTCTAATATAGTTAGTTAAGTTTCGTTAAGCAGAAATGTGTGTTGGACAAGTATTGCATAAGACATAAATGGAAATCCCCATCCAGAAAAACGAAATCTTCACAAAATATTACAGATTTAAAAATGCAAACTTGTCACTTCTCGTAAGGTTACAAAATGAATAACGATTTCACAAGATCTCTTCTTAGTATGACAAAATTGGGTAGCTGGTTACTAATATGCAACAAAGAGGGAGTTGAAATAAATCACACGGTTGAAACAAAACAAACAGAGCTGCCATTAATGCATATTATATTGGTGTTAACACTACATTTAATAATGGGTTAAATGCAGCACAGGTGGTTTCAATAGGTGGGACTCCACTTTTCTTCTTAAGTTTGAGTATTTTAGGATCTTGGGATGATGGACATTTGCATTTGCATCAGTCACAGGGTTACAGATTTGATCTAGGTATGACCCACAGATTATTTGAAAGGCTGACAAATGCAAAACCAGAAACAATAATATTATACATTGGAAATGATAAATTTAAGCAGAGGAGCAACGTTATATACATGTGAGTGCTGTGGATTGGGGATTGAACATCTACTTAAAGTTTGGAAGCTGCTATGTAAGCCTTAATGAGAGACCTTAATTAGTTCTACTTGGTTTGTTAACGCTATGGATGTCACCCATCCAACGACACCATACTTGACATCAGTGCAATGTTATGTTCATTCATTAAGAAGCTTTCATTTACAAGAAAAATGAATTTGCACATGGGAATTTGCAAATTGTAAAAGGTTATCTGTTTCTTTAGTATGCCACATATAATTTGTACCTATATGCAAGCTTGGGGTGAAGATCAAAAGAGAGGGGAGAGAGAAAGAAGGGAAGGAAAGGGAAAGGAAGAGAGTATGGAGGAGAGGAGAGGGGAGGAGCCAAACTAGTGTCAAAACCAGATACAATGCATCAAAGTATACTTTTTGTATTCTAAAAGACATGGGGGCTATAGGTTTCAGCATTGAGTACCCATAGCATACAAATGTCAATGAATTTGTCTGAATCCCCTAGCGTAGTAGGCGGCAACGTCTTATTGACCAGCTTTCCAGTGTTGGCGGCTCTGGCCTGTTACATTTTAGGACTATCTATTTTCGTGAGAAGTCCAATAAGATCCTGCTTACCCCCGAGTCCACCATGCCTCTTGTAAGGCCCAATAGTACCAGTGATGGATCCGGTGTTATTGTAAGGACGATTATCTTGAATATAAATGCAAATATTTGTTTCCAGTAGGCCACCAGTTTAGGGCATGACCAGACCATGTGTATTCATGAGCACGGGTGGCCGCAGCCGCGGGTGCAGCTGGCTTCCCTGGTAGGGGTGATACTGTCACGGGTAGGCCTTAGTTAGGCACCCAGGGGAAGTAGTGGACCAAGGAGGAAGCTTAGGGGTTAAAGGGTCCAATAACGCAGCACAGGAAAGGATCGGCAGGAGTCAGACAGGTCCAGGCAAAAAGGTGTATTGATAAGCAAAATAAAACAAATCCAGGCAATAGTCAAAAATACAGGAAACAAGGTCAAAATTACTAAAACAGGATCAAAAACACACCCAGGATCATTAGCAAAAGATTCCTATAATTGGGCGCCATAATGGCGTCCAATGCGCCCTTAAATATTCAAATTTGGCGCCAAAACGGGCGCCGTGATGTCATCGCGTCCACGTGGCGGCTATGGGCGCCGCCATTGTGGATAGGACGCCGGACAGAGAGGACGCGCCGCCCGGAGCTAAGGTAAGCCTCCGGGCGGCGCGATCCTGACAGATACAGTGTAGGCACTCAGGAGTCAAATATGATCGGTGTAAGAATTTCACCTGGATCAGCTCGTCTTTACTCGAATAGTGCTTTTTGTCCACTTCCTCGGGTCTAGGTCCCCAATTTCATGGAGCCATTGTTTGTAGCAGCGTAGCTCCTGTTTGTCCTGCCTCCAATGTATGCTTTGGTAAAAGGTTGAAAGTGGTTTGGGAACTACCTGTAGTTGCAGTTTGGTTTCCAACTCCGTAGCTTGTATTAGGACCTGGGGAGGGGAAAATTGTTTTTGGGCTGCATGTCTGAGTTGAAGGCTCTGGAAGTATGCCGATTGGCTGACTTGAAAAGTGGCTTGTATTTGATCCAGAGTTAGCCCTTGACCCTCAGGGAGCAGATCCTTAACATACTTGAGTCCTGCTTTGGCCAAAGGTGGTAGTCTGGTATATCCTTTGATCACAAACAAAAATATAGTTCACTTGTAATAAATTTTCACTCACTTGAATTACCCAATTTCAGGCTGTGTAGAGGTGTATAAACCAGAATAAGGATACTAAAAGCAAGAAAAAGCAGTAAAACTCCTTAACCCCACACTACCTTAATTTAATTGAGATCTAATTATGTAAGTGCTCAGTGCTATTATAATCATATGCTTTGTTCTCAATCAATTTAGCACCAACATACAATTAATGGTATTTCAATCAATTGTGTTACATATAAATGATTAAAATTTTTAAAGTGCTTAAGTGCTATAAATTAGGTGTTGTGAAGATAAGAGAAGATAATAGCACTGAGCACTTACATAATTAGATCTCAATTAAATTTAGTAAGGTAGTGTGGGGTTTTACTGCTTTCTCTTGCTTTTAGTAGTCTGGTATATCCGCCATATGAGGGAGGTTTCTGTTGTGCCACAATGGAGCATGGGGTGAGTACACCTTTTGATCCTTGGAGGTGAAGATTTTTTGTGCTGCCTTCCAAGCTGTAATGGTGGTTTCCATGGTCTAGTTACTATTGGGTGTGGGAGCCAGAAGGGGCCCCAGCAACTGGTGGTGTTTACAGAATTCAGCTGGGTGGCCGTCTGGACCTGGCACTTTACCAGCGGGAGAGGCTTTCACCGCGGTCTCCACCTCCTCCAATGGCCACGTCCAAAATACCCTGGCTGTTATCAGAAAGGTATGGCAACTGAACGACTCCCAGATATGTTGCTATGTCTGTCTCCGTTTGCTCAGTTTGGACAGGTATAGATCTTAATAGAAATGCATGTATCTAAGATCTGGCAAGGCCTGCCACATCTTTATTGAGGGGAATTGTGGTTGTGTTTTTTTTTTCCTCCCTGGCTAGCATCATCAACACTTTCCCTGCCTTCTCTCTTGTTTCAAAAAATTGATGTATCTGTCTGTGTATGTGTGCTTGCACTTGTTCAATCGATGCTAGAGAGAGGAGGTGCGCATCACGCAGCCTGCAGCCATTCATTCCTCTTCTCCTTAGTAGCATCTCCTAAGTATGCCTGCTCATTTTCAGTGGTCTCTACCTCCAGTGTGTTTATTTTTTGTGCCAGTGATTTCTTAGCTTGGCTGATCCCTGAAATGTAGGCACCCGTCGTCGTGGCCTTAAAGGCATCCCATACTGTGTAGAGATTGGTGTCGGGGTTCAATTGCCAGTATTGGGAGAGCTCTGGGTGCATGGCCGTTTCCACTGTTGTGTGTTCTACCCAGTGAGGGGGGAGCCTCCATGTCCTGTCTGGCAGGTCCGGGTGTAGCCTGAGTGATAATGCAAGCAGGAATGATCAAATATACCTCTTGGTATTCTTTCGCCTGACTAAGCGAGAGAGCTTCGGGCAGAGCAAAGGCCAGGCCAATATGGGAGTGGGACGAATAGCAGGAAAACTCCTTTTTCAAAGGGTATTTCCATCTCCAAAATTCTGTGAGGCTATTGGTACTAGCTCAATTATCTAGAAGGATTTTGCTATAATGTGCTCCTGTAAGTGTGTCTTTTAGCAGGCATTGAAGTACCCCAGTAGCAGGGTTGGGGCTGGGGTCAGGTCTGCTAATACTGTAGTGATCTGCGTCAGGATTTGGTTGTTTGTGGCTGGAGGGAGGTAAATAGAGGCTAGTGTGAGCAGAGTACCATTGACCTGTGCCTGTACTATTATGTAGTGTCCATTAGGGTCTTGTTTAACCTGAACCACTTAGAGATTTATCTTTTTGTGTACTAAGATTGCCACCCCCCTTGAGTATGTGGACTGGAAGGTTCTGCCTACCCTTGCCCTTTTTAGCTCCAGGATCTTCTAGGTGGGTTTCCTGTAAGGGTAGGATGTCCAGTTTGTGCCTCTTTAGAAAGTCAAATACTAAGGTGCATTTTAGCTTGTTGCCTAGCCCTCTGACATTCCAGCTAACGATCTTTAAGCCTGCCATGTGTGTGTTGTATGTATGTCTGGAGCTACTCAGTCCCCAATCTTGGTCTGGTGTTTGGCCCTCCCCTCAAGGTGATATTCAGAGAGTAGTCATAGAGAGTAAGAAAGGAACAAGAACAGAAAGGAGGGAGTACAATAATAAGCATGTAGAAAACCATTATAGCATTCAGTAGGCAGAGGATGAAAGGCTTAGGTGTGGCCCCTGGGATTTGCCTTGTGGGAATCCTGTAGGCCCGTTCCACCGTGTAGGCCACTGACAAGGGAGATTGGTGCCAGGAGGTCTTTAAGCAGATTCATTAAGCAGATTCTCTGTGAATTCAGGTGTAGACCATCAGCTCCTTCAGGCAGTCCATGCTCTTCATCCTCTGCTCTCTGGGAGAGGAGCTTGACTTGACGATGTAGGTCCACAATCGCCGGCTGGTGCAGGGTGTCTTCCACCTCACTGATGCGGTGTTCATACTTCGTCTGCCTGCCCCTCGTTTTGTTAGAACAGCGCTATTTCTGTTTGGATCTCCATGCGTAGATTGTCAATTTTTGCCAAAATCACTGTCTGCGATACTTTGATGGCATCTTAGGAGCATGATGGATTCAGGTGATATGTCGGCTGCACGTGCTGTCTTTTTGCCAGAGGGTTCCGACATGTTCGGGTGAGTGTCTTTGTCAGCACAGGCCTCGTGCCCAGACAAGATGGCATCACCTCTTCCTTGGTGTTGGTACTTTGAGGGGGTCTGATAGGACCTTGACCATCGGTTACGGTTTCGGGCACTCATAAATCGATTCTGCCATCAGTTCCCGAGGTGACCAGTAAGGAGATTCATGGAGTAGCAGTTCAGGATGGGTTCTGCACGGAGCTCTAGCCAAACACATCATATCGAGCACCTTTCATAGCCACGCCCCCCATTGCATCCTTTTAGTACTTGTCTATCCAGAAGCTCTAAGGTCTGAGAAAGAAATGGCTTGGTATCTTATATATATATATATATATATATATATATATATATATATATATATATATATATATACAGTATATATCAGTATGTATGGTACCTAATGGAAGTGTGCAATGCATCAATTTTTGTACTATGTACACTGCCTTCCTTTCTTGACATATTGCTGCGGGTCTTTGCATTCTGTTTTGGAGCACAGACACCTGCGGTTAATTACATGTATACAGTGTTGCTTACATTCAGAAATTATATTTTCAAAAAGAGGCCGATGGTCGAGGCACATGGGAGTCCAGACAACATTTTTTTTTTTTGCAGCACACCACTTACTTTTTCTGTAGGGTTCTATCGCTTTCAAGGCCACTTCAAATCCCAACAAACCATTCCAGTTATTTTATTGCAGAAACCTGTGGCACAATAATTTGGGGACCAACCCTTTTCTCAGGTGTGGCTTGTACCACAGTTTTCTGTATTAAAATGTGTTAAATATAGTTGCCAGTCTCTGGTGGTGTGCTTCTTCCCTGCATATAGGAGTCCAACCCTTTGCCATCCCCTAACCTAGGCAGCATTCTTAATGAGTAGCAGAGAACAATGGCCTCAACAGGGGCCTGTCATTAATGCCTACCTTGTGGCAAAGAGTAAGGACAGGGTTGGCCTCCACCCTCTGATGCTGCACTCTCTCACTATTTCAATTTCATATAAAAGTATTTAAGTTCATCTTTTTTCACCTGACTGTAAAAAGGACTTGAAAAAGACTACACTGTTCAAGAGATGTCTGTGGGGATGGTCATTAGACTGTAATTATTGTTTCACACCTTAAACATTGCCAGTTGTGTTATCTATTAACACATTACTTACTGTAATTCCATCTATTTTGAATAGTGCCAGGGCTTGGGCCTGTGTGGTTTGATCAAACCGATAGCTGAGCGGGTTAAGCTTGTCAATGGAACGGGCTTCTACACGAACCACTTCTGTACCAGTGGCAATGTTCTCTACAATAACTGCCTTGTAGGTTGGGCTGTTAAACTGAACAGCTTCATCTGGCTCATTCATCAGGGAGACATATATGGTACAAAAGCCACGGTTGAAAGGCACTGCTTGGTCTGTCGCCGACACGTTCATGGAGTATGCTGTTTTTGTTTCATAATCTAGGTAGTCTATTGTTGTAAGAAGGCCAGTGCTTGCATCAATATCAAATTTTCCATCCGCTCCAGATATTATTTTATAAGTCACAAGCCCACCATCTCCTGTGAACAGATATTGCAAATGAGAATTACAAACAAATAACACAAAATAATATATACTATGCAGAATACTCAGAACCTGGGGTTTCCAGATAAGGGATCAACATAATGTAAGCCTACTTAAAAAAAAATTATCGAAACATTTAAGCAGATGTAAAGGCAAAAAAATCCCATTTTTACTTTCTTTAATGAAAAAGAAATCTATCTGCAATATACTTTAATTAACAAATGTAACAGCTCAGATAGGAAACTTCAGACAATACCTAAATGCTCTGCAGAGAAACAATCATACTTTCAAATGGCAGGGGAAGCCCCCCACCTTACTTCCCAGAACTTGAGCAGCTTTGTTAGTCTCATTGTAGAGCAGCCCATAACTGTGTAGAGATTTGTATCCACAGACCCAATGCAGTCTGTATATTCGGATTATTAAAATTATTAATGTCTTGCTGTATTGGCTTCTATGGCTGATATTATTTGACTTGTGCTATTTTGATCATTTATGACAATCCCTAAGCTTAACCTCCCAACTGAAGCCCATACTACACTGGGCACGTGTAAAGTCTAAAGTGTAAAGATGTTTAAAAAAGTTACAAGATTACAGCCCCCTGCGCCAACTTTGAAATCATAAATCATTTGTCTTGTTAGGCTTCTGGTAAAAAAAAGTTCATATTTATATTTAGGGGCAGATTTACTATTGGTCGAATATGAGGGTTAATTAACTCTCGAATTCGACCAATCCAATTTCGGTCGAATTTTAACCCTTCAAATTCGATTCGAATTTGAAGGGTTTTAGCGATTGAATAGAAAAAATTTGATGGAACGATTAAGTCATTTGAATCGAACGATTTGAACGATTTTAACCATTCAATCTTTTTTTTTTAATTCAATGGTCGAAGTACCCAAAAAAGTTATTCGAAAATTTGAACTAGAATCTTTTTGAAAATTTGATCGAATTTTGAATCCATTTACACAAATTTATTAAATCTGCCCCTTAGTGTACAAAATACAGCATTTCTAACATTATTCTATTTTAGACTCTCCCCCAAAATATAGGACTAGTTCTCCCAGTCCCGATACCGAGTTCAAGATTTAA
>CM044443.1:44224239-44249325 GCA_024363595.1 Xenopus borealis
TGAACTCGGTATCGGGACTGGGAGAACTAGTCCTATATTTTGGGGGAGAGTCAATATACATGCAAGCATGGACACTCCCACTCTCGATCCCGACTATTGATTATGATATATGATATTGCAGGGTCTGAGTCTGGTTTAGTATTCTATTTTAGACTTTAGTTGCCCTTTAAATAAATTTTAAATTTAAAAAAAAAATAGGACTGTTTTACCTCCAGTAAGGATTAATGATATCTTAGTTGAGATCAAGTACACAGTACTGTTTTATTACTACAGAGAAAAGATCAATATATTTTTAGAATTTGAATTTGCTTCTAGTACTACTGGGTATACCCTGTCTTTCATTTACTTATTTTCATAGCATTATGTAATTTGAGATGGTGCTGTACCTAGTTCATATTGTAAGTAAAATACTAGAGTAACTACGTTAACTTCCACTTAGCAACACAGTTCTAAAGTACCTGTATCCCGATCTGTAGCTCGGACAACTGTCACAGAGGTTCCAATGCCTACGGTTTCTCTGAGACCCAAGCGACTGTATTGTTGCTGTGTGAATACTGGCACTTCATCATTAACATCTTCAACATATACAATGACCTGATAGGAAGACATACATAAGAAAAGCAATTGATTTCATAGCTTCAGTACGCAAAAACAAATCATTAATAATGGACATTTCACGGGGGGAAACCTAAAAACATTTTCAAGGAGGCTTCTGTAGAAGGGATATTTTGCAAGGCTGCCCAGTAGATCTCATCATTTAATGTAAGATTACAGTTCAAAATATAAAACAAGACTGAAACAATACACTGAAGTCCTCTGAATTTATACTGGCAGAAACAAATATTGGTATAGTTTGTGTAAGTGCTTTGATTGAAAAGGCATTCATAATGAATAATATAAACCCTCTTGTGTTTGTGAAGATTCTCAATCACCCAGGTCAAAGTATATCTATAGAAATAACTCAACTGGACTTTTTGTGTTTTTTTCACTTGAAGACATTTCACCAGTTCAGAATTCTGAATTGAGAAAGCCAGTTGGATGACTGGTGAAACATCTTCAAGGGGAAAAAACACAGCAAGCCAGTTGATTTGACTATAGATATAAACCCTCTCATAAACTTCTCATGGCCACACATCTTCAGTTTTAGAAAGGATTTCCCACTTATCTGTTGAGCACCTCCTGGCTAAGGTTATACAACATATTTATGAATATTTCTGTTTATATTTTTTTATATTTTTTTTGCTACTTTTGCACCCCCGGGGGGGGGTGTGTGACAGGACTCCCTGGTTTAGAAACAGGGACCTGGTGTATACTGGCCACTGTTCCTACAGGTTCAAGGAATTGTTCAGTTTAAAAATAAAACCTGGGTAAATTGATAGGTTGTGCAAAATAAAAAAATGTTTCTAATATAGTTGGGCAAAAATGTAATGTGTAAAGGCTGGAGTGACTGGATATACAGAACAGAACTCTACTTCCTGCTTCCTGGAACTGAACTGTTCCTTTAAGCCTCAGGAGGCAGCATGGCTATGGACTGTCTGATAATATATCAATGACTACTTCTCCTGTTTGTATTCATTGGCCCACATCCTCACTTCAGCTGTTGACAATAGTCCAATTAAGGGGCTATTTAAGCCGATTACTGGCAGTAACCTGGATCATTCAGCATATTGAAGTGACCATGCCTCTTCTGTCATGTCCTTTTTACTGTTTCTTGAATCTGTAAGTCCTGTTCCTTCCCTGCCTTCACTCTCCTACTGGCTTTAACCTTTGGCCTGATATCTTACTCTGCATGCCCTGATTTTGATTGCCGCCTGTAAAGACCCCAGTCAGAACTCGTACTTCTACTTTCTGCTTCATATTCTAGCTGCAGTAGTTTGTCTTTTCCGTTTTTTTTTATTAAACCTTGTACTTGAACTCCACTTTATTGACAGTGGTTATTGTCATACACTCCACAGTGATTCTAAACACTTAGAGGCACATTTACTAAGGGTCGAAGTGAATTTTTGAATAAAATTTCTAAAATTAAAAATTTGAAGTAATTTTGGGATACTGCGACTATAGAATAACCCAATATTCGATTTGAATTAAAAAAAAAATAGAAAATTCTAATTTCGAAGTACTGTCTCTTTAAATTCCTTCAGATTCAACACTTCACCACCTTAAAGCTGCCGAATTGCCATTTTGGTCAATGGGGGAACTCCTAGAACCAGTTCTGAAAAAGTTCTAGGAATTCAAAGGATTTAGGTTAAAATCTTTCAAATCGAATGATGCATTCGAACGATTCAAACTATTTTAATTTGATCGAAAAAGGACCTGTTTGGTCCATTTTCAATCGAAAATGCCCCCCCAAAAATTCCCTTAGTAAATCAGACCCTGAGCCAAACTACTGTTCTTCCTAAAATGTACCAAATTGGGGTACTTCTTCACAGCGCTGCTCCTCCACACTATTTTGGTGCCATAGCATCCTCTATGCTACCCTGGTCAAACAAACAGGTGGTTTCTTTCTTTGTTCATTTCTGTGCATATGCGCAAAAGCAGAGAATCTCTTAACGGGATAGGGTCATGATTTTTTTTGTATTTCTAAATTACACTGTTGACGCTGCAAATAATTCACTCTACAATATCACATTTCATTTTTGAACCAGCAAGTGTATTTTGTTTTAAGTTGTAATATTGGTGTCTAGGCAGCCATCTCTGACCATTTTGCCTGGTCATGTGCTTTCAGAATGAGCAAGCACTTTAGGATGGAACTGCTTTCTGGCAAGCTGTTGTTTCTCCTACTTAATAAAACTGAATGTAATGCAGTGGGACTTGGTGTGGTGTTTGTACAAGGTGCCCGTAGGTGTCACTGTGCACAAGAGTCATACTGGGCATACACTGTACCTTCTGGACTGTTTAGAGTTAGAGTTCAAGCTACTGTTGAAGTGTAATGGCTGCATGAACCTGCTAATAAAGCACTGTTATACTCTGCTCATCCTCAGCTACCAAAACATAAATTAGCAACAAGAAGTCTCTTCTACCTCTGCAACAGCCCGCAGCTTTTCTTCCAAACCCTGGTGAGCCTATATCTTTTACTGCTTGGATCCATATCTTTGAAAATTACATTATTGCTGCTGACTAAGCAGAGATTTCTGCTGCTGGAAAGTGTGCTATTCACTGCCTGGGAGCAGAGGGACAGCATATATTCTATACATTACTATTACCTGATGAGACTTATGAAACTGATTTTACTGCTACAAAGAACTTTCTTGTGCCAAGAGTAAATGTGGTTGCTGAAAGATATAAATTCCCCCAACATGAACAACGTAATGGTGAATCCACAGAACAATTTGTAGCAGTTTTGAGAGAGCTGTTTTTTTACCTGTGAGTTTGGGAATCTAATAGATGAAATGCTAAGAGACCAAATAGTGGAAAAAACAAACTAATTTCGCATTAGAGAGAGACTGCTCCTAGAGCAGGATTTAACCCTTGCAAAGGCTATTACAGTTGCTAGCCAAATTGAAACAGCAGGTGTAGAGGATAAAACTCTTTGTCAGGGAACTGCTGGTAATGTATAGACGGTGAATCCAGCACTGGGGCCTAATAATGCACAGTCACAGGCACACTATAATGCTAAGGAAAGGCATTCACCTACACTGAACTACATTCAACTACACCGTGGAGCAAATACAAATATAAAATACTGCTTCTGCTGTGGTTCAACACAATACACTGCAAATTATGTTACATATCCTGCAAAAGCTGTACAGTGCTGCAAATGCAAAAACGTAGCACATTTAACTAAAATCTGCCATAGTTGTGCTAAACATGTTCATGAAATCACTACTCCAAATGTTACAGTATTAAGTGTGGATAAAGCTGACAAGTTTATATGCACTGTCAATGTCAATACTGCTTCTGCTGACAAGGGACACTCCATTAACCTGATACTTGATACAGGTTCCGCTGCTTCCTATACTACCAAAGGATATTTTCTTGAAATATTTTGCAAAAGAAATGTTTGTTGCACCTGCTCTGAGACTGTCAGTTACTTAAAGGATCCAATCCCTGCACTTGGTTGCTTGCCATTGACTGTACAATTTGAATCAAAAACTGCAAAATGTGAATAGTGATGGGCAAATCTGGGGAAATTTGTGAAACACTGCCTCATTTTGGATGCGGGCATCTGTTTTCGGATGGCGGTGCACACTTGCCGGCGTCAAAAAAATGGACGCAGGTGAAATTTTCCAGGTGTTTCGCAAATTTATTCGCTGGCGGCAAATCGTGGGAATTCTCAGCGAATTTGGGCCAGGCAAATATAATTTTCCCATCACTAATTGTGAATAAGGGTACTGCTATACTTGGAAGGGATCTCTTTGCTGCATTAAACAATAAGTTGATGGTCTCATTACTACAGCACCAGTGCCTGCCACAAAGCTAGTGTTTAAAATTTCACCACAAAGCAACACTTCACTGGGTTGCGCAAAGAACTTTGTACACAAAGTTAAGATGAGGCCAGATATAAAACCATTATGCCAGAAATTGAGGTGATTGCCCTACTGAATAAGGGAGGCTGTCTCATAGGAACTAAAGAAACTGGTAGAGCAAGATGTAATTGAAAAATCAGATTCCTCCTAATGGGTTTCACCAATTGTAGTAACAATGAAGAAAACTGGAGATATTCGATTGTTTGTTGATCTCCGTGAACCTAATAAAACAGTTATCCCTTGCCACACATGGAGGAAATATTTTCAGAACTCCCAGCAGCAAAATTCTTTTCCATCCTGGACCTTCAGAGTGCATATAATCAGGTATTATTGCATGAGGAAAGCAGAGACCTCACTGCATTTATCACCCATGATGGTTTGTTCCGGTCCAAGCTTGTACCTTATGGACTGGCTTCAACACCAAGTTGTTTTCAAGGACTGATTTCTTCTATGCTCCATGACATACAGTACCTGGTGTACAATGCTACTTGGATGATATATTTGTCTAAGCTCCAACTCTGGATCTTCATGACAAGTACCTAGAAAAGTGAAATGCATTGATTCTGCAAGACTGAAACTGAACCTTTCCAAATGCCACTTCAGACAAACTCAGCTGTCATTTCTGGGTCATATAATTTCACAAGAGGGATTATTGCCTGACCCTGAACATGTCAACGCTGTTACAGAAGCACCTACTCCTTCTGATTTTACAAGCTTAGGTGCTTCAGTTGTGGAACCACTTAGAGCACTACTGTGTGGAACTTCAAGTCTAGTTTGGTCAGACTGCTCAACATAGCTTTGAAATTGTGAAACAGCTCATTTTGAACAGTCCAGCACTAGCTTTATTTGATCCTGCACTACCCACTATGGCCACTACAGATGCTTCAGACTATGGGATTGGTACAGTTCTCACACAGATCCATGCTGATCATACAGAAAAAAACTGTTACATTTGCATCCAGAACACTTACAGATGCCGCTGGCGAATAAATTCGTGAAACGGCAGCAAAAATTAGCCGCAGAAAAATTCGCCTACAAAAAAGAGTCGCGCATCGTTTTTGACGCAACGCGACGAAAACGACGCGACGCGTAACGAAAATGACGCGACGCGCACCGGAAATGACGCAACGAGCCGGAAACGACACGACGCGCGTCAAAAACGACGCGCGACTCGTTCCACAAATTTTTCGCCAATTCGCGAATTTCTCTGGAAATTCGAGAATTTTTCGGCGAAGCGAAACACGGGAGTTTCGCCCATCACTATTCAACTGTTGAAAAAGAAGCTCTAGCATGTGTTTGGGAGACGCGATTGACGCGACGCGCGCCGGAAACGACGCGACCCGTTTGACGCGACGCACGTCACAAACGACGCGCAACTCGTTTCACGTATTTTTCGCCAATTCGTGAATTTCTCTGGAAATTCGCAAATTTTTCGGCGAAGCGAAAAGCGGGAGTTTCGCCCATCACTATTCAACTGTTGAAAAATAAGCTCTAGCATGTGTTTGGGAGACATAAAAATGGAGAACCTACCTATGGGGTAGAGGATTTACCTTATGCACAGATCATAGCTAGTGATGGGCGAATGTATTTGCCAGGGGCGAATTCGCGGCGAATTCCCGAGATTCGCCGCTGGCGAATAAATTCGCCAGTGGAAAACAAACGAGTCGCGTGTCGTTTTTAACGTGATGCGATGAAAACGATGCGACGCGTGTCTTAACGATGCAACGCGATGAAATCGAGCCTCGACTCGTTTCGCTAATTTTTTCCCCATTTTTCCAGTGAAGCGAAACGGGGTAGATTCACCCATCACTAATCATAGCCCTTTAACTACACTGCTTACAACAAAGGGACTAGGAAGAGCTGGAATGCATATAGCTAGATCAGCAAGGCTACTGAATTTCAACTACAAAATGCAATACAAACTAGGTTTGAAAAATGTTACTGCTGATTGTTTGTCACGTTTACCTTTACCTTCAGCTTCTGATACACTGGATGAGGACATAGAAGTTGTAGCATTGACTGATATATTTTCATCTACAGTTACAGTTGCTGATTTTAAGCAAGCTTGCCTCACATGTCCAATTCAAGTAAAACTGTGGGACATCTTACAAAGAAAATGGGCAAATGCTGAGAAGATACTCAGTCCTGATCTTCAACCTTACTACAGGATTAGACACTTAGGAGCAGATTTATTAAATTTGTGTGAATGATTCGAAAATCAAATAGCGGTAAAATCCAACAAATTCTATTTTGTCGGATTTTGCTTCGAAAAATCGTAAAAATGCCCTCTATATTCGACCCTTGATAAATCTGCCCCTTACTGTCCTTAGTAGATGGCTATGTTGTCTGTGAAGCTCACTGCTTGCTGGTACCAGAGACCTTGAGAGAAAAGCTCATACAACTTGCACATGAGAGTAATCAAGCAATTGTACATAAAAAACAAAGACTACAAGAACTACAGGTATTCTGATGGCCAGAAATGGATGCCAATGTGGTAATTGCCATTAATTCTTGTGTTACTTGTCAGAATCATGACAAAACAGCTATCACACATACACCACAACTTCAGCCAGTGCCATTCCCTGATTCAGCATGGGAAAAACTGGCTATTGATATTGTGAGTTCTTTTGCAGATGCTCCTATAGACTGCAGATTTGCTATAACTCTGATAGACTATTACAGTAAATGGCCAGAAATTGCATTTGTTATATAACATCAGCTATAGTAATAATATTTCTGTCTACAGTCTTCAGCAGAGAAGGTAATCCAAAGGAGTTAATCAGACAATGGACCACAGTTTGTCTCATCTGAATTTGAAATCTTTCTGAGAGAAAGGAATATTGTGCATAGAAAATCTTCAGTGTATTACCCACAAGCAAATGGAGAGCGAGCGATTCAAACGAAGTCTGAAAGAAGCACTACAAACAGCTAACCTTACTCGGAAATCTTGGAAAGTATTTACAACAGAGTTCCTACATAACTACAGAACAACATGCCGTGCAACAACCCAAGCATCTCCTGCATTACATGGCAGACAAATGCGCACTAAGTTACATGTTGCAGACATCAAACTTCCACCAAATACTATTCCTACAAAATCATCTACTTCCGACAATGTCAAACGTCAATAAGCCAAATGCAAGGCTTACACTGACAGAAAAAGTGGTTCAAGAGAAGTGCCTGGATCTTTAGTCAGAATTAAACCAGGACTACTGAAACAAGGACAATCTAAATTTACTACACCACTAAAAGTGGCACACCAGCGAGGACCATACAAATATGAACTGTCTGATGAACGCATATCGAAGGCAAGTCATCTTGCTCCTGCTAGATATGACTTTGGAGACGTTCCATTTGATGAATGACATTTCTCTACTCCTGATGCCAACTGATGATGCCAATAGGCCTGCAGAAAGTGACACCATCTTGGATAGATGGTGGGCTCTGAGCAGCTGTTGAGAAGCTAAGCTTAGGGGTTGTAACAAATTATTGAGCAGAAAATGAGGGTTGTCTGTAATATAAACTGATTCTACAGGGCTGATTATTAAATTCTGATGCTAGTTTCACTGGTTTATGTGCTGCTACATAGTAATTATCCATATTAATTACTAATCAGCCTTATACTGTGACATTTCTATTCTATGTGTACTGTATATTTTGAGTCAGTAAGCTCAGTAGCTGAGAGCAGCACAGAGCATGTGCAGTGAATCAGCAGCAAAGAAGATGGTGAGCTACAGGGGCATACTGACTGCATACCACATAATGTACATAATTTCTAGCCTACTTCTTTAGTTTAACTTTATTGTTGCTGTTTATTATATTTTCCCAATTGCTTTCCTACTATAGGGGGAATACGTGGTGTTTGTGCAATGTGCCTGTAGGTGTCACTGTGCGCAAGAGTTACACTGTGCCTTCTATACTGTTTAAAAGCATTAGAGTACAAGCTACTGTTGAAGTGTAATGGCTGCATGAACCTACTAATAAAGCACTGTTATATTCTGATCGTCCTCGGCTACCAAAACATATTGTATTGAGTGCTGTTCTTAGATCTACCAGGCAGTTGTTTTCTTGTTAGGGAGTTCCTATCTTATTACCTTCCCATTTCACTCCAACTTGCAGTACAGCAGTAAAGAGTGACTGAGGTTTATCAGAGCACAAGTCACATGACTTGGGGCACCTGGGAAGCTTACAATATGTATAGCCCCAGATTTCAAAATGAAATACAAACAAATGTGTTTGCTCTTTTGAGAAGATGATTTCTGTGCACTATTAACTGATGCATTTAAAAAAAGAAAAAAAAATTTCCCCATGACAGTATCCCTTCAACAAAGTGACTAGAATCATTGACGGCGTGCTTAACAAAATGGCACCCCATATTGAATCTTTTCTTGTATTTTAACTGATATTAGTTTTTAAGGTTTTTTAACAAGTTGTCAAGGCTCAATGATTTTCAGTTATCAGTCACTAGATCTTAGCAAAGAATGTAACTTATTTAAGTCAGATCTGAAGGCATGTTTTTGCTTTTGTTCTTGTTTACAGCTAAGGTAAGGTTAGTCATTTTAAGATACTACTGGGAAAACAAATATATATATATATATATATATATATTTTTTTTTTTTCTTTTATAATGTTGGAAATATGTTCCTGGGTAATTATATCAATTTAGGATGCCTTTTCTTACCCTTACAGAACTTCTCATTGGACCTTGGTCACTGTTGTAGGCTTCCACTATCAAAACATGAGATGAGTTTGTTTCTCTGTCAAGTGGCTGCACACCCCGCATAATTAGTCCAGTACTGATATCAATTTTAAAATTAATCTTTTCATTTCCTGCAAACAGAAAAAACATAGCCATATGGGTCAGTAACAATCCATGGCATTGTATTGTCAGTTGTTATGGCCACACATGTTTAACACAATGGCAGGGACATTCTAGCATTCAGTATAGGCAGGGTAATGTACTGTATATGCTATTGCAGAGCTAAAAACACCTTAAAAGTTTTTACTTGGGGGCGCCAAAAGTTAGCTGGAAGATGAACACTTTGTGGTGCTCGCTGGAATAACCTTGGGCTTGGTGCAGCTTTCTGCAGGTAAGTAATAGAATCGGTTGGGGGTGCCTAACTTTTGGCACCCCCATTGACTCCAATACATTTGGATGAAATGTCCTGGTTTTGTTAAATTCTCCACAAATTCCCTCATAGCTATTCATCAACTCTTTATTTTATTGAATAACAAACCCTACGCTGACATTTTTTTAACATAACATAATGTCATATCAGACACAAAATGTAAGTTCTGATGCTTTAAACTACAATGTAAAACAGAGAACAAGGTTTTGGACTTGTTAAATCAGAAACTTTTATCATAAGCTCAAATATTTTTGCACTGTGGGTAGGTGCATCAGCTCCTCATTTCATATCTGCTGACTCTAAACCTGTGGGTGCTCAATATAAAAAGGGAAGCAGTGTTTTGCAGATTTGAGTAGAAAGTAAAAAACCACAGAGAACAGAAACAAAGGCTTTGCAACTGTTATGTTGCAGAGGAGCATGTATTACCTGCGTACTGACAATACCTATATACAGTACTCTCTGAATAATTATCAGCTATGAATTGAATAAGGCACAAGCAACTTAACAAGGGTTAAGGAATTTTATTAAAAACAGTTCTATAGAGTTGTAGTAAAACAGCGTGTCCTGCAAATCTCCTGTGAGGATTTTTAATTATCTAGCTCAATGTCACTGATACTAGTTTTCTTACAGTTATTCAGTGGGAACATTTATAACAGTGTAATTGGGAATATTTTTTAACAGTAAATGTGTTCCTGCTGCAGGCTCACTGGTGACAAAGATTACACATTGGGGACTTAATTTCCAGGTAAATTGTTAGAAGTGTCAAGTGGAACATCAGGGGGAAACCTATAGCAGAAAGTAGGTAATGAAATAAAGACTGTTGTCTGGCCTGTATTGTACAGTATAATATTGCATAACAAATGTACAGATGTATAGGAGTATACAGTTTACAGAGATTACTCACCACTTAGGATTCGATACCAGACTCGGCCATTCTCTCCCTCATCTGCATCAGTGGCTTCCAACTAAAATGAAACAAATATCTTAATAACATCAACAAATAGGGTGGATTTACAGTAATAATAGTAACATGTAACAAAAACAAATTACAATGTAAAAACAGAGAACAAAGTTTTTGACTTCTCAAATCAGAAAATTTTATCATAAGCTCAAATATTTTTGCAAGGCACTATAAAGCAAAATGCTTCAGCGCACTGCCAGGCTTAATCAGGTAGGGATGCTTCTTTCCTCTTTAAGGCTTCACCGTCAGTCTTCAAACTATATCATCCAGACAATGAAGAGAGCAATCCAGGCAGATGTACTGCTACAAAGTGTTTATTTCAGACTACAAGACACGTAGTCTGAAATAAACATTTTGCAAGGGTATTGCTAAAGTAAAAATTTAAATGAACTGCTCAGTATAGCAAAGAAATATTTTTAGTTTGTAACAAAAAAGATGTTGTTGAACGCTCTCCACTTTATTTTTTGAGTGAATGCACTTTTTGCACTTCAGTTGTAAAAGTTGAAACTTTTGGTTTCTATACACTTTCATTTATGACAACATAATGGTACAAATCAGTTAAATAATCGATTACAAGTCAGGAAAACAAATATACTACCCTATATTTTTTTCTTTTTTCTATTTCCTTTCTTCTCTTTTTCCTCTTTTATCATTTAAGTGCTTTTAAGTGCTGGCTTGTCTTCAATTACAGTATAACAGTAGGCTAATCAGTATTCCTCCCTAAAACTCATTATGCTCATTATATTTACACAAAGAGTAAAATAATCAGTTAGGATTTCTAATTTTCCTGTTGTGGATGACATTTGCACATTTTCATTTGCAACAACTAAAAGGAATAACCACTTTGACATAATTGCATTGTTGATGTCAATAAAATTCTTTGCTTTCACTAGGGTTGCCACCTTTTCTGGAAAAAAAATACCGGCCCTCCTATATATTTAGTTGTTCTACCTATTAATAACATTGGGATCAACAATCATTTTTACTGGCCAGGTGGCAACCCTAGCCTTCACATTTTTTAAGTTTTAACTATAGACAGAGGCAGTGTCTCAGTCTGAAACTTCAGCATCATTATCATTATATATAGCATCACCAAGTTGCTGCGCAATATGTTATAAGCCTTGGGAAGGGTCTTGCAAATGTGTAGGGTTACAGATTGAAAATAGCATCTGAGGAGTTTACAATCTAAAGGAATCAGCCAGTTTCGTGCTAGAGGGACTGCTTTTCCAAATGTTTAAAAACCATAACTTCAAAATTGCATTTAAAGGGGTGTTTCACCTTCAAGTTAACTTTTAGTATATTGTAGAAGGGCCAATTCTAAGAAACTTTTCAATTGGTCTTCATTATTTATTTTTCATAGTTTTTTATTGATTTGCAATTTTCTTCTGTTTCTTTGCAGCTTTCAAATGGGGGTCACTGACACCATCTAAAAACAAATGCTCTGTAAGGCTACAAATGTATTGTTATTGTCACTTTTTATTACTGATCATTCTATTTCGTCCATCCCCTATTCATATTCCAGTCTCTTATTCAAATAAATGCAGGGTTGCTATGGTAATTTGTACCCTAGAAACCAAATTGCTGACACTGCAAAACAGAGAACCGCTGAATAAAAAGCTAAATATCTATAAAACCACAAACAATAAAAAATTAAAACCAATTGCAAATTGTCTCAGAATATCACTCTCTACATTATACTAAAAGTTAACTCAAAGGTGAACAACCCCTTTAATATAATAGCACTCCTTTAAATTGGAATTAAAGCTTTACAAACAAGGTGATGTGAAATACTACCCACTGCTGAGGTGCTGGGAATCAGTAACTGATCAAAGTTTTACCCTTTGTTTATTTGGCCCTAAAGTGGTTTCACAGATGTTACCTCATTTTGTGCTCTATATATTGTTTGTCACTACCCATGCTCAACTAATTGTCTGACTGTCTAAGCATTTGGTTTGTTTATCAGGGAAATAAAAAAATATTTACTATTCTTTATGCTGCATTTTACCAAGATTCCTAGGTCCCTATCCCAGTAGATCATACAATCTACACACACACAAGGTAGGGTCACTTTCATAAAGAGATAATTCACTTGTCTGTATGTTTTTGGAGTATAGAAGGAAACCAACACAAACACAAGAAGAACATACAAACTACTTGAAGACAGTGCACAGGTTAGAATTCCATGACAGCAGCGCAAAGCACTGAGAAAAAGGGAGTAGGAACAGTGCACTGCTATATCTGTCTGCTAAGTCTAAATCATAACGCTCAGAACCTGCAGCCTGATCATTCCCTGTTTTTAGTTCTAATTTAAATTCCAGAATTAGCCATACAAATTATAAAACTATATCACTTACAACTGTATATTTTACTGCATCAGATGAACAAAAGAAGGGGAGGAATTTGTAGGCAAATGCATTTTGAAAACATGTTACTAAGGCTTCTCTTTGGCCAGAATTAGAGCTATTAACATGCTTTTAGCTTTTAAGCTTGTTTGGGATCTCAGCAACAAATGAAAGTTGCATTATAGCTATTTAATATATATATATATATTGATATTAATGATTCACAAATTAAATCCTTTTTTTAAATGAAAATGTAATGAAGTGACTAATGCTTGTGTGCATCTTAACCTTTTATTTAACTATTGAGATGCATAAAGTAGTTTGTCAATACATGCCAATAAATTCATCGACTAAAAGTTTGATTGCTACACATAAAGCATTGTTTTTAGCACTATCCCATTGAATTATGGCCCCATGACCCTTTTGAAGTTTAAAAACTGAGCTGCATCAGCTGTCATAACTAAGTGGAAAATGTGGTTGCCTAGATACCCTTATCAGTCCGTGCAGAGGTCATCTCCTGACCTGGAAGTGAAAGAAACATTTCTATACAGTCTTTATGCATGATCTGACATGTCCCATTTTGTCAATCACATGTGGCCAAATAACAAATACCTTTAATCTGTCTGCTTACATGCCATATAATAAGAGAGCTTGTGTGGCTTTTGAATCAGATAGTAAGAAATATTAAAACAATCAAAAAAAGCAGCAATGAAGCAGCAAACGAAAAAAGCAGCAATGAAAAGATTTGTGCTACAGGTAAATCACTGATCATGTTAAAAGAAACAACTTGTAAAGGAAGCATCTTGCAGTCAAGGCAGACCCAACTATTTAAGGGAAGTGGTACATGGGGCGTTTCACCTTTACATTAACTTTTAAAGGAAAACTATACCCCCCAAACAATGTAGGTCTCTATAGAAAAATATTGCCTAAAACAACTTATATGTAAAACCTTGCTTCATGTAAATAAACCATTTTCATAATAATATACTTTTTTAGTAGTATGTGCCATTGGGTAATCATAAATAGAAAATTGCCATTTTAAAAAATAAGGACAGCCTCCTGGGATCCTAGGATCCAATGGTGCACACAAACATACCAAACAAACTATAAAGTTAGGTCACACCAGCCAATTAACAGACAGGTTTCTGTCTTTTGCTTCAACATTTCTTGCTGTTACAGTTAGAGTTGAAATATTTCTGGTCAGGTGATCTCTGAGGCAGCACACAGACCATCACGAAATGGTGGTTCAAGGCAAGAGATGTAATAGGGCAATATTTACTTTAATATATATTCCAGTTTGGTAAGATTCTTTAATATGTCACTTAATTTGATCTAAACTATCTGTTGCTCAAGTATTTATTTTGGGGGTATAGTTTTCCTTTAATATATTGTAGAGAGTAATATTCTGAGACAATATGCAACTGTTTTTTGTTTTTTATTTCTTTTTGAGTTATTTAGCTTTTTATTTAGCAGCTGTCAGGATTTTTCAGCAATTTGGACACTAGCAGCCAAATTGCTGAAAAATCCAGAGAGCTGCTAAATGAAAAGCTACATAACTCAGCATGCTCTGATCTGGATGAGAGACAGGAATATGAATAGGAGAGGGCTAAAATAGAAAGAAAAGTCATAAGCAATTTGTAGCATTACAGTTTTTGTTTTTTTATATGGGGTCAGTGACCCCCATTTGAAAGTTGGAGAGCTTTAGAAGAAAGAGGGCTAAATATTAGCCATTCCATAACATACTAAAAGTTAACCAAAATTTAAACAACCCCTTTGAAATGAGCTGTTCACCTTCCAAACAATTTTTTCAGATTGTTCAAAAGAAATAATGACTTTTTTCAACTACTTTCCATGTTTTATTTTTGACCATTTTCCCAGTATTGAAGCTTAAATTTTAACATTTGTGTCTCTGGCGTTTGTCTGGCAGCTCAGGTACAGTTTCTGAACTGTTACAATTTGCTACATTATTTGATACATTTCTCAGCAGCATCTGTGGAATATTATCAAGTATTGTATTAATTCTAGCAGCTGACTTTATAGGGGCTGTTCACCTTGAAACAACTATTTGATTTCAGTTAGATCACCAGAAGTAACAACTTTTTCCAATGACTTTATATTTTCTATGTGTGACGGTTTTCTAATATTGAAGTGTAAAGTGCCACCTTCTGAAGGAGCTCTGGGAGGGGGTGGATTGTCGACCCTGTAAACTGTTCTAAATTGATACATTTGTTATCTTTGTCCCTGCTAAGCAGATACTCTAGGTTTCATTACAGGCAGTTGTTAGAATTGATACAATGGTACAGTATCTAAATACTGCAGAGAAATGTATCAACTAAATGCTGCAAAATTGTAACAGTTTAAAGTCTGCACCTGAATTACTGAGCAACCAGACATTAAAGGGCACCTATTGGGACAAAATTATACCCCCAACCAAAAGTGCGGGCTGATAGAGCCCGCATTCCGGTTGGGGGTTTCACTATTTTTTTTTTTTTTTTAAATATGCCCCTCGCAAGCGCTAGCGGCCTCGCTCCGGGAGGGAGCTCCCGGAGCGAGCAGCCGTCTCCCCACAGGCGCGCGTCTTAATGACGTCACGCGCATGCGCTGAATGTAAAGCTGCCTGAATTGTGACCGCTTTTTCATTCTGCGCATGCGCGCCTATGGGGAGACGGCTGCTCGCTCCGGGAGCATATATATATATTTTTTTAAATTGTGAAACCCCCAACCGGAATGCGGGCTCTATCAGCCCGCACTTTTGTTGGGGGTATAATTTTGCCCAAATAGGTGCCCTTTAAACTGTAAACTTAGATTTTGGAAAAACAGTAAAAAATTAATAATGAAAGGTAATTGAATAAATATTTATTTCTGGGGAACCACTTAAAAACAACTGAACTGAAAAAAGTGTTTGAAAGTTGAATGACTCATTTAACGAAACTCTGTGATTATGCACAGCAGGGACAAAGATAAGAAATGTATCAACTAAAGTATCCTTTAGAAGTGTCAGTGACCCCCCCTCCCCCCCACACAGCTGTTTTAGAAAGATATAAGGTGAAGGTGAAACTTTACACTTCAGTACAAGAAAAACAGGTACAAATAAGAAAGTAACTGACACAAAATCTTTTTTTTTTTTAATTAGAGAAAAAACTATTGAACTGAAAATTGTTTGAAGGTGAACAGCCTAAGTAGCCTTAAAAAGCACCAGAGCAGGGATAACAAATCCACTGATACTAAAAAGTGAGCTGCAACTTGCAGGTGATTTAATTATACAGTAGCCACTGCTGGATGCCCTGTGATGGGCCAGTAAGGGGATAGGCCAGTGAGGTTAGGGGCAGGACAGTGACACAGTATCTGTGATTGGTCAAAATGTGTATCAGTTAGGGTTGAGTCCTGTCTAGGTTTCTCAAAGGGGAACTATGGCAAAAATTTAAATTTTATGTAAGCTTCAGCATACTGAAATAAGAAATACAATTAAAAATTCTGTACTGTTTCTAAAATAATAAAGTTCATCTTCACTATTCCTCTCTCAGCATCTATTTCTCTTCATTCTCTTTTCAAGCAGGAGTTGGGTTTCAGAAAATCATAGTATGATCCAATATATCTAATAGGGGGCTGCTTTTGCATAATAGTATAGGTTTATGGGTACAAATATCTCAAGCTGAACCAAATTTTTGCTCTTTTATTAAAGGAGTCATACTGTATTTCACATGGTTCTAATGTATAAATGCTAGTTTAATATGTATAATGGTTGAATACTTAAATGCTTTCACTGAACTCAATTTAGGTAAAATTTACACTTATTATGTGTAAAGCAACATTAATTTACACAGTAAATTAATAATCACAGTCATAAGTAAACCGTCATTGTATACCTTTTCATGTATAAGCCTCACAATGCATTGTCTGTAATGTGTGTGTGATGTCAGTACATACACAGCTATGAGGACAAAGTGACTAGTTTAAGAGTGTTTTCACAAAAAAGAGGCACATTCAAAGAAATATAAACAATATACCCAAGGTCAGTACAAGAAATTCTCAAGGACTTAACTCCTATAATCATTTATTGAAGGATATTTTTTTTCATAAAAAATAAGGACATTAAAATGATACATAATAAATGCATAAACATACCATACTAGGAAATGTGCAAAAATCAATGTATGCAATAAATACATATCTAGAACAATACCAGGCTCAGCACTACAATATGATTTCCAAAGGAGCTTTCATTCAGAGAATTGTATCTGTCTCGCCCAGTTTTTCTTACTAATATGGACTCACTATAGTTTCCCATTCCCTTTTGCCCCTTCTGGCTCTATCCATACCATGACGATTCCCCCATGAGATAAGTTAGAAAACCTCAAATCACACATTACCGGGGGGGGGGGGTTAAAGCCATCATTGGCAACTCTAATTTAGATTTATTAACCAGAATGTCATCTCTTCTAGCTTAAACTGCAATCAACCACAGACCCAGATGCATTTCTGTATTCAGTTCCCACTATAAAGGCCTGTGACTGGAACTCGCATTTCCACTGATGATGAAAATCATGTAAACATTAAATAAACCCAATATGCTGGTTTTGCTTCCAATAAGGATTAATCTTAGTCTGGATCAAGTACAAGCTACTGTTTTATTATTACAGAGAAAAAAGAAATAATTTTTAAATATTTGGATTATTTAATTATAATGGAGTCTATGGGAGATGGCCAATCCGTAATTCAGAGCTTTCTGGATAACGAGTTTTTGGATAAGGGATCCCATACCTGTATATATCTAGGCTTTCATTTACCAATATAAATTATAATAGTCCCATTTAGAGCCTGCATCTAGAGCATTAGTTGAGCGTTCTTGTCTTACTTTATGCGTCTACCCCTTGGAATTCAACGTGTTTATACTAATAATTAAACCTCCCTTCCTTCCTAACTTAAAAACTGGGACATTTCTAACCACAGCCAATTACAATATCTTATTTTTGTGGATTGATAAAAAAATAATGCCCTAGGAAATATATGTTATTAACATTAATTTATATAGTGCCAACATGTTTTGCAGCTATTGCAACTATTTATAAATAGTTAATCAATTTCTGCATTTAATAGGATATACACATTGGTTTGCGTGTGACCTATACATTACGCTTTAGAAGCACATGTATACTTAAACAAGATCGATTATGATTTGGATGCAGAGCTAGGATCAAGCACAGACAACTTGGGTGGTTCCTTCTTTAACTGAGGAAAGAACAGAAGGAAGTAGCTTGATAGAAGAACAGCACAATAAGCAACGCTAACTGCTCCACTCTTTTAGGGATGTGACAGTGCTGCACTCTAGTGTCCATTATACTCCTCTACTTTTCATATATAGTAACAAATGTGATATTGCATTGCTAAACCATATACAGTAGTATTTTTAAAAGTTTTTCTTTAAGATTTGACTTTCTTGAGAAATCCTTCATATGAACCATTATGTACCTAATCAATAAGGAATACACAGCAAATTGGTGTGTTTAAACCTACAGTATGTGATGTATATCCAGAACTGTGTGTGCCAATAGAAAATGCATTTGTAGCTATAGCTACAAATTCAGCCACAAATTTGGGGGGGGGGGATAAAAAAGTGCAAAGGACCATTACGCAATGCTTTCTATATATGACCATTTTATTCTGACAAATAGTTAAACAGGTATGGGATCCATTATCTGAAAAATCATTATACAGAAAGGCTGTCTCCTATAGACCACATTTTATCCAAATAATCCATATCATTTAAAAAGATTTGTTTTTTTCCAGTAATAATAAAACAGTACCTTGATCCCGACTAAGATATAATTAATCTGTACTGGAAACAAAACCCACCTATTGGGTTTATTTAATGTTTACATGATTTTCAAAGTTTTACAAAGATCCACATTATGGCAAGACCCTTTATCCGGAAAACCCCAGGTCCAGAGCATTCTAGGTAACAGGTCCCATACTTGTAATTGTATTGCAGTTTTTGAACTTATTGAATGAAGCAATATAACAGTTCCTACTTTCATTATACTTCATGTAGGAAAAGAAATATCCAGAGGAATGGTATTATATGCTTTTTATAAACAATGCACCACACCACATTTGCTGTCTACAGGGAATTTAAGGCAAAACACATGTATAGGAATGTACGTATAAATAATGTACAGTGTACTTTTAAAGGAATTGTTCGGTATAAAAGTAAAAACTGCGTAAATAGACAGGATGTGCAAGATAAAAAATTTTTTCAATATAATGTATAAAGGCTGAAGTGCCTGTAAGTCTAACCTAACAGAACAGAACAAAACAGAACACTACTTCTTGCTTTTCAGCTCTCTTTTTTTACACTGACTGGTTACCCTGGTTACCAGGCAGTATACAATCAGAGACGTGAGGGAGGGCCACACAGGCCATAACTGTTGATTTTGAATCTGAGCTGAATGCTGAGGATCAATGGCAAACTCACTGAACAGTTATGTCCCATCTAGCCCCCCTTCAAGACACTGACTCAGATTTAGAGAGCTGAAAAGCAGGAAGTTGTATTCTGTTATATTAGACATCCAGTCACTCCAGCCTTTATACATTACATTTTTGGCTAACTTACTATATTAAAATTTTTTTTATTTTGCACAGTCTATTTTCCCAGTTTTTAATTTTACCCTGAACTGTTCCTTTAAGACATGGGGCATCCAAGAATCAGTGCAGACAGGAAGTTGTGATATAAGACAGAGAAAATGAGGGGTACGTTTAAATATTAATATCTGTATGACTGACATTTTTTACTATTCTTTGCTCCTTTTTTGTGAACCATGCTGCCTACACTATTTTATCCTGAGAATTTTACTAAGCAGATGTAATTGGATGTTTGCACTTTTATGAGTCTTTTTATGCAGTAAAAATAAGCAATGAAGACCTGAACCACAAACTGCTGCACAGATAACAAAAAGATAATACATTTTCAGCTTTCTCCTGTTTTCTGCAAGGAGAAATTAGGACAATTTACCTCACTGACATCTTGGCTGCAGATAGCCACAACTTCTGAGTTTTTAGGCTGTAAAATGCTAATGCACCATAATTTGATGTTTATTTTCTAGTAATTCTTGACATTCTTTTTCAACAATAAACTTGCGCTTCTCACCATACTTGCAACAGACTCTCGGGACACATTGTAAATATGTGATTATGGTAATGACTGGAGATGCTGAAATGTTAACACTGAAATGGCAAAGGGAGGAAAACTGCAATTCTTTACGGCAGTTTGCGAGGACATTTTTTGGGCTACTATTAATGTAATTACTGTGCGTTTATGTAGTCAGCACATTCTATATTCTGCCTTGTGCAGTAGGGAAAGAACTTAGTTACAGAATTCAACAGCAACACGATAAAATGTTGTTAGGATTGCCAAGAAGGATTGCTAAGAAGACAAACTGCTTTGCATGACACAGGACTTGGGGGTCTGTTGCCTCTACTGTTACCACAGCAATTACAGAAAATCAGAATTTAGTTTAAGTTTTCCTTCACAATATCATTTAAGTAACAAAGAATTCACAGGGATGCAGAAGCCTTAAAATAATTCCCAAAATACATCTCCAACTGTCAAATATAGATGATTTAAATATATCCCCTTCTTTGGGAAACAACAGACCTATCTTCTAAGGTGTTTATAGTTGAGCAGTTGACCAAAATGATTCCACCTAAAGACTATAAATAAGCACAGTATTGTTTATAGAAAGAGAAATGGGGTGATGAAGATGATTTTGTGTATCTACAAGAAGATTGGAGGAAATACCCTCTGCTGTTGAGGCTATAACTCCTGAAATTAAAAGGAAAAAGTCCTTTGCAGAATTCCTATAGATAATACGTGTTGATGTGTCTAACCATCTTATAACATCTGCACTATGACATAATTGCATTAACCATATGCAAACACAAAATAATGGTCTGGTCAATATAAATTTGAATTTTTTAATGGCAGGGGTCATCTGTGGCTAAATTCTGCCACTGGGGACAAGTGGTCCAAAATTTACTAGTGCCTTACAAATGTAGCTCCAATCTGAACCTCTTTCAATAAAAACATTATTTGTGTATTGTGTGATATATGGCAATGAGAAGATGTTTATATTTTAGATATAGTAAAATTAACATAATATTTTTAGATTTTAATACATATTGCGCATGTAAAATATGTGCTGTACTCAAGTACCCATGTGCCGTATCCATGTACTCATGTGTTAGCCAAGTATGAGTCTTATATCTGGAAGATCAAGGTTCAAGTATGTGCAAGTGTAATGGGAAGACGTATCAGGAGAAAGACACAAGTGGTTTAATACACACCAGTTTTATCAGTGAAGGGCACTAATTGCTTTAACAATGCTTGACAAAGGGGTTATAGCCCCGAAACATTGCATTTTTTGCAAATAAACTCACAAGGGTATTTCCCTGCTTGAATCTGCAGTGAGTGCCAGTGTCTTTTTGGAACTAATTGCTTTAAAACACTTCCATGCTACTGTTCCTTTAATAGAAATATTTTATGAACTTGTATGCATGGTCTGACTCTCAAGGTGAAACTGCATAAAGTCATGTTCTGAAAGTCCTGCACTGATGTCTTTGCTTTGTGTTGGTCACATTCATAGCTAGAATATTATTAAATCAGTCAATCAGCACTGCAGCACACAGCAGCAAATCAAAGTGACTAAGCCCCTTGGCTGACGCACCAGCTTTCAATCAGACAAAAATGCTTAATTCATAGCCTACAAAGGAATCCTTGTAAACTATTTCAAGGGGAAATAAACTAACACTGATATTATATGCAGTGCAAAGAGTTCTTTAAATGACCTTTAAAACTGTATTATGTTGAAAAATGCTGACCCCATTCCTGGTAACCCTCCATCTATAAAATTGTCCCCTATGCATGCCTTTTTACAAAGACAAAGTAGGGCATACAGACTAACAACTGTAGGTAGAAAGAGAGAGGGCTATACCTTTCATCATTTCCCTTTACCAAGGTGTAAAATATAAAGTGTGCAATGTATGCTTGCTTGCAGCTCACAAAATGTATTTTTAATAGGATAACAGAGAAATGTAACAGCAACTTTTGCACAGCTGAAAAATGGGGGCGTGGTCTAGTGACCTCACTAATTGCTCACTACGCATGCGCACAGGCCCTTCTAATGTCACTGTGTGCTCAATTAGAATTGATAAAATAGTTGTTAATATTTCACAGAGGCTGCTGAGAAATGTATCAACTAATGTAGCAAATTGTAACAGTTTTGGATTACTGAACTGCCAGACAAACACCAGAGACAAGAACATTAAACTTTAAACTTCAATTTTGGTAAAAATTTATTTCTGGTGAGCAATCTGGAAACAACTGAACTGATAAAGTGTTGAAAGATAAACAACCCCATAATAGAAATGTTGCAAGGAAGGAATCTTGCACAGCTAGAAAACAAACTACACATTTTGCCACCATACAGCCCTATAATTCTGTATGCTTTGTGGGAATTTGTATAGATTTTTAGAACCATATTAAGGCTGGGGATTCTGCCTTGCCACCTACAATATGGTACAGAATTAATTACATATGTCCTTTAAATTAATACTGTCTGTGGCAACATTTATTTTCACTGTTTTAAAGAACATAATGAACAACATGGGGACCAAATTTTGCCTCCTTGCCCACAGGCTCAGAATTAGAACTTTAATATCAATATGTAATGAATTTGAATTATGTAGAATTTGTTCAATACCTGCTATTTAATATTATGAGCCTTATGATGTCCTATAGCTGGTTCCAACCAAATAAGCAAGATATGGGAATGCTAAAGAGACGGAGGTGAAACACAAACTTGCCACTGAAGAAGGAATATAAAGGAACTCTTTATACAAACCATCACACTATGCAACCACCTCCCCCCCCCCCCAGCCCATCTCAGCTTCACAGCAACCTGAAGGCTGGCATTCACTGAACAAAATCCAGTCCCCAGACTATACCAAGCACAAAATACATGGGGGAAATGAGGCTGCCGGGACTTTAGTACTATTATTATGTGGTAAATGGGACAATTAACCCTCCTTCTAATTAACCTTAAATAACCTGTGCTTATACAGCTCGCCACTGAACTGATGGGGATCCCAAGCCTGAAAAAGTGCTTGCATTTTGCTAACTCAGAAAAGTTTGAACCTTCTCTCTTTGTCTGCAGTGCCCACTCCTCCTTCTAGCTACAATTTACATAATATACCCATCCCCCTCTTCACCAAAGGGCACCAAAGAGCCGGAGAACAAGCCAACCAGCAGCAGCAGCTAAAGGTAAAAGCCATGAGAAAAGCTTGATCAAGTAAGAACATTCCTTAATAAGGTAATGCAAACATGTTGGAAATAAATACTTTTTCTTTTTACATTGATTCATCTTTGTTTTTTTAATCACTGTGTTACAGATGTGATGTCTAACATTTTCCCCCTGTTTCCATTAGAACTTGTCTTACTGCACTTCATAGTCACTTGTGCTGAAATGGTTAATGGCTATAATTAAAAGTCAAAGACACTTCAATAACAAGTGCAATCCTCTGCTCTTCAAGTTTACAAAGCAGTGAAGCTAAAATTGCTTGATTATCTGTGTCTAAATACATCTGTGAAATTGAGCACTACTGTACTTCTAAAAACTATTTTGGTTTAAACTGATATAGTATAGGTCAACACCCAATATATTCCTGAATTCATTCATTGTATTCACTTTTAACATAAAAGAGTGTTCTCAAATGGTCTTTGTTTTAACAAAAGGAGAATAAAAGTCTGCAGGAGAAACAGAGCAGGAAAACTTCCATATGAAGAGGTTAGTGTTTGCAGCATCTGGCACAAAAGACTAGGTGGCATCATTTGAAAATACATGCTATTTTTTTTAATAATTCTCTACCAAAAATGTATAAAAACATCAAAGAGCTCGCATAACTGCCACCAGTTCTTTGTGAAAGTAAATGAAAAAAATGAATATAAGTATGTAAAACAATAGGGCTAGAAATATAAGCAATCCTGTAAGAGTATTTGACAGTAAAGGAAAGTTGTTACCAAAGCCTTTACAAATGCTTTTATCAAAGCTATGGCCAAAGTTGTATTAACATCTGTGCAATCTAAGTATATTTTGTATTGTCAATATATATGTGTTTCTTTATAAGTCCCCATAGAGGTGCAGCCTTTCGTGCCCCCCCCCTCCTCAAACTATACCTACAGAGAAAGCATCAATGCATTCAGCTATAGTTCCAAGGATATCTAGAGACCTATGGGGGAATGTAATATAAGTAGGTAACACAAAAAACTATTCGCAATGCAAAAAGTTAAGCCTTTGCGAGAACAAATTTTGCTTTGCGCGAATGCAATATACCTTTTGCAAACCTGGAAACTGTTTAGCGACCACTTCCCCCAGCGGAAGGCCTTTGTGAATTTTATATATGCGCTAATGTGCTGTCAATGTAATAAAACTTCTTACGGAAAAAGTCGCAATGTTTGCTCCAACAGATTACGACACCTTCAAGCACTTCTTAAGAGTGTGCGATTACAATTCGCACTGCGCAATAACGATTCGCAATGCAATAACCGTTTAAGGAACAATATTACATTGCGAGATGTGGATTTACTCTTATTGGTGCGCAATGTTTTGCTCTTAGCGACTTTAATTACATTCCCCCGTTAGATCATTAGTATTTCACGGTATATCATATTTGCACCAGCCACACCAACTGTGATCCATGAGCCCAAGGGCAAAATTTTAACCTGGTCACTCTTCATTACCACCTCTGTATACCCATATCCATTAACTCACCTGTAGATGTGACCCCTGCACACCAAAACAGCCTTATTTCCAAACATTAATTTTGAAGTCCAAGGAATATAGCTGTCTTGTCTGTCCAAAGCTTGCTGCTTTTTGCTTTATTGCTAGTCTCTATTATCATTATATAACATGTCATATTCCTCGGCACTGTACAATAGATAAGTGTGTTCAGTGAATATAGATTACTTGTAGATTAGATTACAGTGAATAGATTATATATGACAATATAGCCAATAATGTATATAAGAACTAAAGAGGACCCTCTTCAATAGAATTTACAATCTGAAAGTGATTTATGTCTTTAATCCAAACTACACACACATATATATATATATATATATATATATATATATATAT
>CM044443.1:44251003-44307888 GCA_024363595.1 Xenopus borealis
ATATATATATATATATTAGGGTATTAGGGTATCTAGATCTAAGGGATCTTTCTGTTATTTTTATCTCCATACTTTAAGGGGCAGATTTATAAGGGTTGAATTGAAAATTTTAATTTTTAAATTAGAAGTTTGAGATTTATTTTTGGTGTACTTCGACTAGGGAATAGTCCAAAATTCAATTTGAATTTAAAATTATTAAAATATTCAATGTACTGTCTCTTTAAAAATAAAAACATTTGACCATTTGCCATCTAAAACCTGCCAAATTGCCGTTTTAGCCTATGGGGGACCTCCTAGATCCTATATGGAGTAATTTAGTGGACTTTGTAAAATCTAATTTTTTGGGGGCCAATCGTTCGATTCAAATTCGATCAAATGCACTAAAAATTTGAATCGATCAAGTTAAGGAAAACTCCCATTACTTCGAAATTCGACCTTTGATAAATCTGCCCCTTCCTTAGTCTATTAAAAATCTTTTAAACATGAAATAAACCCAATAGGATCACTTTGCCTCCAGTAAGGAATAATTATATCTTAGTTGGTATCAAGAACAATGTACAGGTATGGAACCTGTTATCCAAAATACTTGAGACCTGGGGTTTTCTGGATAACGGATCCTTCCATAATTTGGATCTTAATACCTTAAGTCTACTAGAAAATCATGTAAATATTTACTAAACCAAATATGCTGGTTTTGCTTCCAATAAGGATGTTATATCATAGTGTTGATCAAGTACAGATGTATTATCAATACAGATAAAAAGGAAATCATTTTTTAAAAATTTGGATTCTTTGGATAAAATGGAGCTTATGGGAGATGGCCCTTCTGTAATCCAGAGCTTTATGGAAAATGGCCATTCTGTAATCCAGAGCTTTCTGAATAATGGTTTCAGGATCCTAGATCCCATACCTGTACTGTCTTTTTATTATAGAAAAAAAAAAGGAAATCAGTTTTGAAAATGTGATTTTTTTGTTTTAAGTATGGGATATGACATTATGGGGAGCTTTATTATGTGGTATAAAAAATGTTGAGATAATTTGCCACACATGACCACATACCAATTCAAATCACAAACTCCTTACATGAGTTTATTTCTACAGATTCAAATTGTTTTTTCAGCAGATTGTCTTTGTATCAGTCACTTTCACTTCGGACTGGAAGTCGCGTTAATTGTTTTCTCAGATAAATTGCACACTGTGTGTCTGCAGTTTTTTTCTGGGGACATCAAGCTCTATTTATCAGTTTTCCAGTTTGATCTCGAGGTCAATGTCTCATCATGCATTTTGTTTATATGGGCGTTTTGTCAGATTTCCTATTGATCGACTTGTCTGCTGGGTCAGTTCCTTTGCTGATTGTAAGCTGGAAATTTTCATGCTTCTATGGATAGTAAAGTCAGTAGGTCTTTATCTACTGTTAAAGCTCAGCAATCATACTGGCAACTGCCAGATGTACCAGACTGAGTAACTTTGTCACGAAAAGATACGGTTGGCTATTATATAGCAAAATATGCATTTTAAAATAATTTGTATTATTTCTATGCTTTAAGTCTTAATATACAGAAAGATCAAACATTGTGTGGGCATCATACAATGCCCTATGAATTGAATTCAATGAAAACAGGTAAAGAAGTACATAACTTTTGTTGAATTAAAACAGTTTTATAATATATTATATATAATAATATTACCAATTATGTCAGCTATATTTATAATGTGTAACTTAAATATGTTTAGTAATTAAACCAGAATAAGGCCCACATTTTACCTAAAACAATACTAAAAAATTAAAGGTTGACAGAGGGATGCTGGGAGTGATAGTTTAGCAATACCTGTTGATGTGCAAGCTGGAAATTCCAGGATGAAACACACAACTAACAGAACGTGCAGAGAAACATTACTTGATGTCCCTAGAGACCGATTCACAGATCTTACTTGCTTGGATGTTTTCTTATATTCCCAGCAGAGAATGAATGGCTGACTATGAGTGCACCATGAAATTGAAACTAACAGCTTGAAATCCATAGATAAGTAACAGCAGGAAGGTTGCAGTTGACAAGGAATGTGACCCCATATTGTCAATGAATTGATGGCCTGAACCATTTTATAATCAGCTCTAACAATAGCTGAACATATTTAACAATATACAGAAAACTGCCAACAACCCACAGACATGGCAATCAAAGTGAAAAGTAAATCAATATGCTTTGAAAATTACATGATGACCTCCACCAACCCAGCAAACTGCCATTGCTCAAATACATCATGTTTAGACAAAAATGTATAGAGCACAGACTGGGCAGTAATCTTCGTTACCGGATACAATATAAGGCTGATGTCACAAAGCACTGCCATCAAGAGGAAAACAAGCTGCACAATTAAGAGGCTGTTTGAATTCATTAATTTGTTTTATGGCTTCCAAAACTAGAATGTGCAATATTTATTAAGCACAATAAATTTAAAAAACTCAAATGCAATAATTTTGCAGAACTCAGTGGGAGTTTTCCTACGCAAAAAGTAAGCAATTTAATCCATCCAAATGTTGCTGCATTTGAGATTTTTTAGATTCAAATTGTTTAAGGGTGGATTGCCAATGTCAGAGCAGAAATGGAGACACAGAAATATAATAAAATAGTTAATAAAACTGTTGCAAATTTAATTTCTCTAGTAAAAACAAAAATTTAAAATTTGCACCATTACATTCTACTTTTTTTATCTACATTAGATACAACATTGTTTGATCTCAGTTTTGATACACTGTTGGATATGCTAATAGAGTTCTGCAAATATAAAAAACAGGGCACATTGCCCATGTTACTTCTCCAGTCTGGAGGTCAAGATGTGCGGGGTTTCACATCATAAATATTTGATTCCCCTTTACCTGTATATAATGATGCAGATGCAGATTGTATGACACTTTACATACTGTATAAGCAATTTAACAGTGAAAAGGACATATAAAAATGGTCTATTCTATTGTAAGCATAACTCATATATTATAGGACAACCACCGCCCACATTCTTGTGCTCTGTTGATATTTTACACTGAGCTATTCCAATACTTCTCCTATACATCCTCCATTAGATGTCAGCCAATCTTCATAAGTGTTCAGTCCTCTTCTCTCTTCTATAGGTGCTCATCTCTTCTTGCCCAGCAATTAGGGTTAGGGCTAAGCTTAGAGTTAAGAGGGCTCAGTACCAATAAATCAGGTGGAAGAGGTTAAACAACCATTGGAGAAGAGCTGAACATAAGAAGGGCAATATAGGGAGGTGGCAAAATGATGACGAGTGAGCAGGGTGCACAGTGTTAGCATGATTAAGAAATGATAGCATTTATATTGTTTGCATGGCAAGGCTTTGGGGTAGCAGTTATAAAATGTAAAAGCATATACTCGTTATCTGGAGTTTTAAACACTAAAACAAATATTTATAGAATTGTTCTGTCAGTAAAGAGGACCATAATGAGCTAAACTATTTTTATTGCAGGAAATATGACCACCAAAGAAACAGGAGAGCCTTTCAACTATGCTGAAAGTGGAACCAGTGTCCTTGGAATGTTTAACATAACCATGGAGAATATAGCAGTAAATGCCACAGGAGAACCTTTAGATTTTAGAGGGCCACTGCCTATCATTATATCCCTTGTGTGCATTTTTCTCCTCCTAGCAACCTGTCTTGTTTTCATGACACTCTGCAAACCTGCAACACTAGATCAGACTCTATATGGTCCACATGAATGCATGCCTTATCATGCAGAAGATGCTAGTGAACCACAGCTGAGGCTTTGGAAAAGGTTGGGATCCTTGAGACGCTCGGTCAGTAGCTTCAGGAGAAGTCGACCTATTACTCAGTTGCAGAGAACTGGTCCAAGACCAATGACAACAAACCAAGACTGGTCCTTTATGGAGTCCACAAAAATGTGAACTGTTCATCTTATAAGTAATGTATATAAGTTTCAAAACATACATTTGGATGAAAAAAACAAGATGTCTTGTCTGCAAATAAGAGAAGTAATATTGTGTCTCCCCCAACCTTGACATGGAATTTGAAGGGAAATTAGCATCCATACAAAATAAAAAAAGACAACTCAATTCTCAATCCACTTTGGAAGTTCAGGATGGCTAATTGGCTAGTTGGCTAGGTCTAAGGCTAATTCTAACCAACTTTTCAATTGACCTTAATTTTTTTCTTTTTTATAGTTTTTGAATTATTTGCCTTCTTCTTCTGACTCTTTCTAGCTTTCACATGGGGGTCACTGACCCGTCTAAAAACAAATGCTCTGTAAGGCTACAAATTTATTGTTATTGCTACTTTTTATTACCAATCTTTCTATTTAGGCATTCTCATATTTACAGTATATTCAAGTCTCTTATTCAGATCACTGCATAGTTGCTAGGATAATTTGGACCCCAGAATATGAACAGGAGAGCTGCTGAGTAAAAAGCTACATAACTCAACAACCACAAATAATAAAAAATTAAAACCAATTGCAGATTGTCTCACAATATCACTCTTTACACCATCATTTAAAAAAAAAAAAAAACTATACCCACACAATGAATACTCGAGCAACTCTGAATTTCGAAGTGGAAAATACTTTGGAATTCGACCATCGAATTGAAATACTTCGACTTCAAATATCGAAGTCAAAGTATTTTTCACCGAATTAAGCATTCCTGCAATCGGAGTAAAATATAGTTTGATCGAATGATAAAATCATTCGAACCTTTCGATTTGAACAGTTTTAGCGTACGATCGAATGATTTTACTTCGATAACATTTTTTTCAGAAAAATGGTCTAGAACAGGGATCCCCAACCTTTTGAACCTGTGAGCAACATTCAGAAGTAAAAGGAGTTGGGGAGCAACACTAGCATGAAAAATGTTCTTGGGGTGCCAAATAAGTGCTGTGATTTGGTAGCCCCAATGTGGATTGTCAACCTACATTGAGGCACTGTTTGGCAGTGCACCTGCTTTTTATACAACCAAAACTTGCCTCCAAGCCTGGAATTCAAAATTAAGCACCTGCTTTGAGGTCACTGGAAGCAATATCCAAGGGTTTGGAGAGCAACATGTTTCTCACAAGCTACTGGTTGGGGATCACTGGTCTAGAAGGTACCCATAGTCTAACATAGCAATTCGGCAGATTTTATTTGGAGAAGTAAAAAAGTTTTTTTAAAGAGAAAGTACTTCGATTTTCGAAGTCGATGGATTTTACTATTCAACCATTCGAACTGTAGTCGAATTAGCCTATTAGATTGTCGAATTTTTTAAAAAAAAAATTCCTTTCTTATTTTACGAAATTCGAACTTGCAACTTTGCATTCGAATATTCGACCCTTAGTAAATCAGCCCCTAATTGTAACTGGAAGAAGTGTGGAAGTCTGTTAATTGGCTCATGTGACCTAACAAGTATTGTTTGTTTGGTATGTTTGTGTGCAATGTAAATAATTAGATCCCAGGGGGCTGCCCTTATTTTTTAAAATGACAATTTTATGATTACCCAATGGCACATACTACTAAAAAATATATAATTATGAAAATGGTTTACTTACATGAAGCAGGGTTTTACATATGAGCTGTTTTATGCAATATCTTTTTATCGAGACCTATATTGCTTGAAGGGTTAAAGTTAATTTAAAGGTGCACAACCTATTTAAACAGGGCTGTATGGAATTTGGCAGTATCTGTACAGCATGAAGCTCTAACCATAGTTGAACTGTAGACATTTTTTAAGAAATCAGATTGTTAACGCTGGCTGGAGGTATGTTAAACAAAGTTCCAAATAGAACGAGCAATGCACATAATGCTGTTTGGTGATAAATGCACGTTAAGTTGTTTAGCGATAGAAGTACATTTTGTACTGTTTGGTTTATAATGGCACCTTCCTGGTCCCAGGCTCATAGCACCAACCACCTCTATGACATAAAGCCAAGAAAGCAAAGATGGCTATCAATTTCCTCAAAGGTGACCAGCTAGCATACCTGAACCTATGTTAACTTCCAAACCACCCATTAATAACAATAAAGGAAGGCTAACTCCCTATGAAGACACTAAGCAAGTATTCTGTCATTTTTCAGAAAATATTTGCTCCTGGTGGTTACTTTTTTGGTTTACTTCTTGTTATTAAGTGTCTCAGAAGATGTAGGTCTGGAAACATGAGCTTGAGAAATTTCCCTAAAACCCCTTAAATAAATAAATAAGTGTCCTAAATGGTAAAAATATGGAATTCATCCATCTAAAGAAGATGAATCAGCAGTGGTGGAGTGTCTGTCTGTGTGGGAGGGGGATATCTTAACTTAAATTGTCTCTGGATTATTACCAGGGAATGCAACTTCCTATTTGTAATTTCCTATAAAGAAAATGTGCAAAGAAACCAGACTATTCTTCACCTCACAATCAGCTGCAGGAGAACTGTAATTTATTGGTGAACGATGCTGTCAGTTTCCTCTTAAATAAGCTGACTTATGCTGAATACAATAATGCTCTAGTTTCCCAAGGGTCTCTGTATTTGATTCACTTGTCAAAAAATTGTATCCTGTCCCTATATTTCCCCTGGATATACTACAAATTCAGTTACTGTTATATGAGGATATAAACCTTTAAACTACATCATGCAAAACAGCTGTAGGTGACAGAATGCCTTTATACAAGGAATGTACCTGCTAAACTCAAAGTTTTTCAGGGCAAAAATCTTCTCAAGTAAATATATAACTGCTTTTGAAGTTTTGGAATTTTCTTTTCTTTGATAAATACAACTTATGCCCCTTTGATAAAAATTGGGCTGCTTTATGTCGGAAGAAAAAAATTGAAATTTTGTTATGTTAGTCTTTCTTGATTATAGATGCAGATAAAAAATGCCTTCCTATTTCTTTGAAGAAAATAAAATAATTGAATACAAAACATATTCTACAGAAGAGGCTATTGTTTTTTTTCCTTCTGTCAGGCACCAGGGCTTCGGAATTCACAATAGTTGTCCCTAAATGACTACCTTAAACCACTTGTTTCCTATCAAGTGCAGTGATTACTGTCTTTAAATCCTGTCAGGCTGCTGTGAAGCTGTCCAGTCAAACTGATCGCTGCCCTGTACAGTTTCTGAAAGGTTGTGACAACAATAAATACAAATATATTACAAATCATTTATCATACTGGCGTGGGGAGGCGTGCAGAAACAGTATGCCCCTTAGTGCTGATTTAACATGCATTTCTTGCTTCTATGGCTGCAATCTGCACTTGTGTCAAATTAAAAAATCAGTCGCAAGGTGTAGCACCAGTGGGAGCAAACCCCATTGTGGCCTGCTGACTACATTTGACCTACACTCACTGATACAGGCAACATCATATTTGTAAGTATAGCCATAAATAGGGACATAACTAAAGCAGAAGGAGACCCTGGCCCAGGAGTTAAGAGAGTCCAGGGAGGTCCTAATTCAAATTCTAATTTCAATATATCTTGTTAAAATAGGTCAACCAATGTTGTGGTGCCCTAAAATGAATGTTGTGGGGCCAATTAACATTTAGTTACGTTACTGGTCATAAGCCTATGTGCTCCAAAATATAGCAATTCTGCAACAGTGATAGGCAGCACACAAGGCACAAACAACAAATGGGTGCATTTTATGCATTTCTTTCAAATTACTTTTTTCTTTTAAGAAATCTCACATGGCAAGTAGTGTAACTATATGTTTCTGGTACTATGGCAAAAGAGACCACAAAACTAATGGAAAAATTACTTGTATCACAAACTGAATATGCATAAATACATTTAGGTCTTCTAAGCTCTCAGGAGCCAAAGGGTCTACTACTGTTAAAGGACAAGGAAAGTCTGAAATAGAATAAGGCTAGAAATGCTGTATTTTGTATACTAAACATAAACATGAACTTACTGCACCACAAGCCTATAATCAAACAAATGATTTATGCTTTCATATTTGCCCACAGGGGGCTGTCACCTTGTAACTTTGTTAAACATCTTTGCAAGACCAAGACTGTGCACATGCTCAGTGTGGTCTGGGCTGTTTAGGGATCGTCATAAATTATCAAAACAGCAAAAGTCATAATAATATCTGCCAGAAGCCAATACAGCAAGACTGATTGATAATCTGTGTTCTCATGTAATCTAATGTGGATTATAGTTTTTGTGTTGTTTAATACAAACTTTCTCCAACTCTGCAGAACCAGTGGCTGCAGCAAAATAATCCTCCAAATAGAATGCCAGTTTATCTGTTTAAATCTGGCTCCATGATCTTTGGCCCTGCAGCTGGAAAAAATTAAATACAATACAAATCTCTACACAGTCGCTGACTGCTCTACAGGGAAACAAAGCTCCCCCTACTGTTCATAAGTATGACTGTTTCCCTGCCCAGCAGTAAGAGACCATTTGACAATTCCTTTGAACAGCAGTAAATGAAAGGAGAATTTCACTGCATACAGTCAGGTTTCTTATAAAAACGGTACACATTTTTTAATTAAAGTATATTATTTTTTTGCCTTTCCTTGTCCTTTAAACCCTGGTAAACAGGAGTTATTTGCAGTCCTTTGCCAGCAACTACTTTATATTAACTTGAATGTGAGAAACAAGGTTTCATTTACTTTGACCCTAGCCGCAAGTGCAAGATCACCAAGGAATACAAAAACATGGCAGACTAGGCAGCTGGTACACTGGAGAAAACTCTGTGGACCTCAACCCTCATGGGCCCTGCTTACCCAGACCCACTACCTGCCTGTGGCCCTAATCACAGCCACACGGAGAGAAGGTAAACAACTTGCGGTGGGGGGTTAGAGGGGTTGTAGCTGGGGCAGGAGACCCATTGGGGGGGGGAGGGGGCACCTGATGCAGAAGCCCGGTGGGACCTGGTCTCTCCAGTCTGATACTGAAGATCGCCCTTAGTGCTCATTTAACATGCATTTGTGTCCTGGGTCTGACCTTTGCACTAGAACTGAATTGCACCAGTGTCTGCAAGGCAGCGCTGTCCTTACCACCATAGTTCAACCTACTTACCGACTGTAATATCCTCAATCTTTATTTCTGCCAAGTCTATGTCCTAGTTTTCTGTTATATTTTAAAGCACACCAATTCTGAAGCTTTTTTTTTATTACTTTTCAGCTTTCCACCCATAAGGCCGTACTATCAGCAAGCATCTTATCAACTTTCAAGGTATCTTTTTAATAGATGTTCAACAAATCAAAAGTCTGAATTCTTTCAAAAAGTCCACAAAAAGCTCTCTTTTTGCATTTGTCAGAAAAGCTCTGTCAGACTAAAAAGAACCAAGAGCCGTTTAGAGTTTTTCTCTCTTATGAAGTGTTATTACAACGAGAAAGGCTGAGTGCAGTATTAGGACAGCGGTGACTGTCCCCATTCATCTGTTCTTCCTCCTGACCAGTAACTTCAGTCAAGGAGGACAAGAAATCTGATGCTGAACAAAGACTACAAGCTGATTGCTGCGTCTTTTTTCACTGTAACACTTTCTTGTAATTGACTAAGCTTTATTTCCGGTTGAAATGCATTTGCCATCTTCATTTAGCATTTAGAAAGAATAAGGCTTTTAACACATCATTGTGTAATTTAGCAACAGAAACAGCAATATTTTCTTTAACATTTATTCCTGGTAAACTGTGTTCTGTTTTTAAAAACACAATAAGATGAGAAAAACAACATGCCCTACATGCATTTTAAGGGGTTGTTCACCTTTGATTTAACTTTTAGTATAATGTTGAGAGTGATATTCTGAGACAATTTGCAATTGGTTTTAATTTTTTATTGTTTGTGGTTTTATAGTTATTTAGCTTTTTATTCAGCTGCTCTCTAGTTTGCAGTGTCAGCAATTTGGTTTCTATGGTACAGATAACCCTAGCAACCCTGCATTGATTTGAATAAGAGACTGAAGTATGAATAGGAGAGGAACTGAATAGAATGATAAGTAATAAAAAGTGGCAATAACAACACATTTGTAGCCTTATAGAGCATTTGTTTTTAGATGGTGTCAGTGACCCCCATTTGAAAGCTGCAAAGAAACAGAAGAAAATTACAAATCAACTATGAAAAATAAATAATGAAGACCAATTGAAAAGTTTCTTAGAATTGGCCCTTCTACAATATACTAAAAGTCAACCACCCCTTTAAATAATGTTTTCAATTAAAGGAAACATATTAGAGGTGGGATAGGAAAAATAACACTACTTTGGCCAAAAAATTAGCTGTATATATAGCTGTTCTGTGTGGCTGGGGGGCATTTTTTATAAACTGGACAGGGCTTAGCTGTGCACTCTGCTCCTTGTGACAAATTTTCAATTCATGTAAATCAAGTAAATCATCCCTGTCAGTGTAAAAACAGGAACTTTAGTAAACTCTTACTAAAATCCTGTTATATAAATAGCATTAATTAATTTGGACAACTGCATTAGCACAAAATAATATACTGATTACTTTACTCATTTTCCCAAACATATGTTATTTAGCCTCCCAAAGGAAACAACTTGATTTTGCAAAGTTTGAGCTGGTCAACAAACTAGGGGATATTGAAAATGTTGAAGTAAAAGTGATAAAGTTAAACTGTCCATCAAAATTTGTAATGCTATGAACTTATCAAAAACGGCTATGTTCAAACTTAATGACCATTGTAGTTGGACATAACTTAAATGTAACTATTTTTTGCATTTACCTTTTATTTTATTATTATTATATTTGTTCTATTAATGTTTTGTTCTGCTGCATGTTTGTTGCATGCACAAGCAAAAATAGACATGCATACATGCATGTAAAATTACTCAGAGAAATCTTCTATGTACTTGTAATTTATTAATATGAATGTTAACAACATTGCCATCCTCTGGTCAAGTCACCTAAAAATGTATTTTGTCAGAAAAGAAACATTTTGCAATGTTCTAAGCAGCATATGCTTAGAATATGAAGTTCTGACATTTCTCTGGTCAGTTCTAAGCAGAGCAACAGTTATCTGAAATAACCAGCAGGTGGCCCTGTTTAAAACTCATTACACTAGCTAACTGCTAATATTTATGTTGCTGGACTGCTCCCAGGATGCATGAGAAAATTTAGCAAAGCGAAGCCATTAGGGTTTGTTAAGAAAAATAGCAGTGGAGTTGGTAAGATTGATGTCAATAGCTGGAAAGACATTGCAGTCAATAAGGTATTATTCATGGATAAATTGAACTTGATGGATGTTTTTTTTTCAGTCCTAATTAACTACATTTGTCCTGCTATTCATTTTAATACATACCTGTACAATGCTGCTGGAAAAGGGAATATTCTCTAGGACGCTGGCCTCATAAATGCTCTTCAAAAAGATTGGTCTGTTATCATTGATATCCAGCACGGTGACAAATACAGTGGCTGTTCCTGTTTTTCTGTTTCCTGCAGGACCATTGTCTGTAATAGTCATAATGCAAACAGCATTATATACTGCCCCTGTAGTTCATTAGTACAACTGCCTCTAACATGCATGGCTGGTGTAAGGGAATGGCACCAAGGCCCTCATTCTTGTTGGAAATTCACCTCTACTTTGGACTTCCATAAGGTGGCGCTGAGCCTACAGCTCAGGGAGAAAATGCTCTTTCATAAATTCTATATTTATGGTACATTTTCAAACAATATAGCTCAATGTATAGCATTTGAACCAACTTTATTTGATAAACTGAATATTAAAAAAGTAAAAAATAATAACAAAAACAGTATAAATATATCTACTTTCTGGGTGCCAGGTTCTCTAACAAATGTAAATGTACAGGTATGCTTCAGCTGTCCTCTTGCTAGTGGGAATTGCAATAAGGGCTGACATAAAAGAATTTTTCTGTGAAGCAGGCTGCCTTATGTGCAACAAGCAGCTGCGAGAGAGGGATTCCACATCTATCTGCGTTTTAGAATAAGAAAATGTGTTTTCCTTTTGTACATCACTAACTTTTAAGATTTACAGCTACAAACTAGGAATGTTAAAGAGTATTTGTAGCTAACTTACCAATAGCTTCCAAAACCAGGGTGTAGGATGCCACTGTTTCACGATCAAGATTCACAACTGTTCGCAGTATTCCATCTCGAAAGCCAACTATGAACTTGCCATCCTGATTCCCTCCTGAAAAGAGACAGAAAGAGTTAATTTTCCCTTGTTTATTAATTTATCTAAAAATGTATATTCTTTCCACCACAAAAAAGCAAAAGAACCGCCAGTACCCTATTTCAATTGCTGGAAAAATGAGTGGCACATTGATGGGTCTGTCAAAACCCTTGCCGATCCACAAACAGTAAAATAATTAGAACATTTTTTTAAACTACAGTATCTCACCTTTGCTTTTTTTCCCCTTCCATTTTAGTTCATAATCAAATCATAAACTGAGCTCCCCTAGCAACCAGGCAATGCTTTCCAAAATATGTGATGGAGGGGGCATGAATAATAAAATTAGTTGTACAGGTATAGGATCCGTTATCCAGAAAGCTCCCATAGACTCTATTTTATCCAAATAATCCCATTTTAAAAAATGTGTAATGTATTAATGTAATAATAAAACAGTACCTTGTACTTGAGCCAAACTAAGATATTACTAATCCTTATTAGAGGCAAAACAAGCCAGTCGGGCTTATTTAATGTTTAAATGATTTTCTAGTATACATATTTGCAGGTTGAGAAAAGCAGATCTGTTCAGAGCCCCTGCTTTATAGCTTTAAATCCAATCAGCCCGTGTGCACTCACACACAACGGAGCTAAAGCCAAGGTCAGGCCGGAGATGCCTCCTTTCACATATTTGGTCTGACCTCAGTTTCAGCTTTGCTGTGTGTGATAATTCTAAATAATCCTTATTGGAAGCAAAAGTTCCGTTATCTGGAAAACCCCAGATCCCAAGCATTCTGCATAACATGTCCCATGCTTGTATTAAACTGGTAAAAAAGTACAGGTTGAGGATCTCAGATGTAAACAAAAACCAGTGATGAACAGGTACACATTAGGCTCCATTTACTCAGTACCTGCCGAGGTGTAAGTCAGAACGAAAGAAGAAAGTAAAATGTTAAAAAAACATAATCCCTTTTCATCACTAGAGGGCACCAACATACAATTTTGTTAGTTGAGATTGAAGATTTTAATTGAAAATAACTCAAAAACTGTGGACAAAATGTATCAACACAATAAAATTACAATAGGCTTAATAAGGGTTTGCGTCTACAACATTTGCTAGCTTATTAACCAGGGGTGCACTCAATATATCCAGTAAATATGCTTGATCAGCAAATTATGTAAGGTCAAAGAATAGTAATTAAACATTTCCGTTAGACATTTTTAAAGCTGTTCCTCCGTCCCCCCCAAAACACAGCAGTTTTGGTGATACAGCCACGTGAATGTTCATGCCAGAATGACTTTAGCCTCCAAGGAAATCAGTTTGCTGCCCTCTTGTATGGGAGAATACAGGCTGCAAACCTTCTTCCTCAGCATATAAAATGAACTGGGCCTTAAACTGTACTGGCGCATTTTGACAGGTTTCCTGTTTTTAACTTATAGAGAAACATCCTCTTTTACACATTTCTAATGATAATGAAAGTAACAAGAACATCAGAATTCAGAAACATTACTGTTTTTCCTATGCTTTGAAATGTTATAGTGGCATGGTAAAACCCAAAAAAATTTAGGTACTCCAAAATACATTTAATAAATCCATGTTGCAAAAAATTGTAACTGATATAGTGCAATCATTCCAACCCATCTGGATTTGATTGACGTGTCCCTGATGTACCTATGCCCATAGCAAGGGTTATCGAAACTAAACCGAAGTGTAACTGTATTCAAGGTGTGGTCCACACCACACTAGAATGGTCAAATTCTAAGCAACTTTTCAACTGATCTTAATTATTTATTTTTTATAGTTTTTTAAATATTTGCCTTTTTCTTTTGACTCTTTCAAGCTTTCAAATGGGGTCACTGGTCCCATATAAAAAACAAATGCTCTGTATGGCTATACATTTGTTGTGATTGCTGCTTTTTTATTCAGACCCTCCCCTTTTCATATTCCAGTCTCTTATTCAAAACAATGCTTAATCAAATTAAATTAAATCAATAATTTGGTCCCTAGCAACCAGAGAGCTGCTGAATAAAAGGCTCAATAACAAAATTACCACAAATAATAAAAAATGAAAGCCAATTGCAAATTTTCTTAGAATATCAATCACTACATCATACTAAAAGTTTATTTAAAGGTGAATAGCCCCATTTCTGGGTTAAACAAACTACAATTTGCCCTTCATTCAGGCTACAGATCATTTTAAGTAGCCATTGGTAACTGAGCACGCCGCTGTTGTTGGAAGGCTGGGATGTGAAGGGTTGGAAAGATTGAGGGATATGACAGCATTGGGACACCTCTAGTCCATGTGAATATGCCTAATAGCAGGAGCAGTATTTCTGCTTTAGCTTGCATTCTGATGGCATTTAGATCCTTGCCATTATTATGTAGTTCATACACAGCATACTGCCTTCAGTAGTACCGGTATCACAGGAGAGAAATGAACTTCCTCTTGCTGCTAGAGATGACACTAATGAATGGAACCTGCGAGACTTGCATCTCAGGCTTCACAGACTAAGGACAAGGCTTTGTGGAATTTTAATATAATGTGTCTGTGTTGACAATAAGATATATGCGGTACAGCTTAACACACCACACCCAATAGCAGGGTGGCTGTAAAATCAGGGATGTGTGCAATGTGTGCATTATACCTCAACACACATTTATATACAGAAAACATATGATGTTAGAAAAATAGTTTTAGCCGAGGGGGGGGGGGGGGTTGTCACTGCCTAATCTATATGACTATTACTTAGCGACTCAAGTCAAACAAGTAGCAGGATGGCTCTCTAGGTTCCCACTGACAACATGGGCAGACATAGAGAGGAATTATCCACAAAAGGGCCCCCCAGAGTGCATCCTATGGACAAGGAGCAAACAAGCCGTTCACATCCTCCCCTTAGAATCGATGAAACAGACAGCCTTAATTTGGAGAAAGGTGACTACCCACCTAAGATTTTACCCTAATAAATCTCCTCTAATCCCGTTAATAGATAACCAAGATTTTACACCGGGGATGAATCCCTTCACCAAAGAACAATTAACTCTGGCCAAAGTTACTCATCTCTACTCCCTATTTAAAACAGCAGATGGTACCCTTTGTACTTATAGGGACATAACAGAGAGAGATGACGGAGGCCTTATATCTCCTTTTCTGTATATACAGCTAAGACACTATGCTCTAACCGTTTTCCCGACGGCATGCCTCCCACAGAAACATCCAGTTATGGAATTATGTAAACTATCCCCTACACAAAAGGGCCTAATTACAAAGTGGTATTTGACCATAAATGAGCCAGAAATAGAGAAGCATCCCCATAAATACATGATACAATGGGAGAAAATGCTTGGAATTGAGATCCCACTCTCCACATGGGACAAAATTTGGGAAAATGCAGGGGCTACATCGGTGTGTGCAACCATTAAAGAAAATATATATAAGATTGTAATGTGTTGGTACCATACCCCACAACTCTTGCATAAATTGTTTTCTGATACCACAGATTCCCGATGCTGGAGATGTGGCGATAATGGGGGCTCACTCCTACATATGTTTTGGACCTGTAACAAACTAAAACAGTTTTGGGAAATGGTGAAGGGATGGGTTGAAAAGGTAGCTATGATAATAGTGCCACTGGATCCACTGGTTTACATATTGGGCAATAGAATCCCCAAATTACGAAACCCTACACAAAAAATGGTTAATAGTATCCTCACGGCAGCTAGGGGACTAATAGCGAAAAATTGGAAGGCATTAACCCCCCCATCACATAAAGAATTACTGGAAAGAATCAGATTTGTTCGGAGGATGGATTATCTAACGGCACTTAAACATGATAAGGTGGAGCAGTTTAATAAGATTTGGAGTAATTGGGAAGCTATAGAGGCCATATCACACACTTGAGCTATGGCTGGATAATGGTGAAATAAGGGAAGAGGGAATAGTTAATAAAATTAATAATGCTGCACTGATATGCTAATTAAGGGTACAATATGTCAGTATGGTAAAGGAGTGAAATGAAGGTGGCTTGCTGGTACCATTGGGATAAAAACTTTGAAGTCATGTACAAGAAAAGTTGTGTTTTATACAAGTTTGTATTTCAGAAATTCATCTCAAACTGCTTTCTATGTAACTGTAAAACATGTTATGGCCCACTGAGGGCAAATTGTTTGCTGTTTTATCTGAAAATGGAAAAATAATAAAAATTGTATTAAAAAAAAAAAAAGAAAAATAGTTTTAGCATTGTGGGGGGATGCATTTCAGCACCTGACTGATCACAGTCCCTTCTATTCCCCCATCTGCTGTCTCCACAATTTTTCCAGTCAATGTGCCACATAATTGTTATTTTCTTCAGATTGGACAGTAAATGACAGACGTGCAGGTAACGGCACACCACACCACCTACACTGTCACATCAATATAATGCACAGACAATATTTATATACGCTAAAAATTACTGTCTACTAGTGACATCACAACATCATTGTCTATCACAACATGCCACTGATAACATTCCATATGTTGGCTTAGTCGTACTAGATTGCTACTTTACCACTTACCAAGAAGTATTCTGTGCACATAAAAACATATACCTTACATTTTACAGCCTACTTGCAAAATTACTAAATCATTATTTTTGCTCAGATTTCATAGCTGAAAGTGCCCCAGTAGTAGTAATACAGGTATGGGACCTATTATCCAGAATCCTGGGCTTTTCAGGATAATGGATCTTTCTGTAATTTGGATCTTCACACCTTATGTAAACATTAAATAAATCCAATAGGCTGACTTTGCCTCCAGTAAGGATTAATTATCTCTTAGTGTGGATCAAGTACAAGCTACTGTTTTATTATTACACAGAAAAAGGAAATCATTTTTAAAAATGATTTTTAATTTGTATTATTTCATTATAATGGAGTCTATGGGAGAGGGCCATTCCATAATTCGGAGCTTTCTGGATAACGGATCCAATGCCTGTAGTAGTTTCCTTATGAAGGAAAGAATACAGCAACATTGTAGACTCACAGACATAAGGTACCAAATTTGTGACATTTCACATTCCATATTAAAAGTAGACAAGTACAGTATGTAGGAATGGATGTCATGGCATGAAACTAACAGATAATGACTCTACTGTATTTACTTTGACTGTAAAATGCAGCTGTGGCTGTATTTCACATTCCCAGATTTTGCTGGGAAATCTTGGTCAGAAGCAGTGGCTGTTACACCCTGGTCACAATATAGTGCACAGTATTCTAGTAAATCTGTAAGAAGATGTTCCTTACAGTTTATAGGCTCAAGATACAGGTGGTGATTTGGTTTGACTCTTCTGCACCTTCAATTCTTTGGAACAAATCAGTTTAAGGATATTTGAAATAAATATATTCTCAGCTATTAAGCTGTATAATGTAATGAATTCTGTAACAGCCACATCAGCTGCTAGTAATTTCTACCAACCTTAGAGTCAGGGAAAACACGTTTAAAAGTAAAACACAGAGAACTCTTCTAATGATAGAGGAAAGACATGAGAAAGGTCATGTGGGGTTTCTGATTTCTTTTCTGAGCAGAGCAACATCAGAACAGTTTTTCTGTTTTCCTTTTGTACGTTATTCTGGACTGCACAGTCCAAACCGACCAGCAGGTGGCACTGCTGTTACAAAATTCATTAAATTAGTACAGGTACGGGTCATGTTATTCAGAATGCTCCAGAATTTTCCGCATAATGGATCTTTTTGTAATATGGATCTTCATATCTTAAACCTATAAGACAATCATGTAAACATTAAATAAACTGGCTGGTTTTGCTTCCAATAAAGATTTATTATATCTTACTTTGGATTGAGTAAATGGTACTGTTTTATCTTTACAGAGACAAAGGAAATTATTTTTAAAATGTTGAATTATTTGGATAAAATGGAGTCTATTGCCTTTCCATAATTATGAGCTTTCTGGATAACAGATTTCTTAATAACGAATCCCATACCTGTGTAGTGGTATTAAAACAGCTTACTAAATAGTGATGGGCGAATTTATTCACCAGCCGCAAATTTCTGTTTCACAGCCAGCGAATAAACTTGCAAAACTGCTGTAAAATTTAATTTTCAAGTAAATTTTTAGTATATTGTAGAAGGGCCAATTCTAAGAAACATTTCAATTGGTCTTCGTTATTTATTTTTCATAGTTTTTTTAATGATTTCCAATGTTCTTGTGTTTCTTTGCAGCTTTGAAATGGGGTCACTGAAACCATTTAAAGACAAATGCTCTGTAAGGCTACAAATGTATTGTTATTACCACTTTGTATTACTTATCATTCTATTCAGTCCCTCTCCTATTCATATTCCAGTCTTTTATTCAAATCAATGCAGGGTTGCTAGGGTAATTTATACCTTAGACACCAAATTGCTGACACTGCAAACTAGAGAGCTGGTGAATAAAAAGCTAAATAACTATAAAACCACAAACAATAAAAAATTAAAACCAATTGCAAATTGTCTCGGAATATCACTCTCTACATCATACTAAAAGTTAACTCAAAGGTGAACAACCCCTTTAAATTGTATTCAAATTTTGACCCCAGCAACAATTTACCGCATGCCCATTGACTTCAATGCAATAGGACACAATAGATGCCAACTTTGTTTATTTCAGACCAGGTACATATTTGGAATGGAGTCCTTTGTTTATTTAAATGGAAATGAAGACCTTTCCCCCTACTGTGTTCCCCTTTGTTTTTTCTTGCCACATGGCATTTTTAAAACCTTTTCAGTTCCTATATGCAGTCAGTATTTAGAACTCCCTTCTCAGAATTCTGGCTATTCACTGATTCACATATGCAAAATCTGAAAAATCCTAACTTGTGCACACTACTAGATCAGGGTTGGAATATGCAGTGGACAAAATCTTGTGTATGTGTAGTAATACAAGTTATAGAGTAAAGATAAGAGCCAGAGCAGTCACCAAGATCATTGTCAATACTGTGAAACTGTAATAATAAACTGATATTTCAGACATTAGTATATTAAAGAAGATACTGTATAATGTTATTGTAAGATAAAATCTTGGGTTGCAATGCTGACTACATTTGGGCCTCAAGTAAAAAGGGCAAGCGATTTCTGTAGAGTTCAAATAAACTCATTATAACATCCTAATATTACATATGTAAGCATTTGTTACTGTTGTATCAAGGCTTTGACTAGTAATGCATTTTCAATGATTTATTAACGCTGGACTTAAAGTTCACCTGTCATCCAAAATATATTGAAGAGTTCATTATTTCCCCCTTTTTAATCTTCCTCTTATCTGATTTTACAAAAGCTGTGCAGAATTAGCTGGAGCTGATGCAAAGGTCATGATAATGAATGCACCAATCAGATAGTGACCCGCTCTGCTCGTATTTCTGTAAATGACCACAGCAAGAGAGAACTAGGCAAGCTCCAGCATAATCCAGCAGATGTGAAAACAAACTGAATGCATGTTTTAAAGTGAGCTTTTTCAAATACTGATACTGGGATCTAGCACCCAGAAAACATACGTACTATCCAGAGAGCTCAAATAAAGCAATGCAATTTCCCATAGTGTCCATTGGACACCAACAAATTTGCATGCAAATTACTAATTACTTAGTTTGAACATTTCCCCCCATGTAGCTATGCACCTATATTGAAGCTGCAAGATAGCACCTACTGTTCCAAGTAGTGTTTGTGATTTGAGACAACTATATGCAGAGGATCCAATATTCACCCCGTGCCGTGCTCAGTTTGCATTTAGTATGACAGTGACCCCCACATTATGGCATGATGAATAAAATAATAAAGAAAAACATTGCAATTACAAGACTGTCTTAAGGTGGCCATACACGGGGCGATAAAAGCTGCCGACAGACTGAGTCCGCAGCTTATCGGCCCGTGCACGGGGCCCTCCGGCGGGCTTAACCAATCGATATCTGGCCGAAAGTCTGAAAAATCCCATTGGATCGCAGCCGCATCTGTTTGTTGATGCGGCCCTGCAATCTGACCACCCGTATCTCCTCCATTGTGATCTGATCGTTGGGCCCTAGAGCCCACAATGGGGTCACCTGATATCACCCACCTCAAGGTGGCCATATCGGGGAGAGATCCACTCATTTGGCAACATCGCCAAACGATTGGATCTCACCATGAATGGCCACATTTAGTTCAGCTTTCTCTCTTTAAGGGGGGAGTTCACTAGCTTTCAAATAGGGGTCACTGACAAAAGCCAAAAACAATTTCTCTGTGAACTGTATTACTTTTCATTTCTTATCTTTCTGTTCAGTCCCTCTCCTTTTCATATTCCTGTCTCCCATTCAAACATCTGCCTGGTTGCCAAGGTAAAGAAGACCCTAGCAATTAGACAGCTGCTGAAATTCCAAACTGGAGAGTTTCTGGACAAAAAGCTAAATAACTGAAACCTGAAACCAAATTGCAAATTGTCTCAATGGTCTATGCTGTACTATAAGCTAATGTGAAGGTTTAATATTATTCATTGGATGGCTGGCACAAGGATTGTATTAATGGATGACATTTCTTACCAGTTATAAAATAGCTGAGCTCTGCATTCAATCCTGTGTCTGCATCAGTGCAATTCAGGCGTGCTACTATAAAATCTCGAGGGACATTCTCGGCCAAGGAGACATTGTAGATGGTGGGGAAAAAAGTTGGGCTCTCATCATTCACATCCAAAACTGCAAAGGAAGGACACATATAGAATATTGATCTATTAAACATAATGTAAGGTACCCAGAAAAAGCCAATGAATGAATAAATAAGGGATTAAGCCCCTACTGAAAATGGCATTATACAAGCCAAATGGATTAAATTTTTATGTTCAGATCATTTGATTCATAGTGTTCCACACTTCCTTCGCACAGTGGGTTGAGCCTGCAATTGTAGCCTGCATGCCATCATTGTGTATACGAAAGTATCGTGCTAACCATGGTTCCACTGTGGAATGGTTATGTACACATCTGATTTATCTAGCATGTGTTTATATGCTATCACATTCAGGCTGTGCATGTTTATGATGCAATCACGCATGAAAATTTGTTTCACAAAGGGCATCAGATGTAGTCTGATCTACTGCTTAAGGCTGCATTCACAGATAACTAATGTATTTGTAAACATACGCAAATTATAAAGAGCCATTTATGCTGAATGCATTGAAACACTGGCATTTTCTCTACAATTTCCTTTTATAAAAATGTGCCATCTATCTAAATAGCCATCTTAATTACTAATAATTTACTATGGTGCTTTTGGGTTCCCAGAGCTTTCTTATCTTATGCTCTTTGTGTGTTTTGTTATACTCGTTTGTCTATATTTTTTATAAATTGTGTGTATATTTGTAGCCTAGTCTCTAACACATCTCCCAGCATCCCATGCCGAGACTCTGGAATAACTTCTTTATGTCACTGAAGATGAAGTCTCCACATCTAATGGAAATGGAGAGATTATTTTGAAATGCATGATTAGAATCCTGATACACTATGGCTTTGCATTAGACATATTTTACAGTATACAAATTATTTTATTCTTGTTTTATCAGTTTAAGCACAATGCCCACAAACTACTGATTTGCAAGAGATAATTGGTTCCATAAGTTTGCCCCAAGTAGTGCAATAATTCAGGGTAATGCATACTGTTCTATATTCTATATTTAAAGAGATACTGACACCAGAAAATAACCTTTTTTATATCTATCATAATATTATCTTTGTATAATATTTTTAATTTTGTCATAAAAGTATTTACCAGATACTTTTAAAGTACCTTTCTTAAAGGCATGTTCCTGTATGAGGGGGTGGCCATATTTGTGCAGCAGGAGCCTGTTAGCATTAGAAATTCTAACTGACAGGCTGAAACGTCAAGTAACAATTACTTACAAAAGCAGAACTATCAATGAAAAATTATCAGCATGACCTATAGGTAACTTTTAATGTAGATTCATATTTCGAAAAGAAAAATTTTAGCATCAGTATCACCTTAAGTTTTTTTTAAGGATTCTAATGTACATGCCTCTGCTGGAAGTTAGCTAGAGTTGCACTGGTGTCATAATGGGCATCAAGCACATTGATCATCAGCATATTCTTACATATAACTCAATTGCATGCATGTATGCTACCACTGTGTATTAACCTTCTGGTTAAAAGCTAAAATAGCTAAAGCCTAATTCTAAACAACTTTTCAATTAACCTTAATTTTTTCTTTTTTACAGTTTTTTAAAATAGTTTTTAAGTATTTGCCTTCTTCTTTTGACATAACATCTACAAATGTATTTCGATTATATTCTGTTTAGAATGATGTTTACCACGGATGGTGAGGGTGCTGGTTGAAGTCCTGGATGGAGTTGCAGAATCCCTGGCCACCACTCCAAGATAATACTCAGCAATCTTTTCTCTATCCAGTACAGTTGTAGAGGTGATCAACCCACTGGTACTATTTATAACAAAATCCATCCTTGGCAAACCCACAGGTATGCGATATGTCACCTGACCATTTAGACCTTCATCTAGGTCTATTGCCACCACCTGTCACAGAAATATATTAAAAGAGTTGTAGGTGTTTGTATCATCCTTATAAAACATTTAGATAAAGGCTGTTATATCTGAGCAAGCAGTTTTAGTTTAGACAAATTATGTCCAGTATCATTTTAAAATCAATCTAAATCATTATTCATGTAGTCTAATATATTAATAAATGCCAAATCCTTAATGCCCCCTCTGTTTACTTCATCCCTTTTCCCACTGGCATTGACTATCACCATAAGAATGCAACATAAAATCAATAAATATATTTTTTCCTTATTTGAGCTGTATTTAATCATAAACATCTCAGTTCTAATGTAATATTAATATTGCAGCATTCTTCTGCCTTCCATGAAATAGGTTAATGCACAAATATGAAGGTATTTGCCTGAAATACAGATGTTCCAATAGCAGTTCCCTCGAGAATTTCAGCAGTGAATGGTAGATTCTGGAAAGTAGGATCATTATCATTGAGATCCAGCAAGTTTACAATAACAGTAGCACTGCTGGTGGCACGAAGAGGAGGACTTCCACCTGTCAAGGGAAAGGAAAGGTTAGAAAGATACACTTATTTTTTACAAAAACAACATCTGCAAAATGAACTTGTATAAAAATCCCTCCAGGTGCAAAACATGCTCAAGCCCCTTCCAGGACACCAAGTTCAACATTTGTTACATGAAATAGATGTTCTTCTCAAATCCCTTCTTTAAAGAGAAAGATCATTAGTCTATAAATTCCCCCAAAACAAATCATTTATCTCTCTAACAGACTGTTTCCTTAAGTTAAATGGGTGGTTCACCTTAGAGTTAAGTTTTATTGTTATAGGACAATTCCAAGCTTCTTTTCAATTGGATTTTATTTATTTTTTATAGTTTTTAAATTATTTTCTTCTGACTCTTTCCAGCATCCCAATGGTGGTCACTGACCCCATCCAAAAACAAATGCTTTATAAGGTTACACATTTAGGGGCAGATTTACTAAATTCACATGAATGATTCGAAATTAGATCGACTTTTAAAAAAGATTCGATTTTCGAATATTTTTTGTGGCCACTTCGACCATTGAATTTTGAAAATTCGATCGAATGATTCGAATGAAATTCTATTCGCATATTCAAATTCAACTGCCTAGTTCGCCAGATTAAACCTACCAAAGTTATTTTAGACCGAAAAACAACAAAAATTTGATCAAATGGTTAAAATCGTTCGAATCGTTCGTTTCTAACAATTTAATCGTTTGATCAAATTTTTTGTATTTGATTGTTTGATCGAATCGAATTGCGGTAAAACCCTTCAAATTCGATATTCGAATTTGAAGGTTTTAAATTCGACCACAGTTCAATTAATTAATTCACCCTCGAATTCGACCAATAGTAAATCTGCCCCTTATTGTTATGGCTACCTTTTATTAATCATCTTTCTATAAAGGCCCTATCATATTCTTATTCCAGTTTCTTATTCAATGCATGGTTGCTTGGGTAATTTGGACTTTAGCAACCAGAATGCTGAAATTGCAAACTGAAGAGCTGCTGAATAAAAAGGTAAATAACTCAAAACTCACAAATAATAAAAAATGAAAAACTATTACAAGGTGTCTGAGATTATCACTCTTCACATCATATTAAAAGTTCATTAAAAAGTGAACAACCCCTTTAATAACAAACAGATTTTTCCCCACTGGCAAATATTATGTGCTAAAACACTTAAAGGAGAACTAAAGCCTAATTAATTATGTGAGCTAGAAATGTTGTACATTATGTTTTGGGTTTCTGTACCAGCCCAATGCAACCACAGCCCTTTAGCAGTAAAGATGTGGGTCTCTGAAGATGTCCACAGTGGCCCCCAATTTTCTCCACTGCGGATTCACTGATTCACATGCTCTGTGCTGCTGTCTGAGCTTAGGGACCAACTCACAATATACAGTAGACATAGACTATAAATGTAACAATATAAGGCTGATTAGTCATTAATACAGATAAATACTACATGGCAGCACAGAAACTTCATTTTCTACTGGATAATTTGCAACAAGCCCTAAGCTTAGCTTCTCAACAGCTGCTCAGAGCCCACTGAGCATGTGAGTGTCACAGATACTTTCCAAGATGGTGACCCCCTGTACAAAGTTTGAAGTCCTAGATCATTGCTGCTGTTGAGAAGCTGAAACTTTAGGTTGGTACAATAAGTTCATTATATTATATTCATTGTTAGAGTTTAGTTCTCCTTTAAATGTGCATTTACACTGTAACATGCATAACTTCTAGTTGCATTTGGTGCATGTTTATAGATAAAACAGATCCCCTTTAAAGGGGACCCGTCACCCAAAAGAAAAGAAATATTCAAAATCCTCACATCACTTTTTTTTTAAGTTTTTTACACTATATAAATTAATTGATTCTTGTTTCCTTTAGTCTGGGAATTCAAAATTGTAACAAGCAGGCAGGAACCATTTTGTTATTAAGGCAAACTCTTGTTTGTGCACCCGAATGGGGGAACCAATGCCCATCCCCATGCCCTGGCTACACAATTAAACATTGTAGAGAATGGGGGAAAGTGTGGAGAGCAGTGACATCTAGGAAATGCTGAATGGAAAGTGAAAGTAATTGTCTGCCACGCCTCTATGCCACGGACATAGAGGAGGGGCAGACAATATTTGATTGACAGCTAATATTTTTAAATGAGCTTACAACAGCTATGAATGCTTTAATAAAAAATAGAAATTGGATTTCATGTTTACTTTGAAAAGGACTTTTATTATACAGATTTTTGTGTCTGGGTGACAGGTCCACTTTAACCTGTGTGCTGTTAGTAAAAGCAAAAGAAAGAGCAAGATAACCTGTGTAACAAAAATCTCTGTAGAAGTGCATCTAGATGTGATTGTGCCCCCTGCTGCTTCAACTTTAAAATGGGCATGGCTAAAAGAAAAATACCAATCATATTCACAATTCAGATGATAGCAGTACATACTAGCGGAAATAAATTATTTTAGGACACCTACGATCTGTTACTGAGATGACAATCTTCCTCATCATTTCAGCCTCTACAGGATTTGGGTTTTCTCTATCCAGCACTATCCCTGTCGTTCGAATTTTTCCGGTGGTGCTGTTCAGGGTATAGAATTTATTTGCCGGGTTGATGCTGTAAACCAGTGTACCATTCTCAGCAAGGTCTGGGTCAATGGCAACCACCTATTGTAGAGATAATTGGACCAGAACATTTGTGAAACAAGAATTGATTCACTTACAGCTGAACAATTGCATGTAGTTCTTTGTAGACAGAGGCCTATTTATTATGCTGCGTAAAACGAAATTTGCCAAAAACATGTGTAAAAAGCAGTGTAAAATAAATGGTGAATTTATCAAGGTGTGGTTTATTTTACGTCATGAGAACACCATGCTGGAGGCAAGGACAGGGCTCCAATATAGGCTACACATTCTGCCACTCTGTACCTTGAATGACAGGCCACATGCTCATGTTGAATGGCATAGCATTAAACAGGTGGGTCACCTTTGAGATAACTGTTAGTATGTTATAAAATGTCCAATTTCTAACATCTTTGTAATTGGTCTTCATTATTTATATTGTATAGTTGTCTTTTTCTTCTGACTCATTCCAGCTTTCACATGGGGGTCACTGACCCAATCTAAAAAAACAAATGCTCTGTAAGGCTACAAATGAATTGTTATTGCTACTTCTTATTACTATATTCCAGTCTCTTATTAAATGGTTGCTTAGGTAATTTGAACCCTGGCAACCAAATTACTGAAATTGCCATCTAGGGAGCTGCTGAATAAAAGACTAAATAACTCAAAAACCACAAATAATAAAAAAAAAACAACTGAAATTGTATCAGAATCTACATCATACTACAAGTTAATTTAAAGGTGAACAATCCCATTAAGCAATGTGTTTCAGTCAAAGAGTATTGACGTGGAGGTGGATTGCAGAGGCCTGCAGATATTTGCACAATGCCCCTGCAGTGGGAAAAGTACAATACAAAAAGGCTAATTCCAGCATTAGGCATGACCCCTGTAGTTTTTTTATTACATTACCCTCTACCAGTAATATGCCTCATTCTTGCTCAATATTAAGCATATTACATCATGAGACCTATGTACTAAACTTCTATTTCTATCTTTATTGAGAGTATTTGCTATGCCCCCAGACAGAAGTACAAGAGTATGCCCATATCTGCTTATGCAACCAAAAACCCAGAGCTAGGTGCAGAGAGCATCTTTTTTCTATTAAAGTTTTTGGGAGCAGTTCATGAAAAAGTATTATACTTATGGATGTTGATCTGGGCCTTTGTCTATCAAAAGATGCTTAACGCAGGAGATCGAATAAAAATGTTGCAGTAAAAAAACTACATCAAAGGAAAGATTTTTACATCTACAGGACAAAACATCGTCAAACTAATATGCTGTCATTTTTAATGTTGCTGTTTCTTTAAGAGCATTCTTAATTTCCTAACTTAATTCCTATTTTATGTACCATTTCTTAATCTTTTGGTAGAAATTGTTAAAATGTGCTTCTTCTCAGTTCTCATTAGATACTCAATGCCCAATTGCCTTATTTACATTACTTTATAGAAACTGATGAAAAAATTGTAATTACATATCAGCCTACGCGTTCTAAATCCTCGGCAAATAGTTGAGGCTGGTATGTTTTTATCCAAACGTTTAAAATGCTTCGTTTGTTTTACAATGTAAAGGAGCCATGTGTTTTAAACGGGCAGTTTAATTGAGTAACAGGCTTAGAGATACAGTGATTTTCTTTTACGGGTTTCTTAAAGGAGAACCAACTGTGGCATAAATGTTGTTTTTAAAGAAACACACGGGGCATCTTTGCTGAAAAGGGCATATTATAGCTATAGACTTTTTTTTTTTACACGGCTTGTGGGACACAAACAGAAAAATCTGATGTAGTTAAAAGGATAGTTTTGTTTCAAAATGCCCAATTAATTAAATAAAAATCTTTTATTTACACATGTAGATTTTTTTCGGGGTAATTTATGACTCGAATGGGGGGGGCAAGTTCAAGAGCACTAAGGGGCATAAAATTTATTTAGAAAGGTACTTGCCCCCCAACATGCATTGCTCTTTAATGAGCACCAAATAAAAAGTCCAGTGCTCAGTGATGAGTGAAAGGACATGTAGCTAGCCCTGTCCTTACCAACTGCCTTAGGACAGGCCTTGGCTGCATGTCCTTCTGCTCCTACCCTGAGTCTCAGGGCTTCCATATACAACAACAGCAAGTAGGAAATCAGTTGGCACTCACAACAGCAACATGTATTTATCATAAGGCTGCTGTAATAGCATCATTAAAGGAAAAAGCTTCAATCATCCATCTAAAGGATTTACCATTAAATTTAGGGATTTGGCTACCTGTACCACCATAGGTGGCATATATATATATATATATATATATATATATATATATATATATATGCTGAAATGGCCCAGTGTTAAAGCATGTGTAGACAAAACTAAGAGACAAATCAAGGTAAGAATCGGTGATCATAAAATATCAATCAAGAATTGCGATTTGGGAAATTTAAATTTAAATTTAAATTATGTTTCCTGGTTTATCCAGGGGCCGCTCCGGCCATGAGGCAAGGTAAGAATCTTGCCTCAGGTGGCAAGGAGCGGCCAGTTACCAGGGGCAGCAAAAGCCACCACTGGTTACTTTAAGAGCCGAATTTCCATTTTTTAATGCAGCTCTTCTACTGCACAATAGCGCTCTATGCACTAGCGATGAGGCCCCTCCTCGACTCGCTCCAACGCTAAAAGTTAGAAGCGCAGATTGGGAGGGGGGGGTGGCAGCAGCCCCTGGAACGCCCCTGGGTTTATCATTATGAGAGTACTTGAGAATGCTGCAAAGAGATGCACTAAACCGAGAAAATTTAGCACTTTTGGCACTTGGCATTTGTGAGTGCCAACATTTCCTACTGGCTGTCATACAATTGGCCAGATTCAAACCAGTGAGAAACCATTATTTGATGGTTTATAATGTAAAAACTTATGGGTGAGATTCAATTTGAGGATAAAAAACTTTTCCGTTTTCAGGTGATAAACAATGAGAAGTTGTTCTCATTGAACTGCATCTGGCTCTATGGGACAATCTGGAATAGAAATAGGAGATATGATTTTCTCATAAAACTGAATGTGGCCCAATATCGTGACTCATTTATGATTCATTAATTCTTAAAATACAATAGTATCTTTTCACAGTCATAGATTTTCTGACCGTCTTTATTTGGACAATGTTGCTGGCAGTAGGGACACCCTCAAAATAGTTTGCCTTGAACTAGTTGTTATGAAACAGTATTTAGATGATAACTTGGTGGCATACATAAATACTTAAAGGTGCAAGAATTATTCCTTATGAAACTGGGAAATTCAAGAGAATTCCCGGTAGTGTATTTGAGCTTTCAAACACATTCATTTTCAATGGGGCATTACTAGGCAGTAAAGCTTAGCAGGGTGCTGACAACAGCCATCTGAATCATTAATCCCCAATGAAAATCGCATTTGGGGATTAACGATTTGGACAATTATTTTCCACACACTGAAATGGTTATATCATATTAATAATGTAATATTGTTACCACTGTAAAATCAGTCAAATAATATTTGCAGCACGGTCTCTTAAGTACATGCTATACATATTATAATACATTATACATTTTATAATACACAAAAGCCGTGAATATCTTGTAAATTATATCCTTATAAACTGTGAGTTCTGATGTCATCAGTTATAAACGGTGCATTATGATGTCATTTCTGTCACGTGACTCACTGAAACTTGTGTATTATAATAAATAAAGTACCCCCAGTCAAAATATGAGGATATTGGAAGTTACTTCTGAGTTCCATGACCTGTACCATTTTTTATGGTCATGAAACTCCTCGGTAACTTAATCATATACTTATATTTTACACGAGGGGGTACTTTATTCACTATATAAGTGATTGTTGCTATGAGTTACTTTACTGGGGTAAACATTATGTTTTATATTGCATTGTGTTAGAACTGTAAAATAAAAGTGGGCCACCTTTTGTGGTTTGGGAGTCCAGACAGCGGGCAGGGCCAGTGATTAAATTCCAAATTTGAAAAGCTGAACAGGCAGATGTCACCTGGACAGCTCTTCTGTCCAGATGAAAACCTGACAGGTTGCAATCTTAATGATATAACTCCTACCTTCTCCATAACATTTGCAACATGAGACCTATACCAAACATATTTGTTTAATCATTACTTCCCAATAAACAAGGCAATGATGTAATGACGCCCAACAAGAAAATTAATCTAGGAAATTACATTTTCATAATAACAGACAGATGCTATATTTTTAAAAAAATACATGCTATACCTGCTTTCCCAAAGCCACAGTTCATTCCCAGAGATTAGTATCCCACTGCTACTATTGGCACCATCTTTTCCTACTAAACCTGTGTGTTGTACTCCTTAATAATGAGGTTCTGGGTTTTGCAACAACAACTCATTTATTAAAACACAGTGAATCTAGAAGCATGGTTCAATCTCTGTGTCTGAGCTGGCCCCACCTTCATGCTTCTTTTTTTATGAAAAACTTTATTAACATAAACAATTAACACAACCTGCTATCCCACAGCCACAGTCTTTTCTAGAGACTATTATCCCTACAGTTACAATAGGGACCCTCTCTTCCAACTATACCTGCTATTCAACAGCCACAGTCACTTCTCAGAAGCTATTATCCCACTGCAACTATAGGCACCATCTTTCCGTACTATACCTGCTATCCCAACACCACAGTCCATTCCAAGAGACTGCTATCTCCATTGCCACTATAGGCACCATGTCTCCCTGCCATTGCTGCTATCCTACAGCCACAGACCCTTCCTGGAGATGATTATACCATTGCTACTATAGGCACCATCTCTCCCTACTATAGTTGCTGTCCAACAAGCACAGTCCCTCCCCAGAGGCTAGTATAGCTATTGCTACTATAGCCACCATCTCTGTTTACTATACCTGCTATTCAATTGTCACAATTCCTTCCCAGAGGCTCCACTGCTAAAGACATAATTTCACCCTACTATACCTTCTATCCCACAGCCACATTGAATATTTAGCTGGTATTTCACTCACTGCTACTTAACACCCAATTTCACCCATCTATACCCACAGCCACAGTCCGTTCTTAGAGGATATTATACCCACTGCATGAGACACAATTTCACTTCACTATACCAGCTCTCTCACAGCAACAATCACTACCAACAGGCAATGATCCCTACCACTACTACAGGTGCTACCACCACAGTCAAGAGGTGCTCTATGAAACTCCACAGTTCAGAGTCATCTCTTTGGACTTGCTTAAAGCACAGCTCATTATCAATAACTATATCTACTGAGGTAGTCCCTAGCAACTAGGGTTTCTGAAATTATCAAACAGTTTAGATATTTTTGAAATATTAAGTGGGAGGTGATAACTGAAACATTATTACTATAGGTAAAAAAATAAAAGTAGAAATCAGTATGATTTCTACTTTATGCTACCTTTTTGTCCAAGGGTAAACATCTCTCTGTGATCTCTTCTGTGTTTGAGATTAATAGATGCCATCTAAAAATGCAGCCACATGCATCCCTTCACAATACATTAACAAGGAAAACAGTGGTTCCCTAAAATGGCTCAATTTAATATGTTTGCAAATCTATTCATTTCTGTTGTACACTCAAGCTATTATTCTGCTCACATACACAATTGAGCAAATCTCCAAATCTCATATTTGCTGAAGCTGAAAACAACTGGTCACAATAAAAATGAATATTATTTTCTTCCCTCCATGGAAAATTTCTTACATGTAAAAATGTGCAATTCTTTGTAAACAATTGGCATGAAACTAATGCCATTTAATAGGAGACTATGCGGCTTTGGAACTGTCAGTCAAATTGTATGCAAAAACCTGTGGCAGTAAATATTAGGGGTATAATTGCCTTCTGTTTACAGAAAAATCAAACTATTTCTCTGTTGCACCTTTCCCAGTTACAGTATGAGAAAGCTAATAAGGAACACTGGCATCTAAAAAAAAAAACACTATACGCTTCAGGAAGCACAATCAGAATCATGCTACAATGACACATTGTGTTCCTAACCACAGCATAACCTTAAAATAGGAAAAGCTATATTAAAATTAATTGTGTGATGAATGCCACTTGCTCTTGTTAAAACACAATTAGAGGAAGAAGTAATGATGGTTGATCAGTACAAAAATAAAAATTAATTTAATGCGTTATTAAATTTCTATTAAGTTAATACATTAAAATTCAGCATAAGAAAATAAATATTCAGTATGAAAGAACCTGAGGACAGGGTGTTTGAGTAAACTTTGTTAATTAAATCCAGTCTATAAAAAAATGCCAGGATATAACATTTTTTTTTGCTAAATCAGGAGAGTCAAACTTTATATATTATTATTTTATGATGCTATTTATAAAATACATCTATATTGAAGTTCTGTTTTTAAAAAGTACATGGGCCGACAGGCCTCGGAAACAGAAAAACTGGCCTGCCACATGACATCCTACTAACAAGGATCACCTATGGTAAGGGATTTATAGACAGATAGGTCAGATAGACCTGATGAATGAAGGAACTCTCTAAACTTAAAACACTGTTTGAGGGGGTTTCCACGTTAATAATAATGCAGTGTTGTGATGCTATAAATTCTTTACCTGTATTGTGGTCAGTACAATAACTAGTAATTACTGGACCTCGCGGGAAAACCTTTTTACCTTTTCAATACCATGTTTTGAAAGTATATTTTTGGCACATTATCTGCCATGAATTTCTGCTTGTCAATCCAGATAAGAAATGCCCTGTGATCAACTCCCAGGTGAAGTTATGTAACTTTTTCATTCTTAATTCTGCTCAGTAATAAGTCATTTGGGTTTGCTTTTCTCTTAGTTCTTCATTGATGTGTTTTTCCTGTTCTATAATACCATTTAGAAAAATATTTCTACCCTCATCCTCATAATAGCCATTCTTTATTTCTCAGGACATACCAAACTGTAGATTTTACCACTCATAATATTGTAGCAATTTCTCTGATTATTTTTTTCTGTTTTTGCAGCTTAAGGATGGCTTGTCTCACCTGCATGGAGATTTCCTTTAACCACATGTTGTCTGTTCACAGCAAAATCTTCCAGATACCCCTCTCAAGGGCCTTTATCTGCTTCATTGATAATGACATAACAAAGGAATTGCCCACACCTGCCCATGAAATAGCCTTGAGTCAATGGTCCAATTACTTTTGAGCCCATGAAATGAAGTGATTGTGTTAAAAAAAAGGCTTTAGTTCCTCATATTTTTATGCAATCTGTTTTGTTCAACCCACTGCTGAATTAAAGCTTAAAGTCCGCAATCCAACTGCATCTGAGTTGTTTCATTTAAAATTAATTGTGGTAATGTACAGAACCAAAATGAGAAAAAAGTCACTGTCCAAATATTTATGGATCATTTGCTGAGTTTATTGGAATTAACAGAAAATATGCAATATGCATCATATCAAAATTAAACAGATGCATACATCTTGGCACCCCAACAGAGATATTACATCAATACTTAGTTGAGCCTCCATTTGCAAAACAGCCTCTAGAGGCCCCCTATAGCCTTTGATGAGTGTCTGGATTCTGGATGTCCATACAAAATCTCTCCAGTTCAGTTAAATTTGATGGCTGCCGAGCATGGAAGGCCTGCTTCAAATCAAACCATAGATTTTCAATGATATTTAAGTTTAGAGACTGTGACTGCCATTCCAGAATATTGTATTTCTCCCTCTGCATAAATGCCTTTGTAGATTTCGAAGTGTGTTTAGAGTCATTGTCTTTTTGGAATATCCAACGGCTGCACAACTTCAGCTTTGTGACTGATGCTTGAACATTACCCTGAAGAATGTGTTGATACTGGGTTGAATTTATCCGACCCTTGACTTTAGCAAGGGCCCCAGTCCCTGAATTAGCCACACAGCCCCACAGCATGATGGAATCATTACCAAATCTGACAGTAGGTAGCAGGTGTTTTTCTTGGACTACAGTGTTTTATTCCACCATGCAAAGTGCTTATTGTTATGACCAAATAACTAAATTGTTGTCTCATCAGTCCAAAGCACTTTGTTTCAACATGACTGTGGCTTGTCTCAATGAGCTTTTGCATACAACAAGCGACTGTGTTTGTGGAGTGAGTGCAGAAAGGGCTTCTCTCATCACCCTGCCATACAGATGTTCTTTGTGCAAATTGTGATGTCTGTAACCATTCTCACCAGACCTGGGTGTTACAGCAACTGTGCCTGTGGCCTTCCATTTCCTGATTACATTCCTTACAGTTGTAACTGACAGTTAAAACATTGTAGCCTTCCCCTAACCCATGATATAGAACAATCTTTGTTTTCAGATCTTTTGAGAGTTGCTTTGAGGATCACATGCTGTCACTCTTCAGAGGAGAGTCAAACAGAAACACAACTTGCAAGTGGCCACCTTAAATACCTTTTCTCATGATTGGAAATACATGGTGTTGCCAGTAATCAGTATTGAACAGTTATATGCATTCAAATTTAAGTCCTTATATATATATATATATATATATATATATACACTGCCTATATCATTTTAATCAAGCCTTTTTCTTTATCATTTTCAATGATTACTGTACAGTTATGTACAGGTCAGGAAAAACAGTCTGACCCAAGCCTAACCCATAATGATTGGCCAAATTTTAAAACAAACCCGCCCAACCAGTGGTCAACTCATGAGTCATTGCAGGTTTTGAGCCAATACACACATCACTAAGCAGTGCATATCATTCTGTTCTATATCCCAGTTCATACAGTATAACTGGTTCTTCGTTTTCTCAAAATTAAGACCCTAACGTTTCACAATCCTCTTTATAACTCTATACCAATTTAATTTCCCCTATAGAAGCGTATTGGTACAGTGGCTGTAATTTGAATTTCCAACATACCGTAGTGACATCTGAATCTGGGGGTGTCATCTCCACCAAGTTAATAAAATATGGTTCATCTTTCCATTGTGGAGCATTGTCATTAATGTCAAGCAAAATAATATTTACCTAAGATAAAACAAAACAATATTATGATGTTTATTTGTGGAAAACATCAACATAACAAAATACACATACATGAAAACAAGATTTTATAATAGAAAGATTGAGTCTTTGAGTTGTGAGGGCAGTCTGGAAACATAATGGATAGCCATATACATATTAACAGAAAGAATGTAGAAAAATTCCACTTTCCTGAAATATCGCTATCCTAAGTTTGATGGGGAAGACAGAAAACTATTTCTGATTAACAGTTTAACTTCTGCAATTAAACAATGCTGACACTTCATAGCGCATCTGATGTGTGGCTTACAGAAAGCTTTTCAAGGCACAAATGTAATTCATCACAAATGTATTCCTATTGTCTTAATTAACACTGCTGGTTATGCAAAGTATTTAATAAAAAGAGCAGTGTAAGTGGAGTCATCACTTGCAAAAATAATTTTTTTGCACATCCCTTGAAACTGCTAATTGAATAGCACTTCTGTTGCACCCTTTAACTTATGCTTGCCCCTGTTAGCCATATCAGCATATTTGCATTAATGCTTGCAACTAATGATAATTTATCACTAATAAAGTGTAAAGAGTCCATAAAATATACACAAAGCCCTATTCTTCCTATTATTATTGTTACTGATCTACTATTGATTAAATGGAGAGGGACTTATTGTTGACTTGTTTTCACATCATTTTGGCTTTTGGCAAATTAACCTACAATACTTTTTTGCTAGACCCAGGTTTTTGTGAAGGACTAGGGTAGTAGGATTATAGGAGCAGCATGCCACCTAGACAGCATCTACAATTGGGAAAGAAATTGATATTGCTGGCCAAATCTCCTGCTCCCTAGTGCTGCTGGTTGGTGGGTGCACCATCAAAATCAGCACTGTATGTTGCCAATTATAGTTTCTAAGAAACTTTCTTTATTCTTCTTTATCTTTTATTATCTATACTTATTTGTGCACTAGAAAATGGATTAGTTTCTACAATAGAAAGATAAAAGGTACATAGACTGTAAGTCACTTTCTGATCTTTAACCATAGCAATAAAAGAGCAGTTTCAGTGCCAAGTTGAAAATATAAAGGATAGCATACTCAACACAATAAAAATAATACAGTATTACTGCCTTTAATATAAGTATGTTCAGTACAATATTTTCCCCATTTAGGATGTTTAGTTCAGTGTAGTGCATCCTTAAAGGAGAAGGTAAGGTTAAAATTAGGTAAGCTTTATTAGAAAGGTCTATATACACCAGTTATCAGAAAGGTCTATATAAATACACCAAATACGCCTAGCCCACAATTAACAAGGCGCGCCGAGTTGGATGCCAGCATGCCGTATTGGATGCCAGCCCTACTCCTGACCCCCACCGACCCCCGTCAACCCCCTCTGACCCCCCCCCGGTCCTTGAAAAATGTTTTGCCTCGACACCGGTCTCCGAACCAAAAAAGGCTGAGGACCCCTTCTCTATGTCCTCTGTCAAAAAGCAATACCACATTACTTAACTTCTGTTGTGTACATGTGGTCTTCTGTATCACTCTTCCATCTTTCAGCTTAAACCTCCAGGGCACAGGCCTAAGCATGCTCAGTTTGCTCCTCTCTCCCCCTCCATTATCTCTCCTCCCCTCTCTGCTGTAATCTGAGCCCAGAGCTATCAGCAAGCAGGGAGACACCCAGGCAGGAAGTTATATCATACTACTCTAATATGGCTGCTACCCTAAACAAACAGAGAGTTTCTAAACCTGTTTATCACACATGGTAAAGCATTCTACAGCATAAATATAGAGTTATAGCTTGCACTATTGTGGCTTATCAATTGGCAATAAACTGCCTCTGTACTTTTCCTGGTTTTAGCAATCAATAAATCTTGATCTTTGCTGTGGGACCTGCATTATACATTGCCAAATTTTCCTTTTGTGTGCATCTGTAATAAACACAGCTTATGTCATCATACATGACGTAGTCTTTCATTTGGTGTTGGTGGGCAGTAGAATTATTAATAATATTAAGTCAATATTACTTCTCGGATGAAAAGGGGAGCAAAATGAACAGTTGTTTGCAATGGTAGAAATCTGCTGAAATTCTGTAGTGTGCATAATTGTGGCATTAAGGAGACAGACAATATTAGTAACACATCACATTTACACACAGCTATACACCAATTTCTAGTAAAACAACCCTGTATTTCTTTCTACAATACTAATGTTATAATTATAGGAGACTAAGCTTGACTTATTTGCAAGAGCTTAAACAAATGTATTCCTCTGTATCCCCCCCCCCAAAAAAATGCAGTCTGTTCCACATTATTAAAAGGAAAATGCAGTCTGTTCCACATTATTAAAAGGAAAATGCAGTCTGTTCCACATTATTAAAAGGAAACTTCTGACAAAAAATAAATGGACTCAAAACAGTTTCCTGTTTCTCTCTTGGGCCCTTATGATTAATTCCTCACAGGAAAAAAAGTAAGGCAGTTGTTGTTGCAATGTGTTTGTGCATATAAAAATTTTAATAATGTTTTGGGAAACAAATAATTCACATGTCACTTTTGTGAGTTGAGAATTCTACTCTAAGTGAAGTGCTGCAATTATCTGTAAAACTATATTAACAGACTCATTGGTGGGATGCAGACCAGTGTTAGAAGGTGCCTTTTTGTTTTTTATGGGGTGTCTAAAAGGATCTTTAGTGGTCAGTTATATAGTCACACATCTTTTAGTGGAAGGTGTATATTTACAAGAGAAGGATGTCTAGCCCTGTTGCCAAGCAATTATTAAGATGGCAAAAGAATTAGTTGTGATTATCTTATTTTCTTTTGCAAGACTACTAATTTAAGCAGCACTCAACACACTGCTAATTGATAGACCCTGCATTACTCAATTTAAGAAAGCTGCAGGGAAAATAAATTAACTGTCCAAGGTAACAGGGTGAGAGAATATAAGTGGTCTTACTAATGAAACCCAGACTTTTCTGACTGAATTAATCATTTAGACAATCCTTCTTTTGGAAGGCTAATGATATTATATTCTATATATGAATGCAATGTATGTTTCCATTACAAGCATATTATTCTTTGTTAATATAATGACGCCATAGGGCATGATATACCAACAAACTACTATAGAATTAAGGCAGACCTTGCATTTATATTCCTGTCCTGGGACAACCAAGGAAAAATTCAAAAATACAACTTAATAAGGCCCACAAGGCAATCCTCCACACTAATTCCATGCTATGGCATGGAACCTTGAAGTTAAAGGGAATTTACATAGCACATCTATGGCATGATCAGGCCACAGTTTTCCATGTGGCAAAAAGACATCTACTACAAAGGAGAGGAGCTGGGACCTGGGATAATGTATAGTTACATACATTTTAAAGGGATACTGTCACGGGAAAAATCAGTTCTGCTCCAGCAGACTTCTGCACAGAAATCCATTTAAAAAAAGAGCAAGCAGATTTTGTTATATTTCATTTAGAAATCTGAAATGGGGCTAGACAAATTGTCAGTTTCCCAGCTGCCCAAAGTCATTTGACTTGTGCTCTGATAAACTTCAGTCACTCTTTACTGCTGTACTGCAAGTTGGAGTGAAATCACCCCCCCCCCCCCCCCAGCAGGCTAACAGAACAATGGGAACTGCAACTTGAAGAAGAAATCCTGATTTTGAATCCTACATATGGCCACTGGTTGCCCCACTTGAAGACGATGAGAGGTGCCCCAGAGTTCTAGAGAGCAGCACAACATTATGTATGCAGGAAATCTGCCTTGCATGTTGCTACCTGCTGTCCAGAAATCAGAGGCCTCTGATTGTATTGAATGTCAGGCAGTCAGCAGCTGTTGGTGGATCAGGACCAGTTCTGCAAGCAGCAAAAAGAGGATCACTTTGAAAAATTGAGTTAACGTTTTTGTACACAAAACATACGACCAAGTATTTTCTGAAACTACAAATAGCCAGAGGTTTTTTTTTATGAAAAAGACAAAAAGAGCTTGGCAAGTAAAAGCTTGTGAGGTCCAATAGATGTCAATGGGAATAGTGTTTAATAACTTCATTTATTTACCCAGTTCATTAAAAAAAAGTTTTAGCCTTATTAAAATGAATGGAACAATGTGAATGCTTTGTTGTGTATTCTTTCTTAAATAAGTAGCTTTTTTCTTGACATTTAAAATAGGCCTTATGTCATTGTTCAATTTTTGGATATGTGCCCTTTAATAATATATTATATTAACATTATAAAATTCCAATTATTTCCATTGAATATTAAGAATATTGAATGTGTGTATGTATACTGTGTTATTAAGAAGATTACATTTCCCAGGCAAACCAGGCATCTGTTTTAGTCTGAATAAGGCCAATGCTATATTCAAAACCTTTATTGCTATATATTTTTCATGTTATCTGCATCCAGGAGGGAATATTTTGCGGTTTACATTTGGATGCGATGGAGATTCCTATAGTAGGTAAGATGTGATTTACCAGTTTATGTTCTGAGTCTTGAAAAATAGGTCTCCTGTGGCAGGGCAATGTTGGCTTTCTGATATTAGAGTTCTTTCACTGCTAAGAAATGTTTTGTTAGGGCCCTTACACACGGGCGTTTTGGACCTGCGCTCCCCTGCGTTGCGTTTGGCTGCGTTCAGCCGCAGGGGAGCGCAGGTCTAAACGCACCTCATTAGTTTCAATGGTGGCGTACCCATGAGAGGCGTGTAAACGCCGAACGCAGATTCAGACACAACATGCTGCATTTTTCCTGCGTTTGGTGCCTACACGCGTTCGTGTGAGTACAGCCCCATTGAAAATAATTGAGTGCGTCTATACCTGCGCTCCCCTGCGGCTGAACGGAGCAAAACGGAACGCAGGGGAGCGCAGGTAAAAACGCCCGTGTGTAAGGGCCCTAATGGAATTTAAACCCATACAATCTTGTTATAAAGATACAAACGCATATTTAAAAAATGGCAAAACATATAATCACAAGTTGAACATACAATATCAGTACAGTATAGGCTCCCTTTAGGAACATAGCCAATCTTAGTAACAGCAAGGGATACAAAGAAAAGTACAGACATTTTACACATATGTCACAAACAGTGGCTCTAATATTAAACTACAGAATTCAGCTTATGGCTGTAATGGTGGTTTTATATCATTTCCATATATCATTTTTCCTGTGTTATTTTTACAGTAACCCATTCATAGTATAAATATGTCCTTACTGTAGCAATGCCGATTTTCTGATTGGGTCCCACTCCGCCATCCACCGCACGTATAATTAATATGTACTCTGACTTGGCCTCTCGATCCAACAATGTTGTCGTAGTGATTTCCCCTGTTAGAGGTAAGGAAATATATAAAGCTTTCTCAGCACTGCTATAGGCAAGGTTAATTTTTCCTAATCCTGCTTCCTCAACAGAACCCCATTATTTAATGGAATGTCACTTGCACCTCTAAAACTAAACACCCAAGAGAGATTTCAAACACATTTTGAGATTTTTATATAGATTTATATGTAACTTGGAGACCTTGCTGTGAGAAAGGGAAAACATATACAGTGTACAGACCTGTATTTGTGGATCATTTCATGCATAGTAATCCAGGTTTTTTTTAAATACATAATTAATCATTAATGGGGCAATAGAACCATAGCTTTGGGGAAGTAAAATTAAGGAGTCTCATTTACTGTGCAAAAAACAGGCATAGTCCACCATGTTTTAGTTTTACCTTTTCCCAGAATTCCAGTGTAATTGCTAGCTCTAATGACTGATGCATGCCTTCAGGTTTTTTTGTTTTTGTTTTGGAGTGGCTCAGAAGATAAAGATTAGCCAAAAATGAAATAAAAAACCCTTCTATAGGAAAATGTAAAGAAATATTCAACTCAACAAAAAACTTGCTGCTTGAACTTGAAAAGTAATTTAGTGCTTTTGTTTGAAACCATCACAACCACAAATTTGCTACATGAGCAAAATATTGTGCTTTCATAAAAGATACTTACATCCACACATGCTATTTGTGGCAGTGCATGTGCTCTAGTGTGATCCGAAGTGTGATAAGTGGACACAACTTGTCAGGGAGACCCTGGCAGGTTGTGTCAATATCTGCAATTCCCTATCTCCAAACAAATCACATAATAATGCCATTAGTAAAATTGCACAAAGCGGCGCACTTGATATGATGCCAGGCACACTTTCCAAATGTTGGCTGTAACTTGTGCATAATTTACATAAACACACAGTGCAATAAGAACATGTATTAGTGCATCAGGCCAACACATCAACCAGCTGCAATGAGCCTGGAATTCTGGTAGGGGAAAAAAACATGCCAATTTGCATTTCCTGTACTCATGCAGCACTTAATGAAAAGATTTGTGCTGAGAGGACTCATTTACTAATATCAAGTGCTGCCGGATGCAGCTGAAAGTGCAGAAGTGGCCTGCATGTACTGTAACAAGGTATTGCACAGGCAATTGCTGATTCTACCAAGGAAAACTGCAGTTACTGTACGTTATGTCTAGGGTGAGCATTATGGTAAACGTCTAAGACGGTGAACAAAACTTTGTCCAGAAAAAAAAAAAAATCAGAGGCCCCTGGTGTGCACCTACTTATTATATATATATAGGGCTTGATTTTCTCAACCCAAATACAGTATAGCCCCCTCGACAGAAATGGCATGCATCTACTCCTGTTCTCCCCTGTGGTTGAATGAATGAATGAAACGGAACATAGCTCAAAATGCCCATGTGTAAGGGCCCTTAGGTACAGTAACTGGGAGAATTTTAGAATTCTTCACCAGCTGGCATTTCAAGCTTTGGCCGTTCATAACAAAATCCCACAGGAGTGGAAATGTTTGGTTGTTATTTTTTTTGTCAGTGAATGAACATACAGTATAAAGAGCAGCAGAGTAAATAAGGATCATATAGTAGAACAAAGGTTCAGTACTTGCAGTTCCTACAGGAGATAGAGCAGCGAGTGTTACTTAAAGGCAAGAGGCCTAGGGCAAGTAACACATTATTTCAGATAGAACAACATTAAAAATGCAGACAGGTCTTTTAGGCTATACGTGCTTCAAAAGTTCTGCACCATCAATTAATTACCAGGCTTAAAAAAATTAATCTTTAAAAAGCTTTAAATATTTAAATGTCTTAATGATGGATCTTGCCACCCGTCCTCCAAATTACTTCCAATTAAGAATACGCCTTAGCAGAGCTGGTGCGACTAATTTTCTACTCCTACGAAATGTACTTATGTCTTTACAAAGCAGCAGTCGGGATTGTCTGAGCAGGGGGAACGCACTATTGCTCTGTTGTTTTATGCTCTGCAAGGCAGCTGAAAGGATTTAAACCAGTGTAAAGACTGCAAAATCAGCTGGTGTCCACTCTGCATTGCATACAGCTGCCAACAATACTTTTCAGATCAAGGGTTGTTTTATTAGCAACTTTTCAGCTCACAATCTTTTGTTAATTAGCATTTCATTAAAAGCGGATACATATGTAGGTACAGCTTTTAAACATACTTGCTGCTGCATCATCTCGCCTGCTGTTTGCTGCCCTATTGTAAGACACATGGCCTGGCCTCATTAACTAAAGGTAAAATGTAAAAACTATGAGATTCAACAACAAATCAAAACAGTTGCAAAAAACAGTTGCATGCAATGTTATGTCATGTTATGCGCATGTATGGGATACGTTATACCAAAAATTTCTTCCGAAAGCTCAGAATTATAGGAAGGCCATTTCCCATAGGCTCTATTTTAATCAAATGATTTAAAAATGGTTTCCCTGCACAGGTATGGAACCTGTTATCTAGAATGTTCAGCCTGTGGTTTTCTGTATAATGTATCTTTCTGTAATTTTCATCTCCATACCAAAAAATCCTTTAAACATTAAATAAACCCAATAGGATTGTATTACATCCAATAAGGATTAATTATATCTTGGTTGGGTTCAAGTACAAGGTATTGTTTTGTTACAAAAAAAATTAAATAATTAAAAAAAAAATTATTATTTGATTAAAATAAAGACTATGGGAGCTTGCCTTCCTGTAACATGGAGCTTTATGGATAATGGACTTCTGGATAACTGATGTTATACCGATAATATTAAAACGGTATGTTGTACTTGATCCCAACTAAGATACAATGAATCTTTTTTTCAAGTAAAACAATCCTATTGTTTATTTAATGTTTAAAGTATTTTTTAGTAGATTTAACTTATGGAGATCCAAATTACAGAAAGATCTCTTATCTGGAAACTACAGACCGACCTTGTATTTCATCTTCAAGCTAGTCAATTGGCACAGTTTAATGTGTACATAGGTAGAGGGGTTTTAGAGCCATGAACTAAATACATTTTGAAAATCCAGGCAAAATTTGCCACTCTGGTCATGGGTACCTACAGTAGGTGCAACAAGATTAACACCATAAGTTTGGTGTTAACCTTTCCTAAGTGATGTTGTGGGAAACATATTGCACCTGATTTTGCAGCACAAAACAGCTTAATAAATGAGATAATGTCACTGTGATCAATTAAAAAAGTGAAAAGAACATTCTTAATTCATGCCTAAGAAATTGGATACACATTTGTCTATATCTTATATTATATAAGATACAAATCTATTCCACCAGCCAGGAAACTCTAGTCCTAAAGTTCCTTGCGTTTCTGTTCCATTTAAGTCAGCTATTTGACCTGCAGGCTACATGAATTAGTCTTCCGAGTTCACCTTGAAAAACCCTAATTTTCAATAGCATTTCAAAATGACGGAAAATTCTAAGCAACAAATAAAAGGCAGCTAGGCTAATGTTAAAGCTGGAATGAAAATAATGCCTAAGAGTTTGGAGACACGTTTTACTATGCCCTGTTTTGTCCATGCAATACTTTGTTACATAGAGCCCACTTTCTGACAGTAGTGTAATTGGTGGCATATGTGTCATGAATAACAGGTAACATTGTTTATGGCAGACGTAATGTAATGGAGGTCACAAAGTTTACAGTAGGTGAAGTGAAGCTGGTCATACACAAGCCAGTATAAACTGCTTACTTGGCCCTTTTAGACTGAGTTGGCAGTTTATTGACCCTTGTATAGGGCTCTCGAGAGGCCTTGCTTGACTGTTATTAGGTTAAAAATTGTCCAAATGGCAGACATGTATGTTGTATTATCACATTGGAAAAGGACCACATAGTAAATGCATTGATTCAGCCCTTGCCCTTGCTATATAATGTGATCACTGGCACTCAGGCCAACAATCAAATCAACCTGACTTGGTACAGTGTATGGATGGCCAAATTGGCCAGATATTCACTTTTTAGGGACCTCACAAAAAAGGTGAATCTCAGCATGTAGCCTTAACCTAATAAAGTAGGTTACTATTGAATGATACCTTCAATAATTTGTGTGAGATTAACTAGCTAACTGAAGAAAACAAGGCAGAAATGAATAGTACATTTATGGGACCTATTGCCAGAAAACAAATACACAGATGCCATTTGCCATATTTTTTTTTATATTTATATTTTTTGGGAAATAATTCAGTGACTGTAAAACATCCCCACTGTATTTTTTGTTTATTGTAATGTTTCATGTTTTTAATATGTTAATAAAATGGCATGGCCATCCACAGTATGGTGAAATAGTACAGTAAATACAGTACAAGAAAACTCCAGGTCCCAAGCATTCTTCATAATAGATCCCAAACAGGTACTGTATATACACTGTACCATAACCATAATCATATTACTAGCGTTTAACACTTAAGTACAGAAAAAGGTTGCACCTGATCGAGCGTTGATCCGAAACTGAGGGGAGCCATCCAAAGAATATATAATAGATTCCTGCCCAAATTCTCTAGAACGGTCCAGATCTGTGGCATTCAAAAAAAGTACAGTTGCACCTGAAGACGAAAGAGAAGTATACATCTCAAACATTAACTCATGGCTCTTTATCAAGGCGGCAAATTCAATTTGTCTTTGTACTGGGGAATTTTACAATAAATCAACCTAGTATACTAGCAACCCAGACAGGGAGAGGGAATTTACAATCAGCAACTATATTTAATATGTTTGTGCACATTGAACATCACCTGCTATAATGTTTTCCATAACCTTAATGATGTACGAAGGTTGACTGAAGGTGGGAGGGTTGTCATTTTCATCCTGCAAGAGAAATCCATTTTGTAAATATCAATATCCAAACACACTGTTAACATTTTAAATTTTTTTGATTGACCTTTTTGAATCTTTTTTATACCTGAATGCCACCCCAGGTCTTTCAAGCTACCATGGAGGCTACATAATCTTAGAGACACACTATTGACTGGTCATTGTGAAATTAGTGTGACACTATTTACCTGCGTTCAGTATGAACCCTATAAAAAAAAGAACACCCTCAAAACAAATGATAAGGGTGGATCACCTTTGAGTGAACTTTTAGTATGTTGTAGATAAGGATATTGTCAGACAATTTGGAAGTAGTTTAAATTTTTTTTATTATTTGTAGTTTCAAATTTATTTAGCAATTGCAGTAGTCTGGTTGCTAAAGTTCAAATTACCCTAGAAACCATGTATTGATTTGAATAAGAGACTGGCATATGAATAGGAGAGGGCCTGAATAGAAAGATGAGTAATACAAAATAGCAATAACAATACATTTGTAGCTTTTCAAAACATTTGTTTTTTTCATGGGGTCAGTGACATTTGAAAGCTGGAAAGAGTCAGAGTCAAAAAAAGGCATATAATTAAACTACTATACAAAATAAATCATGACCGATTGAAAAGTTGCTTAAAAATGGCCGTTCTATGACATACTTAATGTGAACCACCCTGTAAATTAATATTGCTCACAGTGCTCTTCTGAACATGTTTACAATATACAAAGAGGGAAATGTTGGTCTATGTTTCTATGTTTGTATTTACCCTATATCAATGTAAAAACCTTGGTATTCACCATGGTCAAATAAATTAGCTGTAAATCTTACTTGAAAAACATAAAAAAAAATGCATTTTGATTGATTGCCCGTCTAGGGGAAAGAATCAGCTTAGAGATACAGTTCACTTGTTAATTGGCATGTTCTTATATATGGATTTAGACTCATGAAGTATTAAGGCTGAACCAGGGCATCAATATATTAAAACTAAATATACCATTGGGCTTTAGCTGATAAAGGAAATATGTCAGATATTTCTGACAATTACATAGATCTATAGGTAGAGGTGTTCAGATCTGGTTTTCTCATTATGGCATTACACTTTATTAGCACTAGTTTGCTCTATACAAGGAATATTGTGACACAAAGATCTTCAAAGCAAAACAGTGTTTTATTAGCATCCAGCCACCAGCGGAAAAGAAAATTAATCTAACAAAGGGGTGTCTCTTTATCCACCTCCTCGCCCACCCACATTATGATAATTTAGCCATCTTTCAATGGTATGTTATTGCATTAGAATCCCTTTGGTTTAAAAAAAGCAAGTGACTTGACAGTTACTTAAATAAAGCCGTAGATAGACGCAAGAAGCCAGTGACCTTTTCAAGTCAGGTTTTAGACTGAAGTGATTATGCTCTTCAAAGAGCAAGTGGGAGAGTTATTTCAACTGCACCAAAACCTCCCACGTCCATAGCTTTATCTCCACCTACCCACTTTATTTCAATAATCCCATGATAATTTCTCTCAGCAGAAGAAACATAGAAAAACAAACAATTTCCTTTAAAATTGATTTTGATTATTTCTGTGTTCATGATTCCGTGGCTGTTCCTGGTATTCTATTTTATTATTGGACATGTTGATAATTTAAAAGGTTCCTAACTCAGATATTCTGTCTATTTTAATTAATTAAAACAATTGAAAGGACAATTACAATTAAAGGGAAACTGTCATGGGAAAACATGTTTTTTTTTTTTTTTTTTTTAAACGCATCAGTTAATAGTGCTGCTCCAGTAGACTTCTGCACTGAAATCCATTTCTCAAAAGAGCAAACAGATTTTTTTATATTCAGTTTTGAAATCTGACATGGATCTAGCCATTTTGTCAATTTCCCAGCTGCCCCTGGTCATGTGAATTGTGCCAGCACTTTAGGAGGGGACTGCTTTCTGGCAGACTGTTTTTTTTCCCTTCTCAATGTAACTGAATAGTACGCAGTGGGACATGGGTTTTACTATTGAGTGCTGTTCTTAAATCTACCAGGCAGCTGTTATCTTGTGTTAAGGAGCTGTTATCTGATTACCTTCCCATTGTTCTGTTGTTCAGCTGCTGGGTGGGGGAAAGGGAGGGAGTGATATCACTCCAACTTGCAGTACAGCAGTAAAGAGTGATTGAAGTTTATCAGAGCACAAGTCACATGACTTGGGGCAGCTGGGAAATTGACAAAATGTCTAGCCCCATGTCAGATTTCAAAATGAAATATAAACAAATCTGTTTGCTCTTTTGAGAAATGGATTTCAGTGCTGAATTCTTCTGGAACAGCACTATTAACTGATGCATTTTGAAAAAAAGTTTTTTCCCATGACAGGATCCCTTTAAGGAAAATGCTCAAATAGATTGGGGTTTACAAGATGGTGATTAAATGCTCTACCCATACCTTTTTCAATATGGTCAAGGAGAAATATTATATGCTCTTCTAAATATTTGTAACCTTAAGGCTCTTACACATACAGTAGGCCTATGTATTTTTTTCGATGCAATGCAATGTATTTTTGTGAGTTTGAAACCAAGCTTTTATTATGATGACTTCTGAATGCTTGACAAGAGCAAGAAAATGCAGCACATTGTATCTGAAAAACACAATTAAATTGGAATGCAGTGAAATGCCAATGTTATGAATATAACCAGTGTAAATATAATAAAATTACATATCTAATTCATTTAGGTTTACACATATGAACATTCCTGTGTGTAAGAGCCCTTATAGTATGATGAAAGGTAGAGCTATCCCCAGTGTACCCAAGGTAATAGGTCAAGAGACCGAACTCTTTACATGGTATGTGCATGAGGGTTAGGCAATTAATGTGTTTTCTGATTGATGGTGGAACGGTGCCCAAACCATTGTCTTGTTCAAAGTATTGATCCAAAACTGCTTATGATATATTGTTAATACACACTATTAAAACTTACAAAGACTTCAATGCTGACAGGGACAGTGCTGTTGAGTGAGGGTACACCAGAATCTTTTGCCATAACTGTCAATGATATTACTCCATTGGCGATTTGTTCATAATCTAGAGGCCGGGTCACTGTTATTACTGCAAAAAAAAGATATGAAATAAATTTGAATAGAATAATCAAAACTATAGTCACATTTTGAAAATAACTCTGAAAACAACAAAACTTTATATTTATCAATATGTATCACCCCATGGGGGATTAAGATACTGTACACAGCATAAGGAGTTTTGATATTTGCTTTGAAAACAACATGGCTCTCCTATAATTTCCTCCCATTTCCCTGAATTGTGCCCTTTCAGGATTCAGTCTCCTGTAAATCATGCATCACCCTTTTAGCACAATGCCCAGTCAGTGCAGTGTTAAATGCTGTTGCTTAATCCTGGTTTTCTGACTATTCACTTTGCCCAGATGCCAGAATGTCATGTGTTCCATTAGACTAGGGATCCCCAACCTATGAACCCCTGAGCAACATTAAGAAGCAAAAGGAGTTGGGGAGCAACACTAACATGGAAAATGTTCTTGGGTTGCCAAATGGCCATTTGGTAGCCCCTCTGTGGATGTTAACCTACACTGAGGCTCTGTTTGACAGTGCACCTGTTTTTTATACAACCAAAACTTGCCTCCAAGCCTGGAATTCAAAAATAAGAAGCTGCTTTGAGGCCACTGGGAGCAACATCCAAGGGGTTGGAGAGCAACATGTTGCTCACAAGCTACTGGTTGGGGAATCACTGCATTAGACTAACACCCTTAAAGGGGAATTCAACCCCTCCGGTGCTAAACCTCTCACCCCACCCTCCGTAGGCCCCCCTCCCTCCTCCCCCCGGCCTACCTTTCCCCCAGGGCAAATGCCCTAATTCGCTACTTACCCCTCCGTGCAGGTCTCCTCCAGCCAGGTTCACAAGTGCCATCTTCTGCAGCAACGTCTTCCACCTGGATCCGTCGGCACTTGGTGCCGCATGCGCAGTAGGACGCATTTGCTGGTTGGCAATTTAGGGGCATTTGCCCGGGGAGAGAGGTAGGCCAGGGGGAGGAGGAAGGGAAGCCTATGGGGGGGTGGGGAGAGGGGTTTAGTGCCGGAGGGTTTGAATTTCCCTTTAAGGGCCTGTTTATCATGAAGTGTAAAAAGTGAAGTGAAGTATTGCCGGTGATGTAACACAATGCAATATGACCAGTGGAACATGGACCAGCAAAGGAAAATGTAAGGCCCTTGAATTAAATGCAAAAACTTCCCTGTTTTATTTTCAGGACTGTGAGGAGGCATGTGTGATCTCATACTCCAACCTACTACTCTTAAACATTCTAACATAAAGAACCAACACGGAGACAAAGACTTCCATTTGAATGGGTGAGGGTCGGCCACAGCTTTTATTTTGAACATGTTATTATTCCTCCCTTTAACCATAACCAAAAAAACTTGCCATTACATTACAAAAACATTAGTTATCCAAATGCCAGCCACCATGGCTGTGGTGGGCATGTAGGTAAAGCCAATACAGCATCTATAACAAATGGCAAGTTTTTTTACCCCGTCCTGTGAGAAAACAAACCACATAAGAACAGATCATGGAAATATATTTTTATCAAAATACATACCAAGTAACACATTGGATATTGACAACCCAGAACAGATGGAAGGGCAGCTCCACCAGCACTCCAGGATTCCAGCAGGGAAGAGGAAGAGGGTAAGGCATACCTATCCTTTATACCAACTCTCCCCTTCCTATTCCCACCAATCACCATCTGGACTACCCTTCCCTGAAATCCATGCTTCTATCAGGCCACCCCTCCTCACAGTCCCAGGCACCTTCGCTAGTCACCCTTTGGTGCCCTCCACTCTTCCTGTTTTTATATTAAACACAAAGTTATCAGCATATCAAGGTTATCAGTTTGTGTTCCACGCATCATTTATTACAAAACAGATTCAGGATATCTATATGTACCGGCATTACAAGATTTCTTAAGCAAACTTACAATATGTATAACATACAATATATTAATAACGTGAATACAAGCCTCATCACGTACCTCCATAACCTTCAGAAATGGAAATTTCGAAGTAGCTCTTGAAAGCTGATGCATTCACAATGCTGTATGTAATCTGGCTATTTAGTGCTGAATCTTCATCAGTTGCCTAGTTCAGCAATAAAAAGACACTTTATATAGCTGGTGACATTTACTATGTAAATACCCTCTGTTATGTTGCTTCTGTTCATTACTTTTTATGGCTACATTCCAGGAAGAATAAATAGAGGGATATACATATTTCCATGATCAGGAAAGAACAATCACAATTGTTTTCATTGATCCCATCATTTAATACTAGACGGTTCCAAATACATGTCTGTTATTATAGTTAAGGGCCAACATATACATTCAGTAATGTAACTGGAGGGGGGTGGGCCCTGCAGGTTGTCATTAACAGCACTATAAAAGACTAAGAGCTATTCTATAAAGTATTTTTCTCCATAACACTTTCTTAGCCAAAACTGCTGGAAACAATAAAATCTGAGCTAAAGAAAATTCTTTAATTGGGGATGTCAAAATAATTCTAAATTAAACATGAAAATTTTGAATTAATGTACTGGAATTAAACATATCTGACCAGTTTTTGTACTTTGATACAATGATCAATAATGTCCTAAAATATTTAAAAGGAATAAATGCTATTATAACTGTGATTATTTTAACACTTATCATGGTAAGCTAGTGATCCTTGTGTGTCATGTGCAGATTACCCATCCTTATTATAATGATGGGACATAATCAATGCTGCTGTTCAAATAATATCTTGGAGAATGCGACTTTTGGCTGAAACACCCCGCACAGCAGTATTAAGTCACTGTTCCTCAGTAAGCTGTTGATTGGTGGTTGTTTTTTTTTTTTAGGTTGGATAATTAATTTTCAAAAAAGATTTAATTATTCTGTTATATCCAGTTGTGATTAATCAACTAGCGTTGCCAAGACCTGGTTACTGAAAACAATCCAGACAAACATTAAATGCACAGACTAATATTAACATGAAATTTGCTCACTCTGAGTTTGACAACCGTGACTACAGACGGTTCATTTTCACGGATCGCTCCCAGGTAAGACTCCTTTTGAAAGATGGGCATATTATCATTGACATCCAAAACATTGATGCGTACACGTCCTGTTGTCTCCTCTCCTCCTCCATCCCTGGCAATCACTGTGATGGTGTATCGCTGAGTGGTCTCAAAATCTAGGCGGGCAATGAGGGTTATTACTCCTGAGTCCTGGTCAAGCAAAAGTCTATACAATAAATGACAAAGAAAACAGTTACTTATATTTAAGGAAAATAAAGCAAATAAAGGGTTAACTCTGAAATGGGAAGTATTGTTATTGAATATAAAAGTACTTTAAAGAACAAGTAAACGTTTTTTTTTTCTATCTCTAAATTTGCTCTAAACAGCCCCTCAAATTAATGTACCTTAGTCCCTGCTGCAAGTCTGCTCTGGTTTCTGTGTTATCAGCAGCTTGTTTCACCTTCTTCCTGGTGCAGAGTGAAGCCCTGCCCCTTAGCTTTCTGAGCTGACCTTATCTCTTGGACTAGTCCCGGAGATCATTTGCATACTATGACATAGCAGAGACCAGTGTGTTTAGCAGCTTTTGCTTGGGGAAACTAGCTTACTAATGCACACACTGGCTCCCTCTTCCTCTCTATTGTGGAACAGCAGCAAATGGACTGCTCAGTAAACTAAGGGGCTGGGCTTCACTCTGCACCAGGAAGAAGAGGAAACAAGCTGCTGATAACACAGAAACCAGAGCAGACTTGCAGCAGGGACTAAGGTACATTAATCTGGGGGGCTGTTTAGAGCAAATTTACAGAGAGATAAAGAAAAACATTTACTTTTCCTTTAAGAACAGGTATAGGCTCTATAATCCGGAAAGCCGTTATCCAGAAACCTCTGAATTATGGAAAGGCCTTCTCCCATATACTCCATTCTATCCAAATAATCCAAATTTATAAAAAGAATTTCTTTTTCTTTGTTATAATAAAATAGTACCTTGTACTTGATCCAAACTAAGATATAATTAATCCTTATTGGAAGCAAAACCAGCCTATAAATGATTTAATGTTTATATGATTATATTAGATAACTTTATTAGGTTTTATGCAGGTGTGGAAGGACAGCATTTCTCAAACTAGTTAAGGCTAGCTTTTCTTCTGAATCTTTCTCACAATTCTGAAAGGCCCATATGGATTTTTCACTGTAAAAGGGAGTTTGGATTTTTCAATAGAGTATAGAAGAAGCAGGCAGGAAAAAAGGGCTAGGAAGGGCAGGAGGTGAGGACACAGGGAAGTTTAGAGGGAGGAGTTATCTTCCATTGGGCAAGTATGGGTACCAACTGGCTAGTATTCCACTGGCCTATCTGGTGAAATAGCAGCCAAGGCGAAGGCCAGTATTACAAATTTACCAGCAATGTGCTTGCTGGTAAATTCATAATAATTAGTCAATCTGCCACAGACCTGCCTCTGATCCGCCCCTTTCTCCCCATCTTAGCTCCGATAGTCACCAAATCCCTAGATGATTCTATATTTGGGGGCACAACTCCACCCTAAATGTCATAATTCCACCATTTACATTGCAAAACCCCACTCTATGCTAAAACTGTGGACTTGCCCCCAGCCCTGGCCGGAATACTTTTTCTAAAAACAGGGAAAGCAGCATCCCAACGGCAGTCCAAATTTCCCTGCAGTCTAACATGGATATCAACTGCAAAAAGCAGCTCAGGGGTGAGTGAACTGTACCTCTGTACAGTTCACTCACCCCTGAGCTGCTTTTTGCAGTTGATATCCATGTTAGACTGCAGGGAAATTTGTTTTGGTTGCAGTTATACAGTTACAGCTGAAAGCAGAAAGCTATCTATCTTGGGGCTTATGTCCAGTGATTATTAAGGTTAATGTTGATACAGGTTTTGTGTGAGTGTGGGTCTTGCAAGGGGTACATGGTTACTTCACTTCATTTGCAAACTTGACTCCCTCGAGTGCTTGCATTCAGTGATGGGTGAATCTGTCCCAAGACTCCAAAAACAATTCTCAAAATGCATTAAAGTCAATGGGAGTCAAAATAACTTTGCTGCACGACAATTTTTATGGGTGCTACAATTTTTACATTTACAATGTTTTTGTCGAAATGCATGACAGTCAAAGCCTTTCATAAAGATGATTTGTTTAGGCTGTAACATAACCCAGAAATGTAAAACCCACAGCCCAATCAATCAGAGGTTAAACAGTCCAGTGGTTCATAGCATATGGGTTTCATCTTGTTTTACATTGTGGGGCACTAGTTCATCTAAATTCTCTACCAGAAGCAAAAATTGGCCAAAAATGAAATAGAACCAGTTACATAACTACCATAGAATGTATTGATTTATGCAGACAGCACAAGTGACAGTAAGGGGCAGATTTATCAAATTCACATGAATGATTTGAAATTCGATCGAATTTTCAAAAAGATTTGAATTAGAATTTTCAAATATTTGTGAACATTTGACCATCACATTTTGAAAATTCGATCGAATCAAATGATTCGGATAATTCGAATAAAATTCTATTCGAATATTCGACAGTCGAATTATTTGCCCTTTGATTTTTTATTCAACTGAATAGTTCGCCAGATTAAACCTACTGAATTGGTTTTAACTATTTTTGATTGAATAAAAAAATTCGATTGAATGGTTAAAATCGTTCGATTTAAACTATTTTATCGTTCGTTGAAATATTTACTATTTGATCATTCGATCGATCAAATTGTGGTAAAATCCTTTGAGTTTGAAGGATTTGAATTCCCTTTAAATTCGATGGTCGAATTTGAGGGTTTTTTAACCCTCAAATTCGACCCTTAGTAAATCTGCCCCATAAATTTTTATGTAATGTATTACACAAAAAGCTGCCACTTAGCTGGCAGGACAGTCTCCAGATGTCCTGGGTTATTATATCACTTGCCTCCCAATTCCCTTGGCATGGCTAAGTATAATGTACCTGTGTGGTCCATTGACTGAATAAGCTCCCTACTTCATCATCTATATATCAAAGTTGTGCATGAGAAAACATTCTTATCAAAATACTTGACCCTTACCTGTCGGGATCATCACTGAAGAAATAGCTCACTTTCCCAAAAGATCCAATATCATTGTCAGTTGCCTAAGGTAAAGGTAGGAATTGATCATTATTGTTCTTCTATAGTCAATCAGTAATACAAATAATTTGTTATTGCTCTTGTTGTGCATGCTAGAGATTTAGAAAATCAGCAATACTTTACACTCAATCATCAAACAATGATTTCTAATGTTGTCTACAGAATCCATGTTTGGTAGATCCATAATGCATCGAATTAAAAATGATAAATTTGTTGATTCTGTCCACTAGCACACTATTAAGTAAATCAGCATAATTATTAATTAACTAAATCTAACCTTGCACGGTTACAAATATGGCAGCTAAAACATGTCAGGCAGTCTTCTTCTGGATTCTATGAACATTCATATCAGTAAATATAACAGTGATCTGTTAAAATAGCTAAATAAATCATAATTGTCTGCATTGCACATTTTTGCTTGTTTATTCTAAAACAAATAACATATTTGAAAACAAAATAGTTAACTAATATGTACATCTCTAAACATGTACACCAATAAAATCTATAACATAAATGAATGATTCTGTGCCTAATTGTTTATCATTTACAGAATCTCTACCCGGTGGAGCTCCCACAGGCACCCTTCCACAGGCACAAGCACAAGCACACACACAAACACCTACACTGACACACACTAGGGTAAACATCTCATTAGGACAGTTGAGTTACTCGCCTCAGGCGGCCGCGCCCCACTGTGTACCAGGGCGGGAAAAATGCAGCTCCTGGTACTTTAAGAGCTGAACTTCCGGCTTTCAAACCAGAAATTTGGCTTTTCCAGGGCAGAGTGCAATTATGTGCTCTGTGCTGGCATCCTGGCCTTCTCTACCTCCGTGCATTAGGAGCCCATTTACTGTCCGTTTGTACATACAGGTTAATAAGGATAGAATGATGAAAGCAAGTTTGTGTGGTTGCTATTATTATTTATTTTTCAATCACTCAAAGGATATAAGCACAAGAGTCTGTTTTACTTTGAAATACAACATTTACTGTGTTAATGACAAGGGTTAAGCATCACAACATTAACACTACACTGTGGGGGGCACTTGCCGAGACCTCTGTGACAGTCACATGCACATCTAAAGCAATAAGTGACTTGTGCGTGACTGTATGAGGTGCAGACCAATAGGAATTGACTATTTACAGACAGAAACATGGCAAAATATGCATTTTTTGGTGTTTTAAAGGAGAAATAAAGCTTAACTAAAGAGGTATGGTAGAAATGTTTTGGATCTTCTATATCAGCCCAAGGCAACCACAGCCCTTTAGCAGTGAAGATCTGTGTCTCCAAAGTTGGTCCCAGTAGTTCCCCATCTTCTTTCTACTTACTCACTTCACATGCTCTAGGCTGTCACTTACTGAGCTTAGGGAACAATGCACAATATACTGAAAATATGTATCATATAAAAATGAAAATATAAGGCTAATTAGTAAATCATTTAGATTATTGGTACATGACAGCTCAGAAAACATAACTATCAGTTTAGCTTCTTAACAGCTGCCCAGAGTGCACTGAGCATGTATGTTGCAGATGCTCCGAACAAAATCCAAGATGGGGAACTTATGTGACAACTTTGAAGGCCTGGATCATTACTACTATAGAGATGACAGACCTTTAGGCTGGTTCAACAAGCTCAGTAAATAAAATATAGCATTTCTAGCCATATTCATTTCTAGGGCTTAGTTCTCCTTTAAATCTCTGTTTGCCGAAAGCAGGAACAAAGCAAGTGCCAAACAGACAGTATCCACTCTGAAATACTTAAACAGGAACCTGCTCTTGTAGCCACCAGCAATGAGTAAATCACAGAACACTTTGAAGAGGACTGAAAAAACTTACAAAATGTATTCATATAATAAAACTTAGCATAGGTACAGTGTAAGCAACTAATTAAATACATTTAGTTACTTTTTCCCTTCATGCTTTGAATCCCAATCCGCTGACTGATAATAATGTCAGCTATAGAGAATAAAGACAATAAGTAAAAGGATTTCTTACAAACTGCTGTCCCTTGTTGATGCTAAGTGAAATAACGGCAGTAAATTATTTTATAGGTATCATATAGCATTTAATCTTCTTTGTACCCATATTTGACAAGCTCACATAATTTTAATATTTCATGGTATCATTACGCAACTTATAGCTGTGTAAATAATGCTAGAAACTCGGTACACTGTAATTCAGCACTTGCTAAATTAAGTATTTTAATGAAACTTTTTACTGGGAGGATATTGACGTTGATTATTTGTGCTGAGAGCAGGGAATTTAAACTGGGGGTTCAGTGCCTAGAGTGGTGAGTGATCTGGCATTGGAATAACTCCAGATATGCCTCCTAGGAGGCTACAACACCCTGGCATAAAGGGTAATATATCGGAAGACCCCACCACAACAGAATATATATAGTTTTGTATCCACAATTGTCCCTATCCTGCACCTGTCAGTTGGAACTATTTATATACAATTTGCAAATTTTCACCTGAGCAGTAACCCTTGACAACCAAATCAAATTTTCAACAAACATGGGGAAACGATTTCGAATGGACTTCTAGTGGGGTGATTATGATCATTTACAACACGACTGCATGTATAATCTGGACCTATGACTTGCTTTGCATAAAACTTGCCCCTGTCTATGTTTGTCATGTGATGCTCTGGTGTGTGCCCTTGCTCTTGATTATACTCAAAGCACAACTTCCTTACACTTTAGCTCTATTCTCCAGTAGGTCTTGTATGGTTACTTTCACATGAGAACATGTTCTTTACATGAAAAACATTAGTGATAGATTTTTACATTATGAACAAAGAGATAAAACCATAATGTAAGTACAATTCACAAATAAAAAGGTACAGATGAAGCCACTTTGGATTGTGCATTTGACACAGAATAACTCATCTATCCCATTT
>CM044443.1:44316982-44335788 GCA_024363595.1 Xenopus borealis
TATACACACACACACAGTGTATATATAGTATACTGTATATGTGTGTTCTTTATCTGTCTTATTCACAGAAGTTGATATATAAGGACTGTAGTGAGCAAAGAGGGGCATTTGCCTATCGTGTGTATTTATGTAAGAAGATGGTAATTTTGGTGGAAGACATTCCCATACATATACATATTGGAAACTGTGTCTTGAAATGCATAATTCAGTTCTTTCACACTTAAAAATCAAACCTGGGTATTAGCCTCAGAAAGAGTAGTACACCATGAAAAAGGCATTTCTTCCAAAGCTAATCAGTGGAGCCTTTTACGCACGAGGAGTCCTTGAGATCACTGCCACAATCATTCATAACTTGCAGTAAGTGAAAAAAGATCAATACTTCTCAACGATGAGTGTGTTTGTATGATTTTCTGGAACCATAGATTATTATCAGCTAGTTGATGTCTTTTGGCTTCAAAAGGACATTATAAAATGTTTTCCTCTGTTTTTTTTCAGCTACAAATAAATGTTAATGCATTTGCAAAATGTACTAATATACCAAAATTTCCCTTAGTTCTCTATTTAATAAATGGTGATTTTTTTGCCGAGGAGGAAAATTATATTGAGGGGTGCAGCTAAAAAGTAAGATACCACAGTTAAAGGTAAACCTGTTTTTCTACCAAACTGGAAATTAAGCCACTGGTGGGAGGTACTGGTGGGAGGCTTAAAACAAACAAACAGGAGACCAGCGCAACCACAACCATGACTAATTGTCAATGAGCTATGGGGATAATAAATCCAACATGACACCTTATCTTAACCTAGAGTTATAGAGAAAATTGATTTATTTTTTCTTATCAAGTGTCATTAATGGAATATATTTACTGATGTAGTATAGTTTTTACTTTGCCACAGTTTCTAATGAATGGGATCCCATGTGAGTTGATAAGAACATATTATGTGCTCAATTTCTGTTTGGTACTTTTATGATTTGGAACCAACAAAGTGCCACTGGGAATGGTTTATGGTACAGGGGACTGTCTGACAGTTTTCTAAAACAGTCAGTATGGCATCTGTTATCCAGACTGCTTGGGATTTTCCAGATAAAGATACCTTAATTCTTCTAAAAAATCATGTAAACATTAAACAAAACCCAATTGGATGAATTATATTTTAGTTTCAATTAAGTATGTTGTACTGTTGTATTAAAGAGGAAATCATTTTTAAAAGTTTGGATTTATTTGGATTGGATGGATTGGCTTTCTGTTCAACAGGTTTCTGGATATTGGATCCCATGCTTGTACTAAATTTGGCATTGACGTATTCAATTATTTTTGAGCTCATAAATAAATTATTGCCAAAACTGTACATGTATGTATATATGACTGTCTCATAACTAAAAATTCAATTTATTAGTCAGGAAGCATATAACTACTTATCAAATCAATCAGGGATAAGCTGATTCGCTTAAGTTGTGGATGTGCATTACATGTAAATATAAATATTTCTATTGAACGTGGCTAAATAACCTAGCCACATCTTCTAAAACATAATGTACTTTTCTGTTATTGGTTTCTTTACTTTTTTCTGTTTGGATGGATGATATAACTCTTTTCCTTGCCAGCCACCATTATATTTCTCTTACACTTGGGCAGTATGCCTTCAACAGAGGGAGCAATGGTAAGTTAACTTGAGGGAAGCAGTAACTTTTCTATCCACCAAACTTTGGCTCTCTTGGGTCTGTACCTAGACCATGCATCCTTTCTTTACCTGTAGGTCAGACTGTGCAAAATTAAAAAGCTAACTGGTGCACCCACTCATATGAACCTCCATTACACACATAGCCAGATATACATTTTGTATTGAGCCTGTAGATATTTTCTAAAAATACATTACAGACATTTACAAAAACCTGTACTGTTCAACAATTGCTAACACAAATTTTCAGAACGATGATGCAAACGGGAGCTCAAAAATAAGGAATGGTATGGACTAGACACGCCATTGTCCTACTATATCTGTTGTGCAGTTTCTATCCCTTTCAAGACACTTTTCTCCACTCATCTCAAAGCATGCATGCATGAGTATGTCAAAGTATGTGTAAACAACATGGGTTGTCAAATCTGGCTTCCATGGATGACATTTTCCATCATTGTAAAGCAGTAGTTGACTGGATGAGAATGATAGCAGTTGTAGTTCATCAAACAACTCAAGTATAAAAGGACCGACATCTCTGTGCTAAAATGTAAGCATTAACTCAAGACTTGATTGTACTGAACCATCACTAAACAGGCTTATCAATATAATGTACTGTGTTCTTGATTAACCAATGCACCAGTGGAAGATCACCATGCATATATGGTTACACCATTTTAATGAAAGGTAGGAATAATAAATATGTGACATTAAAAGCTTTTTTCCTCCCTATGAAATGGAGATTTTGCAGACAGGCAATACTTTGCACTTTCCTAAATGTTGGCATTGATAAAGTTCTCCTGAGATCAAATCATTTATTTAAACAATACACTCTGTTCATGTACTGGTGGAACTGACAAGGCACATTATTGAATGAGTCACTTCTAAATCAAGTTTCAGAACAAAACCTACACATATTATCCCATTTCTCTAACTCCCTTGGTCTGTTACATAACCAGAACAATGGTACTTACAAACTTACTTTAGAACTGATATATCTCATTGATAGCCTTCTACTTCAATTCCCAATAAAGCTGTACGCAGTTGCTGGAGTGACACTTGCACTGCAAAGCAGTTGCCTGAATATTATTATTTATGCTTTAAAGGCAACACATTTAGAAAAATATGATAAAATAAACAGACGCACACAGGGGCGGCCGTACCAAGTGCGGGGCCCAATTGGAACCATTTTGGTGGGGCCCCCCTAGAAGGAACTTTGCTGTCTGTCGCAGGGTCACAGAGCTGGATGGGCAAATAGTGCCTGCTTTCCCCTCTGTCCAAGTGATGGCTTCCAGTTGGGGATGGGGGTAGGCTGGGCAACTGGGGAATTAAGGGAATAGGAATCAGAGCTTGCACTGGAGCGGGGCCCCAATAAGTGCGGGGCCCAATTGGGCCAAATTGGTCCAATGTGCTTAAAACCGGCCCTGGACACACACATATTTAGTCTGTTTACATAATGATTTAATTATTAATGCCACATATGTAGTAATTCGTCCTTTTCTTATAGTGAAAAGTATTAACACCGAGTTACTATATTATACTGCGAAAAACACAACTGTGGAGAGGAAACTGATGTTGTAAATGCCCTTTTCAGCACTACAACAAGAAATGGAATGTATTCAGTGATTTAACATAGTGCCCAAGTCCCAAGGTGATGTGTAACCAGTGATAGGTACATATATAAAATTGTCTTTATAAAATAAACATCCATTAAATGTTACTTTTCACGGTCTTCAACTAAATACCACTACCACGTAAGACGCGTGTTTGTCTTAACCTTGCTTTAATTGACTCAAAAAAAGCTATCTCTGAGGGATTGCTTTAGTATATTTTCTAAATGTGTTGCACATAGGATACTTGGGAAACTTTGATGCATTTTCATGCATGTGCTACAGCTTGAGGGTTTGCAGGATAAGTTCTTTTCATTTGGGAGCTACTATCTGTTCAAGGGACTATGCCCTTCCCTCCATACTGGTTCCTTAGTTTGAGTTGTTGGGTCTTTAGTTTGTTTTGGAAATAATAATTTTTTTTAACTTGCACTGATTTTGCTAGTGAAAATTTGCTAAGTTGTTTTGGTTGGGTGAAAGATAGAAAGATATTGAACTAACGTTCAAAAATACAGAGGGGAGGAAGGTTCAGTTTTCGGGACAATTAAAGGGATGGTTCAACTTTGATGTAACTTTTAGCATGTTATAGAACAGAGGTGTCCAAATTTTTTGCAACGAGGGCTGGATTTGGTGAGGTGTAAATGTGTGGGGGTCAACAATTCAGGGCTAAACTCCACGGACGATTTGCACACGATCCGACGCGCTTAGCAAAAACACATGCGTACATGGAGTTCAGCCCTTCGCCTAACATTCTTTGAACCATTATTATTTAATTGGCATGCTGCTGTAAATCAGCCATGTGGGGCTATGTAAGGTACAATATATTTGCCTTTTCCACCTCGTGTGTTACCCTCATTTGTAATTAATGAGGGAAAAATATACTGAAGGCAAATTAATATATCTGAAGCCCTGGAATCTAGTTTGAGATGAATAAAGTTTTAATCTGGCATTTTATCTAAAACTAAAGATTTATTATTATTATTAGTGATGGGCGAATTTATTCGCCAGGGGTGAATTCGCGGCGAATTCCCGCGATTCGCCGCTGGCGAATAAATTCGCGAATCGCCAGCGAAATTTCGCTTTGACAAAATTCGCCAGAAAACGAGTCGCCGAAAACGACGAGTCGCCGAAAACGACGAGTCGCCGAAAACGACGTGACACGCCGGAAACGACGTGACGCGCCAAAGTTGACGTGACGCGCGTCAAAAGCATCCCGTGACTCGTTTCGCAAATTTTTCGGCGAAGCAAATCGCGGGAGATTCGCCCATCACTAATTATTATTACTAACTCGCCAATGGGCAGAGACCCCCCCTCCTCCTATATCCTGACATGACGTTTCCTCGGGAACCAAGCATTTCAAGCTGGGCCCTTGGGCTGCAGTTTGGACACCCCTGTTATAGAATGTCCATTTTCTAGCAATTTTGAAATTGGTAATTTATATTTTATAAATTTTGAGTTATTTGCCTTGATCTTTTGCCTCTTTCTAGTTTTATAATACTTAGGGGCAGATTTACTATTCGACCAAGGGAATAGTGGGAAAGTAAAATCCTTTGAATTTGACTATCAAATTCTAAGGATTTTACCGCAATTCAATCGAACGATCGAATATAAAAAATTCGATTGATGGAATATTCTAATTGAATTCGAATCGAATATTCGAACGATTTTAAGTGATCGATTTAATTTTTTATATCCGATCAAAGATACTGGTACCCAATTAGGGAGCTTTGATCTGGCGAAGTAAGTGGTCGAATAAAAATTTAAAGGGGAAGTATTCGACCATCGAATATTCGAATAAAATTTTATTTGAATATTTGAATCATTCCAATTTGAATATTCAATGGTCGAATTTGCCTAATTTGCATATTTGAATTTAATACAAATTCGATCGAACTTCAAATTATTCACGTGAATTTTGTAAATCTGCCCCTTAGTATTTTCCCTACAGTTTTGTATTTCAGAGGGGATGGGTAATTTCTGTAAAATCTATATGATTGATGATTTTTACCCTTCTGGTGTACAGCACTGTGGAACGTTTTGGCACTTCAAAATATAAATACTTTATAAATACAATAACCCTGAACACTTCAAGGCTTCAGTAATTCAACTACACATTGGCTAAATCAGTGCATATAGATCTAATACCAACACAACTTTTCCATCCATTTGTGTGTGTCAGTGGAGACACAGTGAAGGATTACATTTAGTTGACTTGTCTTTCTGTAGCCAAAATTAACTACAGTATGTATTTTTGTCAATGTGTGTTACTTTTTCTTCTTGTTTATTTCTTTTCTAGGTATATATTTAGTGTTCCCTAAAAGGTTAAAAGCGACTTTTGTAAATAGGGAAAATGTACAGTCATATGAAAAAGTTTTGGAATCCTTCTTAATTCTTTGGAGTATTATTTATCATTGGCTGATCTTTCAAAGTAGCAACTCTCTTCGAAACAGTAATATTTCAGCAGTGACAAAGTTTTTTGGATTAACAGAAAATAAGCAATATGTATCATTACAAAATTAGACAGGTGCATACATTTGGGCACCCCAACAGAAATATTACATCAATACTTAGTTGAGCCTCCTTTTTGCAAATGTAACAGCCTCTAGATGCCTCTTATAGCCTTTGATGCTAAATTTGATGGCACTGAGCATGGACAACCTGCTTCAAATCATCCCACCGATTTTTGATAATATTCAAGTCGTGAGACTGTGACGACCATTTCAGAATATTGTACTTCTCCCTCTGCATAAATGCCTTTGTAGATTTCAATGTGTGTTCAGGATCATTGTCTTGTTGGAATATCCAACCCTTGCATAACTTCAACTTTGTGATTGATGCTTCAACATTATCCTGAAGAATTTGTTGATATTGGGCTGAATTCATCCAACCATTGATTTTAACAAGGGCTCCAGTCCCTAAACTAGCCACACAGTCCCACAGCATGATGGAACCTCCACCAAATTTGACAGTAGGTAGCAGGTGTTTTTCTTGGAATGCAGTGTTCTTAATCCGCCATGCAACGCACTTATTGTTATGACCAGATAACTAAGTTTTTGTCTCATCAGTCTAAAGCACTTTGTTCCAAAATGACTGTGGCTTTTCTAAATGAGCTTTTGCATACAAGCGACTATGCTTGTGGTGTGAGTGCAGAAAGGGTTTCTTTCTCATCACCCCATACAGATGTTCTTTGTGCAAATTGAGCTGAATTTTAGAATGATGTACAGATACACCATCTGCAGCAAGATGTTCTTGCAGGTCTTTGGAGGTGATCTTTGGGTTGCCTGTAACTATTCTCACAATCCTCTGCATATGCTGCTCCTGTATTTTTCTTGGCTGGCCGGACCAGGGTTTTACAGCAACTGGGCCTGTGGCCTTCCATTTCCTGATTACATTCCTTACAGTTGAAACTAACAATTTAAACCTCTGATAACCTCTGATTACTGAACAATCTTTGTTTTCAGATCTTTTGAGAGTTGCTTTTAGGATCCCATGCTGTGACTGTTTAGAGAGTCAAACAGAAGCACACATTGCAATTGGCCACCTTAAATACCTCTTCTCACGATTGGACACACCTGCCTTTGAAGGTCAAGGCTTAATGAGATAATCCAACCAATTTGGTGTTGCCAGTAATCAGTACTGAGCAGTTGCATGCATTCAAATTAGCAAAATTACAAAGGTACAAACATTTTTGTACAGCCAGTTTTTCACATTTGATTTAATTTCATAAAACTGAATACTGCTTCACTAAAAAATCTTTGTTCAGAAAACACCCCAGTTCTTAGATGTTCCTGGGAAAGGAAAGACCTTGTTATTTTGTTTGTTGAAAGTGGAGTAAATTATTATGCAGGCTGAGAGGGGTTCCCAAACTTTTTCATATGACTCAAACAGTTGAGCTAATGCAAATGGCTGATCTGGCCAGCAATACTGGTCCATACACAGGCAAATTTAATGGAAATACTTCCATTTAATTCCTTTCATATTTTTAACTTAAGTTATTGCAGATAGATTATATGTAATGGATTTTCTTACTTCTGATGTGTTCTTCATTGAACAGCAGTTTAATAATTATGACTGAACCACGAGGGGTTATTTATAAACTCTGGGCAAATATGTACCTGGATGATTGCTTTCAATGTTCAACCTGCAGCTAGCTGAAAAAAACTAATCACTGATTTGTTGCTATGGGTTACTGCCCAGATACAAATTTACCCAGTATTTATAAATGAACCCAGTGTATGCTGAACACAGGGAGCTTCTTATGGTAATATTAATACAAGTAATATCTAATATAGTCATAGCATGTAAAACAGCATAACATAGCAACAGCCCATATGTCACTCAACCCTAATTATCAGTCTTTGTTTGGGACCCTTTAGCCTTTAAAAATGTTTCCTTCTGGCTAGGTAGCCTAAATAAAAATTATTTGTGCATGGGAGTCAAAAAAAAAAAAAAAACAAGTTTATATATAATTCTAATACTTTGCACTTACAGCAGTTTGAATTGGATTTTTGCTTACGAATATCTGTGCTTTGCTCTCTCCAACCCTCCACTTGTCTGGATACAATGATGTATTGCTCGTTTAGTGGAGCAGCAGACTATTGGCATTACCACCAAACTAATTTTCTCATTGCACAGTTTGTAATTGCATTTGTACTTATTTCAATGATGGACTATGCTTAGGGGGGAGAAAAGAGTATGTACTAAAGGCTAGAGCACCTTTTCTGAGGTTCTTGCTGGTTGAAAGAGCATTAAGAAAAAACCTTTGGTTTACTTCCTTTCATCCACATCAGAGGAAATAAAGGTACCATACTGCTGTGCAAACTTTTGGTGCAAAAATAAAGACAGAAACAATTGCAAAACTGCCTTAGGCTCTCTCTGTTTCTTCTCCCATGAATAAAAAATTGTGTTCTGCTATTTGCTTGAAGAATTGGAAGCAAGCCAAGCGAGCACCAGCTGTGTAGCTAATTTTTATTTACTCACTGTATTTTTTATAGAATGTTTTATTATAGAACATCAGCAGGATGTCAGAGTGTCAGTGACATATATTTATGCACTTGAATCATCACATCAAATGAATTTGTTGGTCTGTACATATATTTCCTCTGTGTTGAGCACTTTGGGGCTCATGTATTAATGGACCTTAGAGCATGTGAGGGAACAAGGATCTGTAAGCAATCTCATCCAATAGAGAACACTGGGATGTGAGATATCTAACACATAGGGCCTTCCCCACCTTTTATACCGGCATTGATTGTGATTGTATGTAACTCCATATGTATGTAATTCATGTGATTTAGTTGCATAAACACATTCACTTTAAAGCACTACGCAATATGTTGGCGCTATAGAAATAAGTTATTAATAATAATAATAATAATAATTCCACATGTGTTTCTTGACTCATTATTGTAAATTAGGCTTTTTATTAAAGCAGACCACAACAAACAAAATGAGCACTGGGGCTCACGTATAAACACTAGGCAAACTTGCACCTGGGCAGTAACTCAGGGCAACCAATCAGAGGTTTGCTTTCATTGCTAAACCTGCAGCTGGCTGAAAAAAGCCACTCACCGATTGGTTGCTATGGGTTACTGCCCAGGTTCAAATTTGCCCAGTTTTTATAAATGAGCCTTGCTGTATTTTCCAACGCGCCAGGGCAAGTGGAAGTGTCAGATTAGGGGGTCTGGGCCCCACTGGGGCTGCCACCTCAGGGGCCTGCACCCTGCCCCAGTTGCAACCCCCCTCCACCTTTGGGCCTCCTGCCCCAGCCGCATCCCCCCATCGTGCATTATGTTGTTGCAGGGTTGAGGTAGGTGTGCAGAGCCCAGGGCAGGAAGCTGCTTTTGGTTGGTTTCAGGGACAGGTCCCAGACTGGGTTTTTGCCAGTGTCTCACTGGCCCAGTCCAACCCTGACAAGTGATTGTTATAGTGAACACTAGACATAGTAGCAAATTTTTCTGGGCTGGCTGAAGGTTTAACACGAATACAAAAATAAAAATAGTGGTACAGCTTCATAGATGCATTGCACTCTGTGATTCCTTGATAGTAATTTTATGATGACTTTATTTAGTATGAGTATATTTTGTTGAAGCTAACTTAGTACACCTGCAGCCAACCTACCATACCCAGTAGCAAATAACACATTAGGATGCTGTTTCTGGAATAGGATAACTTAAATGGCTTGAATAGGAGTAATTTCTTGAGCTAGGATAGTTGTCATTCTTCTTAAAAGCTAGTTTGGGCCAACAACCATAACTGCGAGGGCAACAACAAAGGACCCTGAGAACACAAAAATGTATTTTCTTTATGTACCATGCAGATTTATTAAATACATTCATAAAGTGCCAAAAACCCTCATATATAAGAGTAGAAAATGTTAAAATATTCAATGAATACCTATTGGAAGATTGCTTTGAGATTAATTTCCTTTCATTAGGCCAATTTTTATTTTTGACTTTACATTCTCTTTAAAATGAAACTGCTAAAATGAATGGCTAGAGAACTGTGCTGTTAAAAGTATGGTGCTCCCTAGACATCAGAATAAAGAGATGGGAGCCTTGACTGTGTGGGGGAAGGCAAGGAGAGGAAAGGTTAGGGTGGGAACAAGAGAGGGAGAAGAGGGGTGGTTAGGTAAAGGGTTGAAAAGTGAGTGATAGATGAGAGCAGGGCCCTCTTCCCCGGGATCTGCAGCAAGGAGTAACATCCTACCCTCCCTCGCTGTTTTAGATCACTGGAAGACAGTCACAGGATCACAGGAAATAGTCTTTGGATAGTCAGAAAAGGTCAGTGGCTGTCACAGCAAGGGGCACTGGTGGATGGAATGCTTGCCGGAGTGGGGTGGAGGCAGAGTTGTTTCTGCAAGCACTTGGTGTTATAGTCACTATTAGTTTAACATTGATATGTCATCTTATTCATGGTGTTAATAAAGCTGTGGCCTTTCACATCCATACTGGACTCCTGGTGTGTTAATTCCAGGGGCACAGGAGAGGGGTGTAGTAGATGAGTGGGAGTTTGGATGGAGTAAACAGTACAAGGAAAGCCAAATGGGCTCAGACTACTAATCAGTAAGACTGGGGGATAGATGATGGCTCAGATGGAATTCATGATCAACTGATTAATTTACACTCAAAACTACTGTACTTAGGGTAATAATGAACAATACCTTACATTAGAACCACTGCCTGCACATGGCCCACTGTTTGCTGACAACTGATATTGAGTTGTTTTTGTTGAGTTTGTCCTGCAAGCATAATGAATGCATATAAAGTATGACTGAGCAGTACCTCTTTTGGTCATGGTTGCCTGTTGCTGATGTTTATTACATGCATGCCTCAACTTCATCACTGTCCCTGTTGAAGCATTTTAATTTTACCCATTGTCAACAAAATGTTGGACATCAAGCATTTTAGCACAGAATCCTAAGCATAATAGCATGTAACAATCTAATAAATTTGGAAACCCACATGTATGGAAGCATCAGTCTAAGTATTCACAATGTGCAAGAGTCTGCAAAAGTATTGTGTCTAATACCTTTAGAATTACATAATTTCAGTATTCCTTCTATGGCAGTAGAGACCCACTGGTAATATTCCTGCATCCTCACAAGGATGCAGGCATTGTACGCAGTAAATATAACTAAAACAGGCTGTTCCTTCTCACATCATTTATACTGATTGCATATTTTGATGCAATGGATACAGCTACTTATGAATATGTTTTACTAGAAGGGACTGTCGATGATGCCTACACTCAGGTGCCACTTAGAATTTTATTCACAAAATTACTTAAATGCCATTGCTTTAAAGGACATGTAAAGCCTACATTTTCCTCCCATGTATATAAGTTGGGCATATCTTCCCCACCCAAACTGCATCATATGTACTGCATATACCCCCTCTGTTTGCCAGCGCCATCACATTTTCCTAAAACACATAGCAGCTTTCACCTGGCGGCTATTTTCCCTCTGATGCATTATCAGTACTATTGACATCTGAAATAAGACGTATGCTGTAAAGTCCATGCAGTGCGGAATGCAGGTTTACACAGGCACAACATACTTTGATAAAAAAAAGTTCTGCTGGGTTTGAGCACTGTAATTATTACGCTGAGCTCAGGAGAGGTGGTTAGGAGAAAAAATAGCAACAGACAGTTTCTATAGGCACAAGCAATGCTCTCTCTTCATTGGCTGTTAGTCTGGAGGGTGTGTTTGTAATCTGAACTGAGAGGAACTGAGCATGCTCACTGAGCCAAAAGCCAAAGGAAATTCCTGAGGGAGGGGGCAGAGTGGTTTAATGTAGTAGAAGGATTTGTAACTGATTAAGGGGATACTGCAGCCTTACTGTTAACCTTTTAACAACCAGAGTGGCAGTTATCTAAAGATTTCAAAGAGGCTATTCATTGATTACATTTTTGCGGAGAGGGTTGACATGTCCTTTAAGGGAAAGTTCATATCATCAGAAAAATGACTGAACTGAGCCCGTCACATGACAATGATGCCTTGAATACATACTCTGAATTTATATAGGGCATCTGATTCATCTACCTCTCACTGTGCAATCTTCAGCTTTATACCCCTCAAGTAGCACTGCATCTTTTCAATCACAATATTCAATAGATGCTTCTTCCTGTTGACATTTTATCATTTCATAACATGTATAAAGTTAAGCAACAGAAAGGATGACATGATGTCAGTCACTAGAATGCATTCTGCTGGAGCATCGTACATCACTATGTTTTACAAATTCACAGAAGCATATTAAAATGCATTTTGTTGTTTTGGGTTTATATTGATGAATTACAGTGAAAAAATTGAAAGGTTAAAGCAACATGTATGCATTGTCCTAATGTCTATAAAAGACATGACCTTATGTCATGTTAACAATATAATCCACAAGACTGCTTTATTACAAGAGGGAGGTAAATCCGCAACAACATGACCTTGTTTTCATTAGGACGAGTAGGGACAATAGATGGTCAGAAATCTGCATACACAAATGTGAAAGCTGGGTGATTATTTATATTTAGAGTAGAACAAACAGTACTCTGTCACAAAACTTGGCCCCTATGGCATTAAAAATGTTGGCATACCCTGCCAGCTACCAGCAAAAACAAAAACAGGAATTTCATATGTTGGCATAATTTTGTCTGGTTATAGAAAATCACCTTCTAAACATTATTAAATACTGTACTTCTGCCATGTTCCCGACTTCAATACAGATACCGCTGCTCACCTATTTTTCATAGCAGTTAGTGACAGGCACAGCTGGGCTTCCTTCACTGCTAACTAGCTTCCAAGTGTCCCCCTTGCATGAATAAAAGAAGAGCTTGAGCAGATTGTATCTTATGAGTATGTCACAATTCTTTGTTTACACTTGTGTCTGTGTCAACAAGAACTACAAGTGTCCAAAAGATAGTGATAAACAAGCAAATGCCTGAAGTCCCATGGAATGTAAACAGGTATTCTTTATAAACCATAAACAAATCTGAACTGTCAGCAGACATCACATTGGATTAAAAAAAAAAAAAAAGTAAATTTTTACGTCATCATAATAATCATTATGGTATGTCAATCTCTTTACTGTATGAGCGCTAACCAACATGGCAAACCCTCTATTGCAACAGAGACTAGTAAATATGACTACATACTAATATTTTTTATGAATGCTGAGAGAGCATGACTTTTTCTCTCTACATGCTAGATGGCTTTCACTTTCCCCATCCTAAAAGAGACTTTCAAAGGAGCATTCAACAGATTCTTGCCACTGCAGTTTACAGCAGCCATTCTCTTTTCATTGGTCTTCTTTGTAAGTTTTGGCACAATTATTTTTGGAAATTTTTTGGACTTTTGGCACATGCGCAGTGGTTCAGGTCTAGAGATCTCTTCCAACTGCGCATGTGTTAAAAACACTGGTCTACTTACAAAGAAGGCCAAAGAAAGAAGATAGCTGCCGTGAACTCCCGTGGCAAGAATCTGCAGGAGGGATAAATAAAAAATTAGGGGCATTTGCCCGGGAGGGGAGGTAGGCTGGTGGGGAGGAGGGGGGTCTACACAGGAGGGAGGAGGTTTTTTTTCCTTAAAGGTTTAGTTCTCCTCTAAATACCGGGTTGGCTGTAATATTGTGTAAGTCTCATGTGCAACTCAACAAATAAACACATGCATGCTAATGGTAATGCATACAGGAGCAGTCATGTACCTTATAAATACATGGAGACCAAAATTGCTCATGTGCTTGCAAATGAACCCATTCCAGGGGTGAAACTACAAAGGAAGCAGACCCTGCAGCTGCAAGGGGGCCCAGTAGGTCCCTTGAGACCCTCATTCATACATACAATTGCAATACATGTTGCTCAATACAGGTCAACCTCTAGGCATTTATGGGGCCTGAAAAATAATTTGCTGTGGGGCCCAGTAATATCTTGTTAAGCGGAAAACGAAGAGTTTAATACCTTTGAAGAGCAGTAAGGAAGAGATATTCTATAAAGGGGTGTCACTGGGGACACACATTATATAATGGTTTGTGTGGTAAAAGTGTGTGGAAATTGCCACAAATAAAATATTTGGAAAATAGAAAAAGCAATGAAGAAGAAAGTATGGTACATGGGCAAGAGGAAGAAATTTGCACATGGTAAAGAGTATGAGACTTGAGGTGAAATTGAGAAAATGCACATTGGAAAATGGATGAAAGAATGAAATGAAGTAAGAGTAGCACAAGGGAGAGACTAAAGGAAGCACTGCCACATTGGGAAAAATGCCATTTGTAACAACTAGGCAGGTTAAGTTGAGGGAATTGGGCTGAGATTTCAGCATGGAATGTGGTGGTGGTGGGGGGGGTGCTCAACAGGTGGTTCATGGGACGATGATAAAAGGGGAGTATAAAAAGGGAAACAAGCATATTACATAAGGGAGTCAGAGAGAGAGAGAGAGAGAGAGAGAGATAGTGGCAACCTGAGTAGAAACATAGAGCATGGAAGAAGAGAACCCATGTATGAAAAGCATGAAAAAAAGTTCAAGGTTCACTAAATATATCATAAGAAAAGGAGATTTTAAACCAATTGAAGGGCTAGAGGATAAATAGTAAAACAGAGATTATTGCCCTAATAAATGCTTACATGTGCTTATATATGTTGTTTCTAAATATTGGTTACAGAATTAAACAGACATTAATAAAAGGCAAAGGGTTAATGCATGGGGGAAGCATTATTTCCAAGTGTGTGTAGGGTGACACCAAGTCTAAGAAGTGATGTAATGTGTTTTTTTCTCACTGTGCATTTACCACCGTCTATAGAAATATATTTTGTCATTATTATTTAGATTTTTTCATTACAAAATAATTATCGAAATGTAATTATATTATAATATATATACATATATATATATATAAAATAATCCAGAGACATCTTGAATATTGTGAATATTGTATGCTTTGATGGCACTACCTGCTCTGCCATATTATTCGTAATGAAAAATGTGTGTTTATCTACCTGGTACATAACAGTCTTCTTTGACATAACATGCTGACAGCTGTTGTGTAAATGGATAATTACTTTGCATTTTCTCTTCCCACTTAGTCCTTTTAAGGATTCATTATACATTTGTTCCGTATTGTTAGGTATTGTATTCAGTATTGCTAGGCATATGCATTGTCTCTGAAGACAAATTCTCCTGCTGTGATAGTACATGATTGCTGCATGCAGTCTAGCTAAAACAAATCCTATAAAACGTCTCAAATCATGTCAGATAATGCATTATTTTGTGACCATTAGCACTCCTGCATTTGCGCCTGTACTATTAACAAAGGAGTGCATCTATCTTTAGATGCCAGCTACTCCAAGGCATACTTTTGTATATGTTTGCTTACCCTTCATGTGTTAGATTATATTAGTATTGATTATATGCCATATATCTAGTTTGTAACAAGTACATTTATTGGCATTAAATGCTTCTTGAGAAACCCTTTTTTAATATTGATTATTTTTAGAGATTCCATTTACCAATGCATTTTTTATACTGGATTGAATGTTGAATGTGGAAGGGTGTTTTCTTTTCCCTACAGTTGAGCCAGCACTTTGTTTACTCATTTATATATTGAGCCTGTCTGTAGCCCTGTACTAATTGAAGTGTGACAATTTTCTCTAATTTGTTTTAACAATTTTGGTTAGCCACTCTGTTGTGTTTGGTAGCCGAGGATGAGGAGAGTATAACAGTGCTTTATTAGCAGGTCATGCGGCCATTACATAACAGCAGTAAGTCTTACTTTCACTTTCAAGTTGTACAGAAAGTCCTGTGCATGCACAGTGCCACCTGCAGGACATTTGTATAAACACCACATATTCCCCCTATAGTAGGAAAGCATTTGGACAAATATATAAACAATAACAATTAAACTGTATGTATCTTAAAGCAATATATATTCTTCACATGACATAGTCCTTGGTCCATGCAGGTAGTTTCCTGATTCTCTCAGTATGCCTTATAGGTTCACTTTCCTCTGCCCTATTGCAGTTGGCATCAGGAGTAGGGAAATGTCCTTCATCAAATGGAACATCTCCAAAGTCATATCTAGCAGGAGCAAAACGACTTGCATTCCATATGCGTCCATCAGACAGTTCATATGTGTATGGTCCTCGCTGGCGTCTCACTTCAAGTGGTGTAGTAAATTTAGATTGTCCTTGTTTCAGTATTCCTGGTTTCTTAATTCTGACTAAAGATCCAGGCTGAAAGTGCACTTCTCTTGCACCATGTTTTCTCTCAGTATAAGCCTTGCATTTGGCTTGGTGATGTTTCACAATGTCAGCAGTAGATGATTTTGTAGGAATAGTCTTTGGTGGAAGTTTGACGTCTGCAACATGTAACTTAGTGCGAATCTGTCTGCCATGTAATAATTCAGCTGGAGATGATTGGGTTGTTGCATGGCATGTTGCTCTGTAGCTATGTACTGATTTTACATCTGATATCAACTTAACTTTGTGTACAAAGTTCTTTGCACAACCCAGTGATGTGTTGCTTTGTGGTGAAATTTTAGACATTGGCTGTGTGGCAGGCACTGGTGCTGTAGTAATGAGACCATCCACTAATTGTAGGTTTAATGCAGCAAATAGATCCCTTCCAAGTACAGCAGTACCCTTATTCACAATGTAAAAGTCACATTTTGCAGTATTTGGTTTAAACTGTACAGTCACTGGCAAGCAACCAAGCACAGGGATTGGATCCTTTAAGTAACTGACCAGTTTCAGGGCCGGTGCAACAAGTGGATCTTTTGCAAAGTATTTCAAGAAAATATCCTTTGGTAGTAAAGAAACAGCTGAACCTGTATCAAGCATCAGGTTAATGGAGTGTCCCTTGTCAGCAGAAGCTGTACTGACATTGACAGTGCATATAAACTTGTCTGGAATAAATGTACCAGCTTTATCCACACTTAATACTGTAACATTTGTAGTAGTAAGTTCATGAACATATTTAGTAGAACTACGGCAGACCGTAGCAAAGTGACCTGGCTTTAAACATTTGCGGCACTGTATATCTTTTGCTGGACATTTAGCATACTGTAGTTTGCAAGGTGTTGTGTTGAACCACAACGAAAGCAGTATTTTTTATTTGTATTTGCTGTACGGTTTTGCAGTGAATCCCTTTCCTTAGCACTGTATTTTTCCTGTGACTGCGCATTATTAGGCCACAGTTTTGAATTCACAATCTGTACATTCCCAGCAGTTCCCTGACTGAGAGTTTTATCCTCTGCCACAGGCGTTTCAATTTGGCTAGCAACTGTAATAGCCTTTGCAAGGGTTAAATCCTGCTCTAGGAGCAGTCTCTCTCTAATGCGTGGTGAGTTTGTTTTTTCCACTATTTGATCTCTTAGCATTTCATCTGTTAGATTCCCAAACTCACAGGTGACAACCAGCTCTCTCAAAGCTGCTACAAAATGTTCTGTGGATTCGCCATCACGTTTTCCATGTTGGCGGAATTTATATCTTTCAGAAACCACATTTACTTTTAGCACAAAAAAGTTCTTTATAGCAGTAAGAGCAGTTTCATAAGTATCATCAGGTAATGGTAATGTATAGAATATACGCTGTCCCTCTGCTCCCAGGCAGTGAATAAGTAAAGCACGCTTTCTAGCTGCAGAAATCTCACCTTGGTCAGCAGCAATAATGTAATTATCAAAAATATGGATCCAAGCAGTAAAAGGTATGGTAGGCTCACCAGGGTTGGTAGAAAAGGTGCAGGCTGCCGCAGAAGTAGAAAATACATCCTTGTCGCCATTTGTTGTGTTTTGGTAGCCGAGGATGAGGAGAGTATAACAGTGCTTTATTAGCAGGTCATGCAGCCATTACATAACAGCAGTAAGTCTTACTTTCACTTTCACTTTGTACAGAAAGTCCTATGTATGCACAGTGCCACCTGCAGGCCATTTGTATAAACACCACACACTCTTTTTAATTAGGCCTACTGGTATGTTGGCTAGATTAGTAGCAATAGCACCCAGCAACGTTCCAGGGGTCCTTGCCACCTTGAGGTGGCCTTTCTCATGTTCTCCCCCTTGCATCCAGCACTTCCAATTCTGAGCACTGGAGCAGGCTGGGGAATGGGGTGGGGGGCTATTGCTCTAGTGTAGAGAATGCATTTGTATCCTATTTAACGTTTCTTAATTTTTCTTTTTTTTTTTTTTTTTTTAACTTTATTTTTTCAGGTTGATTTCCCAGTTCACACAATTGAAACATGTAGTTATAATCAACCATATTTTACATTTCAATTAAATCTAAAGAAACATAACATAAGGAAGAAAAAAAAAAAGAAAAGTTTGGAAATGATTTTTCAATGATTTGTCTTTCTCTGTAATACTAAGACAGTACCTTGTACTTGATAATTACGCTAGTATACAGCCATGTGGATGGCAAAAAATCTTATTGGTTTGTTTTCATTTTTAAATATTTTTAATAGCCTTAGTACAGAAAGATATTTTATCCTGACATCCCCAGGACCAGAGCATTATGGATAATAGATCAAATCCCTGTGTGATTAGTAACTGCTGCAGCTACTCTTATATTACATTGACTGCTTGATGGTGTCCTATGTTAAGGAAAGAACAAGAATGCTCAGCTCCACTGGCAGCTGCTTTCCAACCAGCTCAAGGCCTCTGCTTGTAGAAGCAGCTGCAGAGCATTGCTGAAAAACTGTGACGGAAGCCAAATGCTGCAGAGCGATTATGCTCCTGTGCACAAATCAGGAGACAAGGGCATGCTAAACAATTTGTTCAGGATACAAAAGCAATGTTTGACAAGCCATAAGGATTGATGTAGCAGAAATTTACATGGGGGAAATGCATTTTTTAAAGAGTTCTGTCAACCATTAGAGAGGTGCAGCAGTTAGTGGTTTCAGCATTTTTTATACTCTGAAGCTCAGTTGAAAGCGTGGCAAAATTAAAGGGCATCAGCCACATCCTTCAGTTTGTGAAGATGGAAAATGAAGTATTTGGTGCAATTTCCAGAAACAAAGAATATGCTTTACACACTTTACATAACTATATA
>CM044443.1:44338253-44375924 GCA_024363595.1 Xenopus borealis
ATATATATATATATGTGTATATATATATATATATATATATATGTACAGGCACAGTTACAGTAACTGATTTTAATAGAACATTTCAACGTTTCGATCACATCATAGTGATCTTCCTCAGGGAAAAAACTAATAAGAGTGTGAGCAGTGCAACCCTTAATGGGATACTGTCATGGGAAAAAAAGTTCAAAATGCATCAGTTAATAGTTCTGCATTGGAATCAGTTTCTCAAAAGAGAAAACAGATTTTATTATATTTCAGTTTGAAATATGACATGGGGCTAGACATATTGTCAATTTCCCAGCTGCCCCAAGTCATGTGACTTGTGCTATGATAAACTTCAATCCCTCTTTACCCCTGTACTGCAAGTTGGAGTGATATCACCCCTCCCTTTTCCCTCCCAGCAGCCTAACAACAGAACAATGGGAAGGTAACCAGGTAACACAATATAACAGCTGCCTAGTAGAACTAAGAACAGCACTCAATAGTAAAACCCCATGTGCCACTGCGTTCCATTTAATTACACCGAGAAGGAAAAACAACAGCCTGCCAGAAAGCAGTCATAATGTGCTGGCACAAGTCACATGACCAGGGCAGCTGGGAAAATGGCAAAATGTCTAGCCCTATGTCAGATTTCAAAATGAAATATAATAAAATCTATTTTCTCTTTTGTGAAATTGATTCCAATGCAGAATTCTGCTGGAGCAGCACTATTTTGAAAAAAGCATATTTTCCCATGACGGTATCCCTTTAAGAACCCTCCCCTGGTGCAAAACATAGCACCACACAATAATCCAATTAATTACCATAGAAACCCAAATTGGGAGTAAAAAAAACTAAAGAAAACCAGCCAAACAAAAGAAATAAAATGAAAGCAAGTGATAACTGTAGATGCAGCAAGTTATGTTTAATAATTAAAATCAAGCTGCTGTTGTTGGACTATTCATAGCATAATACAAAGAAACAAAGTAGTAAATGCAGTTTCTTGGGAATATCCCAAGTTCCAAGTGGGGCAAATAGGATTAACTAGATAATGCATAGCAGGTTGAGTAATGTTGCCCAGGTACTGGGTCCAAAAATGACAAAAACAAGCTAAGCGAAAATAAATAAACAAGCTAAGGCAGTAGAGTGTTATCCAGAACCAAAACTGAGCGCAGAGTGGACTGCACCATCCGAACGTGCACACCTCCAGTCGAAACGGACACTAGCAGCCAAAGAGGAAGAGGCCACTCCTTTCCAAGCACTAAATGGACATGTGGCAGGAAGTGGTCAGTACACCTCTTGGCCAATAACACTGATGGATACATAGGCTTTTGTCTAGGGCCTTAAAGCCATATGGGCAGTTTAACCCCTTTGGGTCCCTACAACTAGTTGGCTGTAGAGACAGAAAATACAGTTAAAAGACCCAAAAGGAAAAAAGCCTTTGTGAGAAAGAGAAAGCAGAGCCAAAAAGAAGAAAACACGGGGCAGAGAAAAATAGACAAAAGTGAACCACCACATAAAGAGTATAGATTGAAAAAGCAGTCCAATAGGGGACCCGAAAACAGGTCAAAAAGCTAAGTATTCAAGGATAAGACCCAAGCAAAATGATCTCCATCAAAAATGTATCACACCTTCAGCAATTGTTGGAAACCAGAAAACAAGATTCATCAAATAGCTGCAAGGCTTTATATATATATATATATATATATATATATATATATATATATATATACACATACATACATACATACATACATACATACATACATACACACACACACACATATATATGTGCTCATGATTCCATTGATTGATATAGCAAAACAGCTATGTTCAGATCTAGTAGACTGGCATCTGAATCACTGACACCCAACCCCTCATGTGGACCTACAACCATCATTTTCACCTATCTGGACTCCATGTGATCTGACCTGCAACAGCTTCAGACTTACTCACCTGCTGTCCCACTCTTATAACTACATCTGCATTTGCTACCTACACCCCATTGAATGCCTGTGATTCTTATGCAGCTACCCACTTGTACCATCAAACTACAAGACTATCATTAAAATACTTATTTCGCATTTTCATAAAAGTCTACTCTATCATTTTCTGTGCAATGCATTTGCTTAAAGGGGAACTGCCATTATTACTTAAAATTGTACTTAACAGTAATGGGTTCTAAATACATTTGCTTTACAATTTGTTTGCTTTGCAGTGGTTTAGATATTAAATGATGTATTTGTGAGTTCTGAATTTTTTTTTCAGGCAGTATAAAAGACACTGACGCTGTTAGTCACAGACAGATTTCACCTAGCTGATTCCATTAGGAGTCATACTAGGAATGATTGAGTTGTATTCAGCACACATCTGCTGCAAATTGTGTTAATGTTTATAGCAATTACACTTTCCCTTTAATTCAATATTCATAATTTGGGTCTTAAGACATACAATATAACATTAAGGGGGTATTTCCCAAAATTTTTATTTATCTAATTTTTTCTATTAAAACAAAGTCGACCTAACTCCCATCCACAAATCTAACTCAATTATCAAAAAATTCAGCTTCCAAAATTTGGTGTGGGAAAAGTCTCAACAAAATCGAATCATGTAAATTTTTCAAATTTGAGCTGTCCAAAAACCCTGACTTTTTCAAATGATCATATAAAACCCAGAGCAGATCATGTTGTCAAGAAACATCTTCAAATTGTAAAAGGGACAGCTGCCATTGACTTCTACATGACCTCAACAGGTTTTAGCTGGAGTATTTTCAGATTCAGATTTTTTGCAGCTTTGGGGTATAATAAATCTCTAACAAATTCAACTTTATTTTCCCTTTAAAAAATTGAGTTTTCCCCCCAAAATATCAAGGCTTCATAAATAGGCCCCTAAATATATCTATAAATAATGATACAGTACTATGATTTTTAGGCATAACATATAGAAATAAATATCTCCATCTGTGCATTAAATAACAAAAATGAATAACGTCAATGCATATCCTTTATATTATTGTTGTTAGTAACCATTAAAGGAGGCCAGACCATAACTTTAGCTGGAAGTATAGCAGTTTAACCCAAAATATAAAAACTTTCTGCTTTGTATGAAAGATTCCCTATTATGGAGATGATTTTGAGTACTAAAAGGTGCCAGTGTATTTAGCACCAATCATCAAAGAGCTTTGACAAGTTTACTTCAAATTAGAAAATGATGACAGCAGATATCAGTTTGGTTGCCAATAGCGTAGTGTTGTGTAAATTGTATACATTACATGTACTGAATGTTTTCGTTAAACATACTGCCTTTTTTTATGGCTTTCCCAATGCACCAATGCAATGGTCAGTGCATGTAAGGGATCCCTTATCTGGAAACCATTTAACCAGAGAGCTCCAAATTATGGGAAGGCAATCTCCTATACAGTCCATTTTAAGCAAGTAATTCTATTTTTTTTTTTATTATTTTTCTTTTTTCTGTAATAATAAAACATTACCTTGTACTTGTTGCAACTAAGCTGCATAAATCCATAATGGTGCCAAACAATCTAATTGGAGTTATAATGATTTTTAGCCAGACTTAAGATGTGGTGAACCAAAATCCAGATTTCCCTTATCTGGAAAACCCCAGGCCCCAAGCATTCTGCATAATATTACCTATACTTGTAATATTATCTTTAATTTATACAGCACCAGCACATTTAGAAATTATACAGACCTTCATATATCATATAATCTAATTTTATAACCTCTGATGAATGGAATGGACCTGAAAACTCTTTTTTGAATGTCAGGAAGGCTGCAAACAACTCAAAAATGATCCATAGACCTCTCCCATTGACAGCAATTCGGCAGCTTTTAGGTGGCAAATAGTGAATTTGAGTTCTTAAATGTTCAGAATATGATAAATCTCGAAAATCAAATTATAATAACTCCCTAGTCAAATTTGACAATTTTGACCATAAAATTTTTTTGAAATTTAGAATTTGAAATTTCAATTAGACTCTTGATAAATCTGCCCCTTATTGTCATTTATTACTAGAGACCAAATCCAGGATTCAGTTCGGGTATATGGCCTTTTCCAGCAGGATTCTGATTCGGACGAAACCTTGTGCCTGGCCGAACTGAATCCGAATTGTAATTTGCATATGCAAATTAGGGGTGAGAAGGAAAATCATGTAACTTTATGTCACAATAGAGAAAGTAAAAAATGTTTTTTCTACTTTTTACCTTCTGGTCACCAATTTGCATATGCAAATTAGGATTCGGTTCAGTATTCAGCCAAATCTTTCATGAAGGAGTCGGGTGATTCCCAAATAGTGGATTTGGTGCATCACTATTTATTACATATGGGGGTATTTGTTTATCTAATAAGCTCTAAAGTCAATTCAATCAGGAGTCAATTAACCTTTTTCTAACCTATACACACACACACTTCTCTACAGTATCCTAGCTGATATCAAACATAAAGGACATAGAACTATGTTTGCTGTGCTGTGTTTCTGAAACATTTATATGTAAGCAAATGCAGGTAGCAGAGAGGGGCTAACATTCTGATTTCCTGCTCGTTTTCCTTTTTTACAACCTTATTACTTTTAACTTAGTCACAGAACTGGTTGCATATTTCATTACAGCTGAACTAATGGAACATTTACAACTTCCAACAATTACAAAAGTGTCAGGATCATGAGATTGGCGACGCGTGGAGCTGTGTGTTTCCGAAGCACTAACACCTCTTTACAATGTATGCAATAAAGATTTAATGGCTGACAGGTTCACTTCCTTTAGCAATAGATTAAACACATTTTAATATGTCTGGCCCTTCACGTCAAAATGTTAACATTCTCTTTCAATTAGAACTAGTCAAACAGTTTTCAGGTTCAAAGCAATGATTTATGTTCAAGAGCGCAGCAAACATGTAGATGCATCACTGTGCCAGACAGATGTGTTTCATACCCTTCAAGTACCCAATGTACATTAGGAATTATTGTTTTTTAATGAGGACACTTATACATGAACTCTGACATTGATTTTGATTTTGTGTCACGTGCCAGTATCAGATTACATTCTGAAACCTGCAACAGCCATTTAGTGGTCATATGTCCATGACTGAAATGAGAGCTGCTACATATTCAGCTACATATTTAAAATACAATCAGGGTTTAGCCTTGCTATAGAAACCTTGCAGTCAATTGCAGTTATTTTAACTATTCTGTAAATGACCGATGCAAAAGAAGGTGTTGTGTAACTCTCTAGCAATGGAGGGTTATATAGATTCCAGAAACCTGGACTGTGGATCTTGTGCATCTATATTGCCAAATATGCATATGGGATATTCCAAGATAAGTGGGCATTAAATAGCCAAGCAGTTTAAATAATAATTCTTTTATTATTCCATGCTTTCCATCTGCACTTCTAAGGAAAACAGTATACAGCATTAAAGTGGAAGTGGTTATTGAATCACCTTTAAGTAACATTCATCTAGTTTATAAAGCAGCGGGTCTTATTAAAATAATTATTCTGTAGCTTTTGGGGTTACTGTTGTTGGGTATATTATGAGTCAATTCACAGACTTCAATGTGTTGTTAGTATACTGTATAAAGCATCTGTAGAATCCTGTGCTTGAGAGGTTATACTTTATTTAGGGCACAATACATAAAATCATAAAAATGATTAGCTCCAGAAATGAGTGGGTATATAAAAAATTTAAATTGGGCTTTATGTGAAACTAAGAGAAGCCTGACTAGTGGCTCTGTGTATATTCTTAGCCTTGATGTTTCTTTAATTAATTGAATGGGCAACTGGATATCTAAGCTGTGCAACTCAATAGCTATAACATGATTCTGTGTAGCTTCAGTTTAATCCAGTAAAGCTTTAAATTAGGAATGTTTCTTTTGCTATGATACTCATTCCATGCAGCTCTTTTTTAAATAGCTCAGAATACGTCACCCAGTTTGTAAATAGGGGATATTGCTATTGGGGGACTATTGGCTCCTAACGGAGAAGTCCGGACCAAGGAGGGATCAAGAGTAGTCGTAGTTAGTGATGGGCGAATCTACCCAGTTTCGCTTCGCCAAAAAATTCGTGAATTGGTGAAAAAATTGGCAAAACGAGTCGCGGCATGTTTTTGACGTGTCGCATCGTCTCCGACGCTCGTCGCGTCGTTTTTGCGTCGTTTTTTTGTCTAATTTTCGCTGGCGTTTCGCGAACTTATTCGCCAGCGGCGAATCGCAGTAATTAGCCCCTGGCGAATAAATTCGCCCATCACTAGTCGTAGTTGAATTCCAGGCAGCAATTCAAAGGGCAGGCAGAAGTAATCAAAGTCAATAGGCATGGTTAAGTGTTCAGGAATTGAGGAACACTAATAGCAATTTTCTATAATTGGCCATTGAACCTGTGACTTCAGCATCTTCTTATATTGAATTTTTGTGCTGGATGCGTGAACCTCCTATGGCCACAAATCATTTATTCCATTAGGCTGTGCATCTTTTGTGACACCAATTGCTGACAAATTGTTTTTCAACAATTGAGAATCATCTTTTCTCTTAACTCTTCTCTTTAGTGGTCTCCTAATCAAGCTGCACTGTAGGGATAAGTACAGGCTGGAGTAATGGTCAAAGTTATGGAGTAGGGTCAAAGTGGTGTTAATGTAACCTACAGTCACAACTGAAACAGTCCATAAATAATAATGGATAATCTCCTTAAATCTGTTTTCTTTACAAGGCTTTGGTTCAAGTACTCAGAAAGCAAGAAAAAAATATTTTAACTGATAAATATGAGCCAGCCCAAATACAAAAACTTTGCTTTAGAAGAACAGTCACAAGAAAAAAAAAACAATTACAAATGATATTGCCGAGTGTTACGTAGGTGCCAAACTGTAATTGCACAAATGACTCCATGCAACTAGAGCACAGGACCCATCCAATATATGATAGTCACATTCCTGCCTTGTCCTTTTTATTTTTTTTATCAATTCTTTATTTTTGAAATTTTCATAGAAAAGGAGTAGGTAGGAGGGTTACAGAAAGAAAAAGGGTTGGGGTAGGGGGGTAACAATTTTCCATAACATTCTCACATCTTGTATAAAAGTTACAAGCAACAACAAGCTTTTTCGCATAACAAATCATATGATCACATGCACAATCTTATCCCTGTTTCACCAACATTTCTGAATATAGCAAATAACAAAAGGACCAGAAAGAGGAAAATATATTTCAGTTGTTCCAAATATATAATGGCTTTTCCTTTTATTCTCGGTTAATTTATTTATTAAATATAGTTTCCAACAATACTTCTCAAATGTGTTATTATATGGATTTCATGAATTCTACCCATGGGAGCCATATTTTCCAGTATTTGGAATTCTGGTTGTGTATTAAGCATGTAATTTCTTCCATTAGTCTTACTTCCTCAACTCTAGAGAGCCATTCCCGCCACGAAGGAGCTTCTGTTGACTTCCACTTCAAAGGTATTAATGCCTTAGCAGTTTGGAGAAGATGTAAAGTTAAAGGCTCTTTTATTATATTCCCAGTATCGTAGTGTCTATTTAATATAATTGTTTCAGGTTTATCGGTACGAAGTTTCTGACCTGTCACCTTATTTATTATCTCCAAAACCCTTTCCCAGTAGTTCTGTAGAGTAGGGCATAATATCCATACGTGAGTATGATTTCCTTCATGTAGCTTACACCTCCAGCATATCCCTGTACTTTGTGGGTACATTTTTTTTAGCTTCGATGGAGTGTAATGCCATCGTGTGAGTAGTTTGTACATAGCTTCCCTTGTTCTGGCAGCTTTAGATGTCTTATATACTGATTGAATATATTCTTTCCACATAACCTCTGTTATTTCTATACCCATTTCTGAAGCCCATTCTTGGCGTTGCGATTCTGGTTTTGAAGCCGAAGCCTCTACTAAAAGTCTATACAATTTGGATAAAGGTTTGTTAATGTCCGTCGAGGAAGATAGTAAAGTTTCCCATTGAGTTTCTGGTCTGTGCCACTCTTGAGACCCTTTCGATTGGAGATATACTAATATTTGATTATATCCCCAGATGTCTCTAGGATGCCTTCCCCATCTTTTTTGTATGTCGGCTAAGGGGATAGTCTTTCCCTTTTTTATTAGATCCCTTAGTGTGGTTTCCCTGGAGCCCATTAATCCCCATCTGGTGAATGACCCTTTCTCTAAGCTTGGTGCAAATTCAGGATTAAACATTAGCGGTTGTAGGATATAGGGGGTTTTTGTGAGTCCAAATCTGAACTTACTCCTATGCCATACTTTTAATGTAGCCCCCACTAGGGGATGTTGCCACATTCTCTTAGGTATATGTTCTTTGGGAATCCATAAGTAGTTAGTTAACGGGAAGCCTATCGTAGCTTGTTCCAGTTCACACCAATCTTTTTGTTTGCTTTTGTTATTAAAAGACCAATCTAGGATTCGGGCCAAGTGGGAAGCAATATAATACAGGTAGGGATCGGGTAATCCTAAACCACCTTTCTCTTTTGTGGCTATCAGTATGGTATGCTTCAGTCTTGGGTTTTTCTTGCCCCATATGAATTTAGATATTATGGACTTAACAGATCTGAAAAATGAGTTTGGAACCATTATTGGTAAAGTTTGAATAAAATATAGAAGTTTAGGCACAAGTATCATTTTAACGGCTTGTATCTTGCCAAACCATGACAGTTTAAGTATTTCCCACTTTGCTACCATCTGTTGAAGGGAAGTCAGTAGCGGGATATAGTTATCTTGATATAATTTCCCAGTGTCTGCCCTTATTTTAACTCCCAGATATTTTATGCTTGGCTCTGCCCATGTAAAAGGGAAACTGGCCTTCAGACCATACAGTTTAGATTCCGGTATATTGATATTCAGTATTTCGGACTTGCTATAATTTACCTTGAAATTTGAGAATTCACCAAAGGTTTTCATAAGGTCAATTACTTTTGGTAGGGAGATAATCGGTTTCGTAATATATAATAGTAAATCATCCGCAAAGGCCATGCATTTATATTCTCTGTCCCCTATGATGACCCCTGAAATATCAGGGTCTTTTCTGATATGGGATAGAAGTATTTCCATAACCATTATGAATAGAATAGGCGATAAAGGACACCCCTGTCTTGTTCCATTGTGTATTTGTACTTTGGGTGAGAGTATCCCATTAACTTTAATTCTAGCAGTGGGTCTTTCATATAGAGCCATTATTCTCTGTATAGTGGTTTGGCCAAAACCAAAGCTGTGTAAAGCTTGTTCAAGAAAGGTCCAAGAGACCCTGTCAAACGCTTTCTCGGCATCTGTAGTAAGAATAATTGTAGGGATTCTTTTCTCTTGGGCGTGTTTCATTAATGAGATGACTTTAAGTGTGTTATCCTTTCCTTCCCGTTTAGGTGTGAATCCTGCTTGATCGGTATGGATAAGTTCTGGTAAGTATCTCTTTATCCTATTACTAATAATTTTAGCATATATTTTGAGATCTATGTTGATCAAGGAAATGGGTCTATAGCTCTGGCATAATTGGGGGTCTTTATTTGGTTTAGGGAGAATTGTAATGTGTGCTTCCTGTGCTTGAGGGTGAAATCTATTATTGTCCGTAATGCTATTGAAATAACTATGGAGCAGAGGAGCTAGATCTTTTTTAAATGTTTTGTAGAACGAGGCTATGTACCCATCCGGCCCCGGGCTTTTCCCGTTTGGTAGTGAGTCAATGCCTTCTTCTATTTCTCTCTGTTCAAATGGGCTATCTATCTCTTGACTCTTATCTTTAGGCAGTTTTCTTATGCCAGCATTAGCTATAAAGTCCCTTAATTTATGTAATGCTTCCGCCTTCAGTGTCGGTGTTTTTAAGTGGTAAAGTGATTGGTAGTACTCTTGGAAGGAGTCAGCTATTCCCTTGGTGTCGTAATGTACTTTACTCCTATTGTCTTTTATCGACATTATGTGGGTTTGGGGTTGTAATTTTTTGATTGTCCTAGCGAAATGCTTATTGCATTTATCTCCTAGTTCATAATATCTCTGTTTGGACCTCGTAAAGCTTTTCTGTACTTTCAAATTTAATAGTGCCCTAAGTTGTAGTCTCTTACATTCCAGAGCAACCATTGTCTTGTGAGCAATATTTTCTTTGTGTGTTTGTGCCTTGTCCTTTTTAGATCCCTTTTTCTGTATCTATTTGAAGTGGAAAAACCAGAAACAGGAATTGATGGGAAACAAATTGCCTCGTCTGGAAACACAGTGACTAAAAGAGTAGTAGCGGCAAAAGCAATTACAGAATGTCAGAAATGTGTCAAGACATCAGAAATGACCCATGGTTATTATTATTATCCCAACAGAGCTGTCAGTCTGAAGGATTTGGATCATCTTGATGCATGTATGTGAGCACTAGAGGGCAGTAGATTAGTCATGATTATTGAATTTTTAGGTTAGGTAATATTATGCAAAAGAAGAAGACTAAATTAAAAATACAAAATACTCTGTCTACTTTAAAATAATTAACATTGGTTTCCACTTTAATCTTTTATGTGAAAGAAAAGGATTCAAAATAAAAACTGAAACAAAAATTAAATGTCAGGAAGGCTGCAAACAACTCAGAATTAATCCCTGGACATTTCCAATTGACTTATCAGCAATTCAGCAGGTTTTAGGTGGCAAATAGCCAAATTTGAATTCTTAAAGAGCCAGAGTATAATAAATATCGAAAATGGAATTCAATTTTTTTTTAAAAAAAGTACGAATTTGAACAACTCCCTAGTCAAATTTGTCAGTTTTGACCATAAAAAAACTTGAAAATTCAAATTTAGAATGGAAATTTTCAATTCAACCCTTGATAAATCTGCCCCATAGACTGAAGAATATTTATATGCATTTGAAAGCCCTTTCATTTCTTTCTCTGTATAATGGTCTTGTTATCTAAGCAACATCATAGTAACAAATCAAACCACTCTTGTATCACAGTTCTTCACAGTGATTTTGAGCATCCTGGTGTCTATTAATGGGCTTAGATTAGGTCCTAAATATGTGGAAAGGTGTTATAATTTTTGGCACACAATATTACAGTTGTCCGAGTAACACTTAATTTTTCAGGAGGAATCTCAGTGATGCTATAGTAACTGTTAAGCATAATTGCTTCAACGTCTTCATAATTACGGGCTCTAAAGGCTGGAGTTGGTAGTACTGTGAACAATATATTTCAGAGAGAATCCATAACAGAAGGATCTGCTATAAATATAAAAACAAACACAATCTCAGCCATGAAGCATAACAGGACTGAATTTCAAGAGAAGGGAGGGAGGTGCATCCACAGGTGTAACAGGAAAAATAGCCCAATTTAAGCATGTAAGCAAATATTTTATTCTTCTTCCAACATATTCTCATTCACATTTATTTAATATCATAAATAATTCAAAGTGTATCCTTGTTAAATAATAGATTTCACTGACTGTTTCTTAGACAGGCCATGGTTTAATGTTTCTGTCCCAGACAGTATATTTTGTGTGAGGTTATCAATTAAACCAGACAAAGCAAACAAATAATAAAAACAAATTCCAAATTGTCTCTACATGCTAAAAATGCTATTTAAATGTTGCCATCTTGCCTCATGGCAGGAATAGTAGCCATGGATAACAGCAAGGCTTGCAGAAGGGGCATACAGGGGCCAAATAGTTGCATTTGAGTAATGGGGGGAGGTGTTAAGTTTGGGGTGGTGGAGTAGTTGGCCATCTTACTGCTAGGCTAGTAAGTCAGGTTCCCCACCTAGTACAGGGGTGGTCTTTTTCATTTCAGTTCTTATTTTCGTAGTTGTCACTCATATATCCATGACTATGAGATGACTGTGGTACACTAGTTCTTAGTTAGTTGGTAGGAGGGACAGGCAAATTGCAACAGGTTCTTCTCCACATAAGGTATTTTTCAGCACAATGGTGGGCCCTTGTCAGTCTGCTGGGATAAATGTTGTGCCTTTAAGTGAGGCATAGCTTTGTGGAATGGTTTAACTACTAAGGTGGTTTAACTACTAAGGTGGATGACCATTATTGGGAATGGATTTCAGGTACAATACTCAATAAGTGATGGTGGGCCCCAGGTAAAGTAGAGGTTCTGTAATAATTGTGGAGTGGTGATGTACTGTATCCTCTGAGGATAGAGGTTATTGCTTAAGATTATGGATGGGCAAACTAACAGGGGCTCAGGTGATATTTAATGCTAATCCAATTTATATATATATATATATATATATATATATATATATATATATACAGTATACAGTTATAGCAGGGAATGCTGACTAATATTCCTCTAATGCTCACCTCCTGTGCTCCTGCCCAGGGACTTGCAAAATCAGTTGACTCAATGGAATGAAGGCAGCAGAGGCGCAGTACTTTGCTGCAATTTCCTTTATTAGGAGTGTATCAAAATGACATGTTTCGGGCACACGTGCTTTTGACAAAGGGCACGTGTGCCCAAAACATGTTTTGATACACTCCTAATAAAGGATATTTAATGCTATGTATGTTCACAGTGTTCAATTTTACTTTTATAAAATTCTGTATTGCATATTGATACAGTTATGTTATGGATTGTATTGTTGTATCTTTAATAAAGCTGTGACCAGTATCACTCCAACACGATAGTGTTGTTCATTTTCTTGGGTAGTGAGGTTGCGGTGATGATGCCAAGTTAACCACAGTTTGTTCCACAGATCTGGCCTACCACCCTGGTACCTCACTGAGGTAACTAATTTCTGTTTCTCTATCATCATCCTCTCTTATCTTTTCACATCAACCAAAAAGGAAGTGGCCCATTGCTCTCCCCCTTTCATAGACTACTTAACCCCCTTCCCACCTGAGTAGGGTTGCCACCTTTTCTTGAAAAAAATACCAGCCTTCCTATATATTTACCTTTTTTTCCTATTAATAACATTGGGATCAACCATCCCAAAAATACCGGCCAGGCCAGTAAAATACCACACACGTGGCAACCCTACACCTGAGTGATGCTGAGGGAACCTGCACTTCTCAAATCAATTCCCTGCCTCACATCACCATCTAGTAAATGGAAGTAATAAATATAAAATAGTATATTAAAGCTCAGCAAACATTCTATACTACTTTATGATAATTTGATCACTGCAAGTAACTATCTGTCCCATCAGAGCAATTATCTAATAGACTAAGATAGGCAGCTATACTTCAGACTGTACAAGGCTGCTGTATGGGGGAGCTAATAAATTAACCTTAAAAAGCATGCAAACGAGTGCAAAGAACTGCTCACATGGCTTTGCTTCTTTTACTGAAATAAAATGACAACTGTAAGTACGTGTGCAGTCATCAGATCTACAAATCTACATAGCAGACTAGATTTTAACTTCAAACATGATATAAAAAGCCAGCAGGCAATTTGCAAAATACATTTTGCAGAAATCTATTTATTGTAAAGTGATTTAACAAAAATTAGGCAAATCTCTAATTTCAGCCCATTAACAATTAAGGAGTAATTAATGGCAGGAATTTTGCACTAAAACAAAAACCCATACAAGGGCTGTCGAATTAAGCTGTCAACTATAAACACTTTCCTGAGAAAAGATAAATGCAAGACAAGGACTCTTAAATAAACATTGCATTGTCCTGTGCCGTTTCTTGTTTCTGTGGATCATGCATGGGTATTAATGTGCATTATTGCTGTGAAAAAGCATTGTTTTTGCCCGAAAGGTGAAGCATTCCAACTGCCCCCAACTGGGAAAGAAATTGTTTTGTAGCAAACTGAAAAGCTTACAGTGGTAATTGAAGAGAGTAAGAGCTCTGAAATAGGTTTAACCCTACAGCATCTGATAAATCAGCGTTTCCTACTCTACTCATGAAGTTCGGGATATTCCACACTTCCTTAACTTTCTGCCTGGCCCCACTCTTCTAGTATTAATAGTTATGGTATAAAGCTTTAGGTCTGAGATGTGCCTTAATAGTCACTTTCTATGGCATCCTACAGCAGCCCCTCTGGCATTTGCCAGAACCCACAGATTGCCATCCAATTTGTAAAAATGTGCAAAAGCAATCCCACTTGCAGACACAATGAGGCAGGAATTGTGGGATTTAAAAACTGCATTATAGGTATACAAAATATGGAGAAATTATTCCAGAGATGCATGTCACACTCTGCACGTGCATTCTTAAATGAGCCTTAGAGTGTTGGATACTTTTATATAGATGGGTGTGGGCGGGCTGTAGGTATGAAAAGGAAGCAAACAGCAGAATAAAGAGACAAAGCACAGATGTTACCACAGACAGTGGACAGATGAGGTTTACAGTTAGAACAGGGTCAGAAGAAATCTATCAGCAGACAAAGGTTGGACAGAAAACTGCCTATTTAAACCCATAAATGTGCCAAAAAAGAGGTGTAGGGCATGACAACAATTCTTTGGCATCTATTCTCTGGAGACATTTCTCAGACAGCAATTATCACCACTACAATTCAACAATTCTAGCTATAACAGAGGGTGTGCCAACAAAGTCTTATACAGTAGTTACTGGGCTATATATCTAGAAATGCCCCAGGATATAGAACTATTTCACAGAAAAGAAACCTATTAATATACTTTATTGTTACTTCACAGTAGTGATTTTGCACCATTGCCCTAGGTGCCATATGTCAGGAGGCCTGTCACCGTAATATGTGATTTATGAGAATGAGTTCTGTTAGTTGAAAACAAAACAAAACCTTACATTATATAATGCTGTGCTGCAAGGTGTCTGTATGCAGAGTTTTCACTCCTGTGCCAACATGCACAGATATGTAAGGAAAGAACAGAAAGCAAATGGCTGGGAATGAAAAAAACAAACAACGGTTTGAAATGGTAGAACAATGATTAGTGCTGCTGGGGTCCTGGGTTCAATACCATCTGCAAGGAGCTTATACAGGTATGGGATCCATTATTTGGAAATCCAAAGCTCCAAGTTACAGGACGGCCATCTCGCATAGACTCCATTTTAATCAAATAATTAAAATTTTCAAAATAATCCTTTTTCTCTGTAATAATCAAACGGTACCTTATACTGGATCCAAACTAAGATATAATTTATCTTTATCTGAGGCAAAACAATCCTACTGGGTTTATTTGATGTTTAAATTATTTTTTTAGAAGACTAAAGTATGGGGAACCAAATTGCAGATAGACCTCTTAATAGAAAAATCCCTGGCATTCTGTAAAAAGGCCTGTAGTTTCTCCCCATGCTTGTCTGGGTTTCCTCCCATGCTCCAGAAACATACATGTAGCATCCTATTGCAAATTGTCTCAGAATACCACTGACTGCCAGTAACGTAACTAGGTGGGGGAGGGCCCTGGTGTGGGCTGTGCAGCTGCCAATCCCCCCCCCCCCCCCCCCCCCCGTGATGAATTTCTCGACTCCAGCCGACTGCCAGGGTGCCCTGTGGGGGTGCTTCCCTGGCCCAATTGCACCCCCTGCTCCCCCGGTAGTTACGCCAATGCTGAGTACATGACAGATTATTTATATAACTATGTTATTGTTTCTGAGCCAAACACACTGGTTTTACCAGTTGAAAGCAACAGTATATTATATTTTAATTACTTCAAAACACATGCATTTTTTTGTGTTACTGTTCCTTTAATTTAAATGTGATCTACCCCATGTAAGGGTGATATCCTTTAAAGTAAGAATAACATGCTTTCTGACTTATAGAATCAACCTGCTGATTATACATCTTATGTTTCAGGATAGAAAATAAATACCCACACAATGATCAGGTTTAACAACACATTTAACATCTCTGTTTTTAACCTTTCAGGTTACCTTTTCTGTATCTAATTCAGCCTCATAGCAAACACGTATGGGGGGGGGAGGGGTTCTCTTACTTGCGCATAAATTGATTATTTATCCCTGTCATTTTTCCAAGGTGACACAGTATGAAGTAGACAATCTCCAGGTTTATTGATGCTTAATGAAATGGCCAGAGTATGTCCTGCTAATTAACCACATTGATTTCATATCCTCATGTTGTCCACTTAAATGGCAAACCTTGCATCTAATATAATGAAAAACCCACACAATCATCTGCCCGATATCTCAATCACACCTCTAGTGGGTCCCCAATGAATATAAGAACTTTGAAACACCATAAATGAAGGTCAAGGTCCAGCAAGGGAAGTATAAATCAGCTTACTGACCCTTGTGATATATTAAACTTATTTTTCATCTTAATTACTACGCTATGTGAAACTCTAAAAGATCAAATTGAGATACAAGTGGTATAATTTTTTCCTAGGTAGCATTTCCCATTTGCAAAGGACCTAAAAAAGACTACAACTGCCCCAGCCAGCCCATCCACAAGTATGGACCTTAAAGTGATACTGACACTAAAAAAATTATTTTAACAAATTAATGTACATTTAGGGGCAGATTTACTAAATTCACATGAATAATTCAAAGTTCAATCGAATTTTAATAAATTTTTAATTTGAATCTTCAAATATGCAAATTAGGCAAATTCAACCATCAAATATTCGAATTCGAATAAAATTTTATTCGAATATTTGACTATTCGATGGTCCAATTACTTCCCCTTTAAATTTTTATTCAACCAACTACTTTGCCAGAACCAAGCTACCGAATTGGGAATCAGTTTTGATCGAATAAAAAAAAAAAAAAAAATCGATCGATCGATTAAATCGTTTGACGATTGATCGATCAAATTTTTTTTGTTCGATAGTCGAATTGAAGGATTTTACTTCCCTTTTATTCATATGGTCGAATTTTGATTTTTTTTTTTTTTAAATTCGAAATTCAACCAATGTTAAATCTGCCCCTAAATGTTACCTATAGGTCATGTTGATAATTTTTTGCTGAGAGGTTTGCTTTTGTATATAATTGTTAGTTCAAGTTCCTCTGACTTTGCCAACCTGACTGTCCCATCTCAGCCTGTTAGTTACAGTTTCTAATGCTAACGGACCCCTGCTGCACAAATATGGCAGCCCCCTCATACAGGAACATGGGGGATCAAACAGGTAATGTAAAAGCATCATGCAAATACTTTATGGCAAAGTTAGAAGTACAGTAGCTTTCAAAGCCAAAATTATAATAGATGTAAAATAAGGTTTAATTTCAGGTGTTGGTATCTCTTTAAACTAAGCAAAAGAAGAACCCATTATCCAGAAAGCTTTGAATTATGGAAAGGCCTTCTCCCATAGACTACATTTTATCCAAATAATCCAATGTTTTAAAAATGATTTCCTTTTTTTCTGTAATAATAAAAAAGTAGTTTTTACTTGATCCCAACTAAAATATATTTAATCCTTATTGGAAGCAAGCCCAGCCTATTGGGTTAATTTAATGTTTGTATGATTTTCTAGTAGACTTAAAGTATGAAGATCCAAATTATGGAAAGATCCCTTATCTGGAAAATTCCAAGCCCATAGCAATCTGGATAACAGGTCCTATACCTGTATATAATAATCCAGACTAGACAGAGGATATAGTATGCTAGCTGCCTTTTATTATCCTTAGAACACTACAAGGTGACTTCCCAAGCTGCCTGCCCAGAGCAGAGCCTTTTGAACTTAATGTAATACAGCACGACATCTGTCACAAAGGGCTCTCATAAACATAGCTATGGCTCTCAGGAGCTTCCACATTCCTCATTGGCTGCTAATTGGTAAATGATGTTTTAGGCTTCGACACCTTGCGTTCAGCCCCAAATACTGTATACAATATAAAACTGGATGATGTAAAACAATTAGTGGACCTTTACTGTTGGTATATTTACATGTTTTAGTGAATATTCAAGTTACGATTATGATTTTTATAAAATAAAAAAAAAGAAGCAATTTGGCCATAGATTGTATCAGTTCCTTTTATTGCAACATTTTACAAACTCTGTCAATCTGCATAATGTTAGAGGGTATCACAGTGTCTACTCCTCCATATATACATACATTATACATCCCTATACTAAGCACTAACCCCACAATGACTAAAACCCCTCAGCAGGCCCGGACTGGCAATCCATGGGTTCGGGCAAATGCCCGCTGGGCCGCTTGCTTTAAAATGTAAATGGTCTGCTCACATAAAAATGCAAATTGTGTCTGTCTTTAATATTTAAATGAGCAAATCACTTTAGAAATGTAAATGAGTTTCCATAATAGCCAGCCACAGCTAAGCCAAAGCCATGCCAGTACTGGCATATGGGTGGAACCAGGAATTCTGACCAACTTCAGTTAGTAATATTAGAGTTGCTTGCTATACAGTATACCCAATCCCTTATGCTTATGATAGGTATGTTGGCAACAGGAGGATCCATGCTCAGAACAGTCACTTCAGCCTGTATATGGAACACTGTGATATGTAACATTAATTGCATAAAACAGACTAGTCTCTTCAACTATGCCACACTTTGGCCCTGTGATACACATGGTAATTAAAGTCCTCTTATCTGCCAGGGTACATGGTCTAGCTGGGGGCACACAAAGGAAAATATAGAATATACTGTAAGTATAGGGTCACTAATCCATCAGAATAGTTGTGATATAAACTAGGTTGAGATATTTGTTGCATGGATCAGTTCCAGCACATGGGGTGTATAATACTGCTGGGGATTATATGGTAATGAACTCTTAAAATATCTATTAATAAACACTAGTTCTAGTTAACCTTGGGGTTAGAAATATCAAGCTTTGCATGTGCAGCAATACATGGGCTGCTTTGATACTTTTGCCAGGGCTGCTTTTTCCTCCCAGTCCGGCCCTGCCCCTCAGCAGAGGTTAGGGTTGCACTTTAAAAGCTATGTGCTGCAACTTTGTTTTTCTCCCACCCTTGAATATAACAGCATTATTTTGCTCCATTACATTTATGGTGTGAAATCAACAGGAAAAATTCAGACAGTTTGCAAATGTTTTTGCACTAAAACTCATGAATTTGAATTATGAATATTGAATTCAAATGTTTAATATTTATTCAGTTAGAAAAACTTGAATGTAGAACTTCAGCTTGTAAGTTTATGTAGATGTCAGTGGGAGCTGGCCTAAGCAAAATTTTTAGAGATTTATTTACTCATTGGAAAAACGAGTTTTTCAAAAAAAAAAATTAGAATTTGAGGTTCCATTTACAAAAAACATACAAATTTGATGCATTCAAGTCTTTTATGACAGTTTTTTTTATATTCAGAGTTTTTTAAATTCTGATTTTAGGATAGAAGCAACTGTTTGTGTTTTGTAAAATTTAGAGTTTATTACAAGTAAAAAATAAAAAAAAAAACTTCAGAAATTCAAATTCTGATAAATAGGACAGTTACAGGCATAATATTAAGATGTCTGTACCAGTACTTCAGAGAACGATAAATGTGTGTGTGCACGTTAGACACATAGGGAATAGTGATGAGTGAAACAGACTCATTTGGCTTTGCTGAAAAATGTGTGGAACTGAAGAGAACTTTACAAAAGGCATTACAGCCAACTGCCATTTCTTTAAATGGCATTTTTTTCTCATACCAAATGTATTGGAGTCAATGGGTGTTTTTCCTTGACATAAATTGGCATTTTTTTCCTGCCAAATGTATTGGAGCCAACTGGTATTGAATTGGTGTGAAAAAAAATTATGCACAGTTAAAAACTAGTGACAAAATGACTTTTGCCACAAATCAGTATTGGGGAAAAAATGTGCTCATCCCTAATAGGTGATAATTTACAAATAGTCCCCAATGCCCATTCACTGTCATCTGTTCATTATTGACCCCCTATTGTCAACTTCATCATAGGAATCTTTTGGTGTGAAAGCTAAAGGCAATATAATTTGCATCACAAAAAGTGTATGGGCCTGTCAATAGTTTGTGATCAGTCATTGTTATCTCAGACCATGAAATGGTCAAAATATTTATGTTTAAGTGAAATGGGCAAATCCAGAGAATCTAATGTTAAAAGATCAATTTTCCTTATATTGTATGGTAAAAGCGCTATAAGCAAGCAGTGATTAATCTTATTTGGACAGAGATGAAATGATAATACTATTTAAATATTTAAAAGAAACAGGGAAATTCAACATTTACATTAAACTTTTCAGGCAATTTGGAATATCTTCTGATTACTTTCCTATTTACAGTCTTACATTGCTGCCTATTGTTCCTCCGACTGTCCCTTCCACAGCTGATAACGAATTCAATTTTCTTTTAAACGCTAAAGAAATTGGAAAAGATTTTGTTCTCCTTAAGCACAGCTGGAGACCCTGGACCCCAGGGAAAGCATCGAACAAGGAAATCAATTAAGATTCTAAAGCTGGTCAGAAAGGAAGACAGAAAGAGGCCTGGATGGTACCTGTAAAAAATGTAATTCTCACCTTCTGCACTTTCCGTGCCGAGGGCAAGTGTGTTTCATATGACAGTTTGGCAGCGGATGCTCATCAGGAGCCAAAAATGCCGAGCTTCAGTTTAGAAACAGATTTTTTTAATGCATCCGAAAGTCTTTGAATTACTGTTTTAGATGCATTCATTCGTTTTTTTGCAAGGGTTCTGCTTTCCAAATTTTAAGTGTCTGTTAATCTTATTTATATGAAATCCCAGTGTAGCTCCAGAATCCATATGCAGTATGCACATACAGTTTGTTTATATTTCCATCAGAGAAAATGGGTACCAGCCATTAGTTGCAACAGTTATAAGGAGTGACTTTGTGTGCCAGATGCTACCTTTAAGACTGCCCATCTGTATACTGGATGCACAGACGGAGCAGACAATTTGATCCTATGGTACACCTTCCCATATCCCTTTTACTGCTACAAAATTGATGTTCTGTGTGTGCCATTTTAGCTAACTGTCAAAATAAAGTATGAACTATCTGTATGTACAATTTTGGCAATGTAACACTATTAACATACTTGCTTTTTACAACCTTTTCATGGTAAATAGATATGGCTGGAAAGACAATCTTAGGATATACAAGGAGCAATGCATAAAATACAAGGAAATAAAAATGCATTTGATGACTTGCTGATATTAGCTTTATGCTGTAAACACGAGAAGGCCTAATGAGATATAACAAACCATGGCTGATAGAATTAATTGTGTCATGAAGCAAGCCTTAGAAATAAAGGAGATAAGGCTAGTCAAGGCACTTAGAAATTTTTCCAAATCTAAGTCATCATAAGAAACAAAAAACTTTTTTTTAGCATGCAACACACATTGGGATTAATTGTTATGTCAATTACAGTTCCCCTGTCACATTATAATGAAGTAGGTCTAAAGAATTGTAGGAGAACAGAATTATTCTTTCCTGACAAATTGTCTGGCTCTAGTCCTTCTTACAAATTTGCAAAAGCACTTGCACTAGAAGTACTAAAATCTCACCCAAGGGGAGAAGTGACCTGGGTGTGAAAACCCCAGGTCCGAAGCTCAGAACATCACAAATCAGATAATCACAACTTATTTTGTAGTCAGCATTTAGCGAACTCACAAAATCCGGCTTTTGGCCTGGGTGCTGTGCCTGAACCCGTAGGCGATAATTCAGTCAAAGAAAAAGCACGCACTCCTGCAGCCAGCCAGTGAGGTAAAAATGAAGCATTACTCCATTCGGTTAAAAGTCAAGCATCCTAACGCTTTTCGTATCACAGTATATGTAATCATAGGTACAAAAGATTTCCTATGTGCCTCTGATTACATATCCTGTGATACGGAACGCGTTAGGACGCTTGACTTTTAACAGAATGGAATAAAGCTTTGTTATTACCTCACCGGCTGGCTGCAGGAGTGCATGCTTTTTCTTTGACTTCCTGTAAAATTATCCACATTTGCAGGAGCGGGACTGAGTTCACAAGACCTTATGTTAGACAGGCTCACTAACCAGAATTCACCTATTGATTCTGGCTTTCTGCTTCTTTTCTGCCTTTTTCATAGCATCCATGGATAGCTTGGGGGCCCCATGTTTTCTGCTATTAATCTACTGACCTTTCAAAATTCACAGCATGTTCTTTGCCATGTTTTATATAATCCGGCATTACACACTGGGTTTTCATGCCTTAGGATACAAGGCAGCTGTGATACAGTCTCACCCATGAATGCATACATGGAGTCATTTGTGCAGCAAGTAAAAGCTGGTAATAGAGTAGAAAGAGTGTGGCACTTTGCATCAATGAACATAACAATGCATATATTAAATATATACCCATAATCAAACATGCTACTGTATTCAGTATCAGAGGATAACAGATTTCAGTTTTGAAATTTCAAATTTAGATTTCAAATTCAGTCTTTAGCCCCTTAAGTTACAGAGTTTAGTGGAATCTAAAAAATAACCAACCTGCATACTCCTCTATCCATATCACTTATTCAATGTGTATGTATGAGTATGTTTTTCAGAGGCCTTAGTAGGCATAGCTAGCACATTGCCATATAATAGAGTTTGAACCTACGTATATGAATCGGGATCATTTGCAGCAGTGGCGTAACTACTCGCTGGTGGGCCCTGGTACAGGATAGGCACCTGGGCCCCCCCTATCGGGCTCTCCCCCTATGAATTGCACATTGGAGTTCTCCTAGCCTCTCTGGTGGGCCCCGAGAGGGAGCGGGCCCTAGTGCAATTGCACCCCCTGCTCCCCTGGTAGTTACGCCATTGATTTGCAGATTAAGCCATAGTAACTAACTGCAAATTAATATTTTGGCCATGTAATTTGTCCAAATATTTGGAGGTACAAATTGAATTGCTGAATTCATTTTTATTACGTTGTTTTGCTTCTTCTAAGTAGTAATTTCACCACTTGCAAGTATTCCAAACGACTGAATCAATGGTTCATTGGTTATATCGTTTTTCATTTAATCCCACTTTCATCACTTTGGAAAATGTTAACATGTTTTCCATATTTATTTGCATTCTTGTTCTGAATCAACCTTATAATACCTGTTAAGGTGTGATATTGCTGTGTCTGATACAGATTCAGTTGATCTCTATCAAATGATCTTGGTTTGGAATAAGCTCTTGTTGGTGCTTAATGAAAGCAATAGTTAAGGTCCTGTACAAATGTGTGACATGTTGACTGTACCCATAGAGTATAAACTTTCTCCAGAGCAATACTTAGAATTGAGTGGTCTCCTGAGCCTTTTTATGGCAATAGGATTATTAAATGAGATTCCTTTCTACTCTCTGTACATTGACTCTGTATTGTGTTTAGCTTTGGAAAGATTACATCTTCTGACCCAATTTGTGTTTACACAATCTGACATGCCATCTTTTTGTAACACATTCTCATTCAAACGTATCTCAGTCTTCTCTCAGGCTCTGACATTTGTTTTTATCTGTTTGAATCTGGCCAAATTTGGAAATGTACAGTATTTGAATGAGAACAGCATACCAATGCATTCATACAGTAGTATTGGCTCAGCTGATTAGTATGACTAACTTATCTGTGATAACCAACAAACATTTACATACCACATTATCATCAATTAAACAATTACTGCAAATAATATTATTAATTATATTGTAAACAAGTTTTGGGTATTGGTTGCCAATTGTCTGTGGCCTCTTTTGTTGGATCTCAAGCAGCAGCAACTAGTTATTGGGAAATAAATGTGTCAGGCATGAATTTACAGCAAATTTCCATGTTTTGCCACCATTGAATAAATTCTCAAAACTGCAGCGAAAATTCACCAGTGAAAAATCGGCAGCGACAAAAGAAAAAAGTTGTCAAAATTATTTGTTTGCCCATTAACTTTAATGCATTTGGACAAAAATAGTTGTGCTTATAAAAACTGTCGCTTGCGTCAAGAGGAATTTGGGCCATGTATTCGTGTTTTAATAAACATGTCACCATCGTGAAGCTCCAATCTCACTTAGGACAACAATGGTTTGTTTGGGGAAAAAAATTGAGTTTTACTTACCTACTTGAGGTATATTCCTTTTATTCTAGTCCCAACATGTCCATACACATGGGCAGTATTGCCCCTCCCAGACCTGGAGGTAGGACCTATAACATAGCCAATTAAAATGAATCATGATCTACAAGACCTCACCCCTGTTATACATTTGCCATAGCAGTACAGTAACCAAAATAAATAACTTAGGATAGGAAATCCTGTACCGACATGTCGGGACTAGAAGAAAAGGAATTTACGTCAAGTAGGTAAATAAAATTCTCATTTTCTTCTACGTCCCTCAATGTCAGTACACATGGGATCTACCAAGCCATGCCCCAAAAACAAGGGGTGGGAATAACCAACATAAGGCAATAACCAAACTGATGCTAAGGAGGCCCTGAGTAATAAGGCCAGCATCACATCCAACAGGGGAGCTGATAAAATGTATAGCCCCTGAAAAGGTAGCTAAAAGGCACAAGAACATGAACAACATGTCCTAGGACATGGTAAGCATTTGACAACAAGAGCTACAAAAACCAACCACTAAATTACAGAGACCGGAACTTGAGGATCAAGCATTGCAGATCAAGAATAGCCGTATTCTGCTTTAAAGGTTCCCTCAGCGACTAGAGGTATACCTGTAATATGGCATAAAACCCCACCTGGGGAAGAACAAAAATCCTGCAACTGTTAAAACAAAAGCCCCCCTAGGACATAACCAGAATGATGGCACCGACCATCTCAGAACTAAAACACACTAGAAACCAGCAGGAAACCAATATATCCAGATGAGAACTAACCACAACTTGGATGCATCGACCACCAGTAGTGATGGGCGAATTTATTCACCAATGATTCGCTTAACGCCAGCAAAATATTGCCAGGCGAAAATTCATCGGCGGCTCATTTTGGACACGGGCATCCGCTTTTTTTGACGGCCGGCAATGGACGCCAGCATCCAAAAACAGAAGTCCGCATCCAAAACAAGATGCAGCAGCGTTTCGTGAATTATTCGCCGAAGTGAAACCCCGCCGATTCACCCTTCACCAATCACCAGTGCTGGAGAAATACACAATCCTCAGCACTAACAGTTGGCCCTAAGACTTGGTCCACATTAGCCTAGTCCTGCAGCTTAATGAAAACAGCTCACACCAGTGAACAGCCAAACATTCACCAACTCAATGCTGATAAACAACTAATGACTTAACTAGATGAGCACCAACTCTGGGTTAAGCTAATCCAGCATTCCATTTTAACCAATGTAGAGCCATGCTTGTACAGCCCAGTAGCTCCACTAACCACAAAACCTGAACTGGGCTTTCCACAGCACACGAATCAGCTGCTGGACCAGCCAAATTTGACTTAAGGCCATCTACCAGTAAGATATGCTGTTGCCCCTGGCAACAGCTACACAAGCAAGCAAATGGGACCAAAGACAATAAGGCTAGAAAAACATTAGGCAAAAAGCTGCACACGCACACCTGGCCACTCCAATCAATTAGTAACGGTGCATGAACTTTAGGAGGACGGCCCCTCCACAGTTAATATAGAAAAAAGATAAATCCAGCACACGTAACATGCTTTATTGTCTCTCCAACAATGACAACTTTTCGGGGGCTCAAAAACCACCCACCACCATCCTTAAATCCGTATAATACGGATAACCACCCCTCCATTTATGCAAATTAACAAGAAGCATGGTAATGAGCAACCCAATAACTATAAATTCAATTGTGTCCATATAGAAAGTCCTTTGGAAACATCCCGGAAGAGATTCATGCAATCTGAGGGCTGTCAGGAGAAAACATAATTTTCACACACATATAAAAATAGTAACTATTTTAAGTAGCAAACTAAAAAAGCCCTCAGATTGCATGAATCTCTTCCGGGATGTTTCCAAAGGACTTTCTATATGGCCTGCAAAGGGCCACAGCAAAGAACAGTAGCCCCGCCTACCACCTGCCAACACATAGCCCATGGCCAATGCACCATAGGTGCCACAGAGCCCAATGAAAGTCAGCAGCCACAAGCGCCCAAGGTCTATAATAAAAATTAGCGGCCACCTTAGCCAAGGGCCACGGAAAAAGGCCAACAGCCCAAGAACCCTGGGAAAAGGCAAGCTAGCACCCAAGCTTGGAAAAAGGTCACGAGCCAAAGGCACAAGCAACAGAACAAGGGCCCTGGTAAAAAGAAGAATCATGAGCCGAGGGCCAGGGTAAAAGGCCAGCAGGCCCATGATCCTAGGGCCACTGTAAAAGGCCAGCAGACCCATGAGCCTAGGGTCATGGTAAAATTGCCAGCAGACCCAGGAGTCAAGGGCCATGGTAAAAGGTCAGCAGACCCATGAGCCATGGACCAAAACAAGGGCCTTAACACATCCAAGGGCCATAATGAAAGACAAAGGCCACACAAGACAAGCTCCATGGTGAGAGGCCCGAGGCCATACAGACTACAAGATAGCTTCAAGCCTGTTAAGGTGCCAGTAGACATTATAGTGAGTGTCCTTCAAGATACCAACAATTAAAGAAGGGAAACATACAGCCACCAAAACTCAGTAGATGTAGGTGAACTACAACTGAGCTCCCAACTAAAACCACCAGAAGGAAATAGAATATCTAAGAGAAAGCCTACAGCACGCAAAAAGGCACCATATAAATCTGAAAACCGCCTGTTAATTGTGGAAATATAGGGGAAAAGTGGGGTACAATGCTGCTGCAGACTTCCCAGTGTTCTGAATGTTTCAAACACAATGGATACTGAGAAATCATACTCACCAAATTCAGGTACCACACTGCTTCAGCAGAGAGATTCACCAGCCAGTACTGAAAGTACCTTGTGTAACAAGAGCCAATATAACCATTGTGGTTTGCACAGAGCTCACAGGCTCACAACATAAGACTTTAGATAATACAAGAAGTCAGAGGGACATAGACACCCAACCAGGTAGTTCAGGCTTGTCAGCAAGAATACTCCAGTCAGGTGGAACACTGCTTGCTAAGAGCAGACTCATTAGAAAGGAAGGAGGTGCTATACTGCTTTAGCAGTTCAAACCTCTAGCCACCTCTTGGAAGTGCCACCTCTTGGAAGTGCCACCTCTTGGAAGTGCCTTGTAACAAGAGCAAATATAACCGATGTGTCTGCACAGAGGATAGAGGTTCACCCATACAAAACTTAAAATATTAAACAGCAATAGCAAAGGGGCCGAAAGGAACACCTGCACCTTACCAGATAGTGACTAGCTAGCTGGATAGACACTCCAGCCAAAGCCCTGATAGCTCTCAGCTGAGAGACATAATTAGCAAATTAGCATGCAGACTTCTCAGTGCACTGAGCATTTTAAACACACAGTGGATACTGAAAAATCATACTCACCAGGTGATAGTGAAGAATCTTACTCACCAGCTTCAGGCTGTTATAACTAGCCCATATTATACAGTCCTTTTGCAGAAGTTCTGCCTCACGTAACTCAAAAGAAAAAGGGAGGCCAAAAAGATCACAGGTAACAATGCAGGAAGCCCACGCCTGTGTCTCTTCCCAGAAAGCACTAGATTGAATCTTGTGCCTCACTGGGCATATAACAGGGGGGCTAATTTAGCACAGAGCTAGGACCATGGGTATGCCCACACCTGCATATATACATATACATATACATATATTTATATATAGTGAGGAGGAAGATCCCTGCCCAGTAGGACAGAAAATAATGGGGGTGAGGAGGAAGTCTTGTGGTCTTATAGATCATGATACATTTTAATTGGCTATGTTATAGGTCCTGCCAGGTCTGGGAGGGGCAATACTGCCCATGTGTACTGACATGGAGGGACGCAGAAGAAAAACCCTTTCAAGTAGGCACATAAATTGTTCTCGTAATGTAATGGAAGTTATCCGGAAAGCTCTAAATCAAATAATTCACATTATTAAAAAAAAAATTATTTCCCTTTTCTCTGTAATAATAAAACAGTAGCTTGCACTTTATCCCAACTAAGATATATCCTTATTGTAGGCACAACAATTCTATTGGGTTTATATAATGTTTACATGATTTCGTAGTAGATTTAAGGTATGGAGAGGCAAATTATGGAAACACACCCTCATCTGGAAAACCCCAGGTCCAAAGCACTCTGGATAACACACTTTATTTCACAGCATGTATGCTTTTTTTTTGGGAACCTCTGTGTAAACTTAATTCAGATTATTATTAGCAAGAAGGTGCAGGAAAGGCGAAAGGAGACAAAACTAGACAGAAATATCAATATGCTATAAAAATGCTGTTCACTTTCAGTAATTCAATAGAAATCATTTTAAAGTAATGTATTACATCATTAGATTAACTATATTCCCATAAGATATAAATAATGCACCTGCAATATTGGCTTTGGCTTTGATAGCACATGGGCATTTACTGTTGTCACCAAACTTCTTTTAAACAGTTGAGAGGTTAATCACAAAACAAGAAGACACTTCTAGTGACAGTCATCAGAGACCTGTTTGCATTTTAAATGGCTCTTTATTGATATAAGCTGTTCTCCGTCCCACTGTGAGGACATCGTATTATCCGTGTATTTCTCCAACTACCTAGTGCTTGCGGCTGGCTGAAGAAATAGAAGAAAAGTGAGAGAGAAAAAAAAAAACACTCAAGATCGATTTCTGTAGGTCCTGGTGTGAGATCGATGAGGCGAAAGAAAGGAAAACTTAGGGCTGAAGGGACAGCGGCATAGAGGCTGTGACTGTGCAGAGCACATAAAAGGTGACCTAATGAATCCAGTGATGAGAGTTTAATTAGTAAATTGACTATATCAATTGACTGCTAAGCAGCAATTTAACCTGTGCCTCTGCCAAAGATTCCTTGGCTGTGAATGTGAAAGTAGGAATGTTTTATCGCTTGAGTAAATGTGTGCAACCAATATTGCGTGCTTCTTACGCAGGAAAGTATTTACAAAACATTATCCCCCACTGGATTTTAAGACAGATGCAGACAGCAGGCATAGGTGGATGCTGGGACACAAGGTCTAAAGTCACATGTCTAGGGAGAGAAGGAATAGAAGGAAAGATCCACTGTCAGAGAAAGAGCACTAAACCTTTAAGTCAGCTCCTCCTATGACAATGCTAGCCTTGCTTTTTATGCTGCAAATGCACTTGGGCGGTTGATTGAAGATGCATGGGAGTGTGTTAGTTTCACAGGGGCAGAGATGAGTGTTGTCAATGAAGACAGGTTTTCTTTGCCTGTAATGAGCACATGTATATGGCCTTAGTGGTATTGCCTGCTAAAACTGTTCAGAACTTTAGAATTGAATGTGTTGCTGCTTTCAATTCTATATTCATCATCAAAAGATATTGCATGATGGGTGCACATGGGACTATATATCTAAAACATGCCAAGTATAAAAATATGGAACTGCTGGAAATGTTTGGTGTTGAGTAGAAAAGTGATATTTTGGCACAAATGTTTACTCTTCATGCCTTTTTTCAGAAGGGTGTTGTCACAGTTGGCACCCAATACCAGAACAAATGCCAAGCACCCTGGTCTCGGCTCATGCTTCACCAGTAGTGTAACCGCCTTTGGCTTCGGGAGGAGCCCTCTGCTACTCAGATGCCACCTGGACTTAAACTAGAGGTGCAGGGCAGGAGTTATGGCCAGCAATGGGGCACAACGATATAGAAAGTCTTTAAGGCCAAAGGTCACGGTACAGACAAGAGAAGGCAGATTCGTGGTCAGACTGGCTGGGTCAAGGCAGGCAGATGGCAAGGATCGTCAAGCAGGCAAGGGTCAAAACCGGGTAATCAATCAGACGAGGATGAGGCAAAATCGGTAGTCAGATAACAGGCACGGATCAGGATACAGATATCAGAGTAGTCAAGAGTCAGGCAGGGTCAAACTCAGGAATCAGGATCAAAAAGAAGCTTAGAGCACAGATACAAGGCACCAGGAAATAAACCTATCACGGGCAATGATATATTTCAAAATGCCCCTTTAAATATTTTAAATGTGGAGCCATTGCGCACTGACGTCATGCACTATACTGAAGCCGAACCATTTTGCAAAAGGTTAAAGTAAGGGGACAAGGTTAAACCTTTTTCATAGCTGTACAATTGTTGTGATACTGTAAGGAACGCTCACCTGGCCTCGCATGATGGCGGCTCGCATGATGGGAGCTCCCCTTCAATTACCCAGCCTGCTACGGGTCTGACGCCAGCAAACCCGCGACGGAACGAGTCGCGCGCGTCAACTTTGACGCCGGCGCATGGGCGTCGGCGTCAACTTCGTCGCCGGCGACGGAACGTCAGCGCGCCGACGCGATGACGTCACGGCGTCCGGATTGGCGCCATCATGGACTATTTAAACCCTCATCTGATTACAATCCTTGCCCAAGTATAGGTCTTAGCTACTAAGTTCCTGGGTGTGATTTCTTGCTGTTGAACTCCTGTTTTTGACCTTTTGCCTGAATACTCGTTACGAACCTTTCTGCCTGGATTGACCCCATTGCCTGGACTTGACTACTCTCTTGCTATACCCCTTGGATACCTCGCCTGTATTGGACTTGCTTCTTCCTTGGTCCCCACCACTCTCCGGAGCCTTCGGGCCCTGACAGATACATACTTTATTTTATATTCTATGTTCAGAAAGGCATACATTTTCTTTAGTATATCTTCTATAGAACAGAATGCTTCTTGAGTCTGCATATTACCATACAGCATTCAAGTTAATAGCATTTTATTGTGCTGTACTGTATGTCTTATCAGTAAAGCCAGAAGTCCTGCCACATATGTGGTGACATACAGATACCCCTGGATCTTTTTATATGCATGACTATTTGGTTCAAATGCATTAAAGTCTGAATAATTTTGATACACAGCAATTTATTTTGAGTGGCAATTTGCTGCCAATTTTTTCATCACTGAATTGTCGCCGCTGTATCTAGTATTAATTAGCTTGAGAAACAATAACATTCTCTCCAATCAAATCTACCCTTTTCCTTCCCTTCATAATTCAGTATGGATAATGGTGTCTTAGGCATTCCTGGAAATCAGGCCTAAAGGCCGTATATCAGTGGAGTTATAGGATTGTTTTCATATGTGTTCCTTAGTTATGAGCAAAACTGTCCCATATCGCTTGGCCAAAAAATTTGCATAACGGGATAAAGCTTTGAGGAAAAAATTAAAAATGAATTGTAGTCAACAATGGTGCTGCTTTTTGCTGCAAAAATCACAAAAATTGATTCGTATGTAGGAAAAGAGTGGCTGCATTTTTTCCTCTCTGCAAATAATTGCAAAACAAAATAAATCATGGCGAAGTTCTACCACAGACACAAAAATGTACATTAGAAAAGGTTTGCTTGTTTCTAGATTTAGGGCTGAACAACACAGTGTGCTGTTATCAGTGTGCAATGTGTCGGATGTGCAGAAGATAATGACACCTAATGGGAAATTGCACAGGCAAACTACCTATATCCTACTTTCAGCTGAAGACTTGGGGCTCATTTATGAACACTGGGCAAATTTGCCCATGGGCAATTACCTATAGCAACCAATCAGTGATCAGCTTTTGGAAGCCAGCTGCAAGTAGAACAAGGAATGCAGCAATCTGATTGCTTGCTATGGGTTACTGCCCATGGGCAAATTTGCCCAGTGTTCATAAATGACCCCCACTAGTGTCTGGTGCATTATCCGATAATTGGATACATGTAGTTTGTATGTGTAATTTCCTGTTCAGTGCCATTATATGTGACACAAAATGTCAATTCAATATAAAAATGTGGTATACAGTCTAAGGGCCCTTACATATGTGCATTTTTACCTGCGCTCCGTTTTGCTGCGTTCAGCCGCAGGGGAGCGCAGGTATAGACGCACTCATTTTCAATGGGGCTGTACTCACACGAACGCATGTAGGCTCCAAACGCAGGAAAAATGCAGCATGTTGCGTCTGAACCTGCGTTCGGGGCCTACATGCGTCTCGTGGGTACAACGCAACCTCATTGAAAAGAATGAGGTGCATCTAGACCTGCGCTCCCCTGCGGCTGAACGCAGCCAAACGCAACGCAGGGGAGCGCAGGACCACAACGTCCGTGTGTAAGGGCCCTTAGAGGTAACTCTAAATGAGCCTATTATGGATATTTGTAACATTTTAGTGTGGATCACCAGTTTGAACTTAGTGCTCATTAAGTGCATCTGGAAGTGCAGAATGACTGTTTCTCTTATCATTAAGTAATTATTATACGGCACAAATGAAATCTGGCAGAGAGAACAGTTACAGCAGGTGGATAAAGCCTAATGTTTAAAAAATAAAAAAAAGATTTATGATATGAACACAAAGCAACCTCCCTAGCTACTGATCTTACAAGCACATTATATGTGTCCTTCTGTTGAATGGAATGCCTCATATATCACCCTAAGCCCTCCACCTGTTGTTCTAATGATAATCATTTTCTGACAAATACTGCGGCGCTTGATTCATTTTAGTACAACGGTTATCAGCTACTTCCAATTAGTTTGGTTTCTGTTGTATTAGAAACGTTACCTGTGGTCATTGCTTTGACTCGTGAATGCAGGGAACTGTTTTGATTTTTTAGCGTTTTGTTGTTTAATCATTGATTTAATCAAAAAGTGACAGGACAGTTTAAAATGTTAAAAGTATGTCATTTTATCATTAATACAGTAATCAAATGTATATCAATGTATTAGTGCTTGGCTAGCAGTGCTGCAGCTTAAATTGTAGGAAGCCAGTATGGATCTTGAATTTCTAGTTTTCTCTCCTTCTCTTTAAGGAAATTTAATTACTTAAGCTATCTTAATTTTTTAATTGGTTCAGCAGAGCAGATGAGCTGTCTGGAAGATACAAGACTAATTGTTTTCTCCCTGGCTTCCCCTTTACGAGTGCCAGGCTGTGATCAGGTGCATTAGACATTCTGAGAAATGCTCCATGCAGAGGCTCAAGGCTTCACCAGGCGGCACCACTTCAGTTCTCCTGGCTGACCTACTCTCAGTAATTATGCAATTTTCTTAGGGATGTTCATTCTCTCTTTGCCTCTGAGAGCTATTACATATACGAAAATGAAAACAACAGTTATTCACAACATCTATTCAAATGTAATGAAAAATCCAGAAGCACACCAATGTAATCTTAGTGAAGTCTGTGATTTATTAAGCCCATATATATCCAAAAAAAGGCAACGTTTCGGACCCCACTGGGCCCTTTATCAAGCCTTGATAAAGGGCCCAGTGGGGTCCGAAACGTTGCCTTTTTTTTTGGATATATATGGGCTTAATAAATCACAGACTTCACTAAGATTACATTGGTGTGCTTCTGGATTTTTCATTACATGGACATTTGACCCTGTGCAAGGGAAGGGCCTTCCAGTTTAAAGCACCCAGCACCGACAATTGGTGAGTTATAATCAGGTGTAGCACTCCACTATCGTAAGAACATTTATTCAAATGATGACTGATTAAAAAAAAAATTGTAACTTGACAATAAAATAAAATTACACAAGGTCCACACCATATACAGGAATGGGATCTATTATCTGGAAAGCTGTTATCCGGAAAGCTCTGAATTAAGAGAAGGTCATCTCCCATAGACTCCATTGTAATGAAATAATTACATTTTTTTAAAAGAAATTATTTCATTTTCTCATTAAGAATAAAGCAATACATTTTACTTGGCCCCAGCTAAGATATAAGTTGTCTTTATTGGAGAAAACCAGTTCATTGGTTTTAATTAATGTTTACATTATTTTTTAGTAGATTTACCCCATGTCCCAAACATTTTGGATAACAGCACCACAACGCTTCTGCAATTGGACATGTTCCTTTATATCCATCAACTAAACAGACAGTCAGCAGCATTGGGCACAATACATTGCTGCATTTGTCATCCAGTGCCTCCTAACCTGCACATTTGTATTACACAAAATATAGGGGAATGGAAGAGGGACACCTAGGTGCTTTATTCTACAGTGCAAGGTGCAAATTGCCGAAAAAATGACAGTTTGCACCCATTTTTTGCACACTGCGCCTAGTATATTTACTTATAAGGGTTAGCTAGGGTTTTACAGCTGTTCAGTCACCATTCTGACCTACAGTATGTAACACAGCCCATTTTTCTTTGTGGAAAAAATCTTAAAAAAACCTTCAATGGTGACAATTCTGCAGAAGATAAAATATGTCCTCATGATATGTACAATACACCATGCAAAGCTACAGTTACAAACACAGTCAATGACCATATTCACTCTAAAATGTAATTAAACTGTGCTATTGTGTTATTTTTATATAGAGATGTAGAGTACTTTATTCAGTTTCCAAGTTCCTACTTTTTTCTGTTTCTTCTACATTACCATCCCTCAACTTAATACAGGCCTAAAGGCCTCAGGCCTAACTAAGAACATCTGTGCTAGTGTACTAGATAATGGAGATCTGCTGTAACTCTGGTTCTGACGGTTTGCAAAGCCTCCAGCGGTACATTTCTATAAGCAACTTACACACATTCTTATTTACCAGCTGGAAACTGCTACTTTTTAAAGAAAAACCCTCACCACATCTACCAAGACTTTATAGCAAGTAAGCAACTATTACAGAAAACTCCCCCATCCTCGGCTACCAAAACACAACAGAGAGCACAGCATATAAGCTTTTCAAGGCCTGCTTTAGTGAAAAAGAGGTTTGCAGCTCAGTTGCAATTTACAAGTGAATACGGGTTTACTTATACAGAATTATATATTTTTCTTTATAGCAATCGGACTGATAAAAATATGATATAATTAAGCTAAATGCGTAAGCAGTGCCATGCACGGTTCCTGAATTAGCAGCTCAACCAATGTTATATTAGGCGAACAGACCAGCACCGGTGTACATGTACATAAATAGTGATGGACAAATCTGGGGCGTTTCGATTCGCCGAAATGGCAAAAAATTCACAAAAATCGGAAAATTCACGAAAAATTTGTGAAATTTGAACTACTTCACTATACATTTGTGAATTCCAAGCAATTTCACTATAAATTTGTGAATTTTGAACTATTTCACAAAATTTGTGAAATTCAAACGTTTTCTTTTCACCATATATTTGTAAATTTCGAACATTTTCACTATAAATTCGTGAATTTCGAACGTTTTTACTATAAATTCGTGAATTTCGAATGTAATCACGAAAAATTTGTGAAAATCGGAAATTGATGCCGGCAAATTTTCTCTGGCAAATTTTCACGGCCATTTGGCGAATTGCAGGAATTTGCAGCTAATTCGAGCTAGGCGAATAAATTCACCCATCGCTACAGGTAAAATGAATATCAGTTTGTTCAAAGAAACAGAAGTTACACACAAAATAATTTTGTACTGTATATTTTGAATAATGATTGTTGGCTTGTGAATCAAGGTGTATTCCTCATCATTGCCACTGCCTGGTACAATAACTCTTGGCAAGCAGGAATAGTAATTGGTGACAATAAACTCTACAGTAATCCATCAGTGATAAATAAATGTAACACATGTTGCAACACTTTCTGAAATGCTTGAAAGTACAATGCCATCTCATAATATCTCCCACAAAAGCCTCACCAAGCTTCTAGGTTCACTTGACATGGGTCGTTTGTCATGTTATGAGTTACATCAATGCACAAAGCTGCAGAATATATTTTATAAATAGACTATTATAACAGTTAAACATAAGAATTTTGACATAGAGTCGAGGCCCAACAAATATATATATATATATATTTTTTTTTTTTTAATTTAAACATATTTTTACTTATGATAAATTGCATAGGCCAGGCAGGTGTTATTCATTAGATACCATATTCCTGACAGCTTTGCTTATCATTACATAATTATTTATTTTGTGCTGAAAAATTCTAACCTTAGAGAAAGGAGACACTCTAAGATGAATATGCGTTTTCTCATGATATCATGTAACCAACAGAAGGTTACAAAATTAAAAAGGAATAAATAGAAGGACGCCTTGCTTGCCAAGAAGGATCTACCATAGGAAGAAAAATCCTGAAATGCCAATAGTCTTAGTACTGAATTAAATGTACAGGGTTCCAGTGATATTTAGAGGGTTATTTATTAAGGATTGAATTGTGTTTGTCAAAACTCACATTGACGGGTTATTTTTAAAAAATTATATTTTATCCCAACCCTGGAAATACTGTAGCTTGAATTTGAAAATACACCATCTAAAACCTGTCAAGGTCATGTAGGTGTCAATGGCAGAGGTCTCTAGTACCATTTGAACATGATTTCTTTCTTAATGCTTGAGTTTTTTTGTGATTGATTTTGCTGGGGGAAAAAAGTGTTTCTTTGCAGAAAACTCGATTAATTTGAGTTTTCCGGTTTTGAAATTCAAACTAGTTGAATCAAGTTTTTTTCATTTGAGTTTTTTCTTAAGTAAGAAATCATTTGAATTGTGAGTTCATTGAGCTATATAAAACTCAACCTTTGATAAACAGCAATGTTGTAAAGACTGTAAAAGTGACAGATTTCTGTTAAATATTACATCTGTTATTGTTAATAATAAATAGGAACAAGACATCAGCATCTTTGATGTGACTAGGGTTGCCACCTGGTCAGTATTTTACCGGCACAGCTGGTAAAAATGGTGCAGGCTGCCAATGTCATTAATAGGGCAGAAATAGCTAAATATATGTAGGTGTTTTTTTTCCCACAAAAGATGGCAACTAGTGATGGGCGAATTTATTCGCCAGGGGCGAATTCGCAGCGAATTACCGCGATTCGCCGCTGGCAAATAAATTAGCGAAAATTCGCCAAAAAAATGAGTCACGCGTCGTTTTTAACACGACACAACGAAAACGTGCCGCGACTCGTTTCGCAAATTTTTTCGCCAATTCGCGAATTTCGCTGGAAATTCGAGAATTTTTCGGCGAAGCGAAACTGGGTAGATTCGCCCATCACTAATGGCAACCCTAGATGAGACACAGAGCTAATAGCACCATAATTAATATAACTGAAATAATGATTAGATTGTTAAATTACTATAAACATCAATTTTCAGGGGATTATATTAGCAATATGCCAAAAAATGAATTTTAAACAGATATTTAAGAACAAAACTATATTGACTACTGAGACTTTTTATGCTAAATTGAATCAATTATCAGGAGACATACTTACCTGAATCTTTAGGATGGTGGTTCCAACAGTAACATTCTCATAAAGGCTGATGTTATAAAGTGCCTGGCTAAAGATGGGGCGATTATCATTCTCATTGATGAGGTTAATTTTCACTCGAGAATATCCAACATGGTCTAGAACACTTTCATTTGCAAAGAGCTATCAAACAAAGAACACAAGACAATATTTAGGAGTATTGTCAATGAATACAAGACAGAGCAAATCATGGAAGGGATTGGGGTTATTTTCAATACCCCCAAATTATATAAATTACTTCAAATTACTTCAGTATTTAGATACACCACTGCGCTTCATACAAAATTAAATTTTGGTCAATACTACTCAATAAATGACTTGTCAAAATCAAATAATAGCAGCTGCACTAGACCTGTGGAAACACCATGTGTGCTGCCCCTAGCACACCAGGGGGCAAATTCGCTAATGTTCGGAGATTCGCTAGCGAGATTCACTAGCACACCTTTGCCATAATTTGCCACTCTTTGCCAGGTGTAGTTTCCCCAGGGCACCAATAATTCATTAAAATGTGACATTGCCTCAGGGAGGCAAAAGGTAGCAAACTTGCGCTACTGTTAATTTGTCAAGCGAAGTTACACTAGTGATGCCTAATTTTCATACGGCGCCAAGTTAAAGTATAATGGACGTTTCTGCTGCAGCAACTACATTAGACTACACAAGTAGGGATGGCGCGAACCGCCGAAAAAAAGTTCGCGAACATGTTCGCGAAC
>CM044443.1:44378700-44415918 GCA_024363595.1 Xenopus borealis
GCGCGAACACCGGATGTTCGCGCGAACTAGTTCGCCGGCAAACAGTTCGCGCCATCCCTATACACAAGCCCAGGAAACCTTTATAAAATAAAATAAAGTGCCCTATACATGTGGCAACTATATAGTTGAGTTGCCATATGTTAGGAAATGTAGGGGGGAAGGAGGGTACCCAAAATAATATTTATGATCTTTTTCAGCCTATCACCCTAAAAAAAACAATTTTTTTCAACAATTTTTTGAGAAACTCCTATCTACTGAATTGAACTTTGCCTGGTCTGACCTGGTGAAGTAAAGTCTGGTGCAAGATGTAACGTTCAGTAAAATGCGCAATTTAGTGAATTAGTGTAGTTATGTCCCTTCACATGTCATTAGGATGCAAAGTAACACTAGGGTCTGTCTACTTCTCTAGCGAAGTTACACCAGCCACTGTTAGTAAATCGGCAAAGTGACAAAATGATGTCACGCTTGCACATTTTCGCTAGTGTTAGTCGCTTCACCCTTTTGTGAATCTGCCCTTAGGAGTGCTGCCCCTCAGCAGGATAGCAGAGGTACAATAAATCTACCAAGTAGTGGGACCCCAAATGGCTGAGGATGGTCCCATTTTTTAAATTATTGAATTCTTTCTTATTATAGTCAGTTTTAGATTTCATATTCTGGATAACACAACAAGATAATATATATAAAATATACTCAGAAATTTCAAGAAATATACCAAGTATCCAGCAAGTGATAGAAAGTGGTTGGAAAGATTTATTCCTGCTGAGAGGACTTTAATTGAGCAATGCATTCACAATAAATAAAACATGCTGACGAGACCCAGCTCTCCGGTGAATCTATCCCGACATTTGTCTAACCTTAGTAATCTCTCAACAGGCTTTTAATATGATTAATGCAACACACACAGTAATGACAGACTAAATTGATCACTCTGAACTCTCAGGTCCCCACTATAGTCTCAAGGCTACATTAGGTCTCAAAGAATGCAGAGTGCCCATAAGATTTCAGTAGCAGATACTGGTTCCATAAGGTCAATTTCCTTTTCGGTATACTGTGTTTTTGTTAAAGAGCCAAGCTCGCAATAAGTTAATCTGTTAGCATCTTTCATGACAGCGTTATCCAAAAAACATTTTCAAGCCCTGGGCCAACCATTTCATATACTGTACATTTCTGAGTCATTTAAGGACATCTATGAAACTCTTAAAGGGGATGTAAGGGCAAAAAACACAATGTTGTATAATGAATATAATATAAACTGGGCCCCGGCAACACCATAGCTGCAGAATTTCCAAACTGGAGAGTTGCAGAACAAACATGAAATAATTAAAATTATTATATACATTACCTAACGTAACCCATGATTTCTTTGTAAATGCCATTGGTATTGAAAGCAGAATCTACCTGTATTTTGCTATTCTGTGCACTGGGATCTACCATTAAAATAAGGTAGCATTAGTCATCTCCCCTGCAGCTCATATGCCCTTTCCCACAATGCCTGACATGTTAAGTAATCAACATACCTGTAACCAAAATTAATCACAATAGTCTGCAACGTTTTATGTAAAAACAATCTTGCCTAGAGGGTATGCTACCTGGAGCTAAACGGTTAAAGGAATGCAGCAAACCGATTTCTCTGCACCTGTTTCATTTGTACTGTCACAAAATCTTTCCACATTGAAAACACTGTATTCAGTAAAATTGTGAAAGAAATTTTGAAGGTCTAACCAGTTTTGCAAACAATCGTTTTCTACACTTGATTACTAGACCTGTACCAGATTGTTACCTCACACCTCGTACTTGAAATGCAGATTTTTGGTTCAATAAATACAATAAAATGCACAATTTTATATGCCCTTAAATCTATAAAATGCTTTACAACCTGCAGAAAAATGGACTTGATCAAAAAATGGTCAAAACAAAGGGGGGGGGGAAGGGGTTGTATACTACTAACAATCTAATTATCTACCTTGCAAGCAACAAACATGGAGTAGCAGTAGTTTCCCTGTTTAGAAATAACAGAGAAAGCTTCATCATGATTAAAACAACAGGCAAAATATATGTTCAGCAAAGACAGGCCAAGAGGTACTGATGACCAAGGTAAATCAAGGACCCCCCCGCCTGTTTCTGTTTACCACCTGCTTTGGTCACCTAATGCCTATCCATTCACCACAAAATCACACCTTCAAGTCCCAAATCTCAGACCTCACTGCTCACCCCCTATCCCTGCACTTGCACCCACTATTCCCTCTAATTCCTTCTTGGCTATGTGTGCAAAAAATCGATTTTATGCACACATTTTAAATTTGTGTGCACAGTTTTTAAAAACTGTGTGCTCACGTCAGAATTAACAGAAAATGTTTAAAGTACTGAGAAAAGAACATTAATTAATGTCTATATTTTCTAAATGTTTAATTTAAACATAGTATCACATACAAATTTATATGCTTTAAGCAATCAATGAAATGATAACAGAACTGGTATATGTGAGTCTACTTCTAATCCGGTTCCATGGTTCCAACCATTGATGGTTGCTCAGCTGAAAACAATGCTTCAGGTCCAAAGTGCAATACAATGTACATCTTGCAAACAACTTACTGTTTCCATGAGGGGTAAACTTTATAATAGTCAATAGGATGACTTAGCAGCCACAAGCACCCAAACGCTTTATGTGGCCCTTTAACAGAAGAAATAAAAGGAAAGTGCAAAGCTGGAACACTGATGAGAGTAAAGGATTGGCCATAATGTTGACAACAGAAGAAAAAACAAGGACAGGGGATATATAGTGATAAGCAGGAGAAAGAAATGGAGATGGAGAGTGGTAATGGTCCAAGGAAGGTCAGATGACAAATATGACAGAAGGTGGAACTATGGAAGAAGATCAACAGAAAAATAAGTTTTTTTGTCCTTCTACAGAGTCAGATACCTTAGACCAATTGAGGTTCTGAAGTAGAAATACGCTGGGCTGTTTGAATATTATATCAATCAGATTTTCATATTGATTAAATATGATTGTATTATTATTATTATTATCATCACATGACTAGGAATCTGCTCAATAAAATGTATCAAATATTTTATTTTTAAATTATACTTGTGATGTCCTATTTACTGATATTTACTGGTGTATGACACAATTCAAACAACACCAACATTTGTTTGTTTTTGCTTTCCCCAGGGAGATCAAAGTAGACTCCTTATAATAGACAACCTTTCAAGGGTAACCTTTCTAGCGTTTTGCTCATTAAAATAATTATAATAAAATAATGACAAACACAAGTGGATGAATGATTCTTACCGAGAATTCATAACGTTGTATTGTCTCAAAATCCAGAGGAACAGCTACACGCACCCGGATGTCTGCTTTCCCTTGAACAGAGGTTGGGGTAATGGTGAAATGGTTTGAGTTATTTCCTACCAGGTAAACCTCGAAGGCACTGTTCAAACCCTGTGGAAGAAGACAAGTTTAAGAAAGCAATTGGGACAAAATAATACCCATGAAGCATCTGATTGATTATACATTTACTTAAAAAAGAGCAACAAAATGTTGAGAAGAGCAGGAGTTTATTTCCTATAAACTTGCATGGTCCAAAATGATTAATGAAAAATGCATATATTAACATTGTTGGTTATTATATGCTTTGCTACCTTCACAATTTAACTCACTTGGCTGGTGAGTGGTGATAAAATTCTCCATACTTTATGCTAGTAGCTTTTAGGTTGGTTTCCATTGCAGAATTTAATGCAATAATATTTGACTCTGTAATTTCATGTTACATGCTCATAAATTATGGACCTACACATAATCTCATAAACCTACTGCCCTCTTACAGTTATCAAAAAGTGGTAGATGTTGGAGTATGAAGAATCCCAGAGGGTTGGGTGCTTCTTTTTATCCATGGGCCATACTGCAGCTAGTTTCCTCACCATCACTTTCTATTTTATTCAGGGATGGTAGGACAAGATATTGTTATCTGTTAAACCTGCATTTGTTTTAGAGAGATGTGGTCATAGGTGGTCACAGAAGGCAGAACTACATCAAAGAAGAAACTGTAGCAAGCCTACTCAAACAGGCATAGCCAAGATGGCTGGAGATAGGATAAGGTAACAGTAGGCATAGGCAGTCCTGGAAATAATAAAACCAACCAGGTTAGGATTTTCAAGGCTATATTTACTCTCTAAATACACTGTTAAATAAATCCCTTTTTTAATTAAGAATCACTTGCACCTAATACCTGCTTTCTCAAAATACATGCAGTTCAACTAAACCTTTTATCACTACTTTGTGAGGCCACAGCTGATAAAGGGTATAAAATTGTTCCACTGGTCAAGTTTGCACTCATTTGCATTGCTCACTTCCATTAACTTTGTCAGGCAGGTCCTTACAGTTGGTAACATGGAAAAAAGTTATTTCTGCCTTCCTGCTGTCTTTTTATGTCATAGCAATGTCTAAGAAAGAGAAAAGGAATAAGCATCTCAAGAGAGTGCTAATACAATGAAGCATTGCTTTGCCTGATAATTTACCCTTACTTTCAATGACACACGTCATATAATCCAGTCAACTCATTTGCAGTTTAACAACTATTTTATCTATGCATGACAGCATTGTCATTGCAACAGAGTAGCATATATTGGCAAATGAATTGAATTAGGAAAATCTGGAATGCAGTAGTTTTATTGATTTGCATGTTAACTCTGGAGAGGATGATTTAGAGGTGACTGTATTATTGAACTAAACATTAGAAATACACATTAGTTTATAGAATGGAAAAAAAGGTTTTAAAGGAAACATATAAAAACAAAAAAGGCTTTGGGAGCAACATAAGCATGAAATGCTCCAGGAGGTTGCAAAATAAAGTCTTTGGTTATTTGGTATGTCCATGTGGACTAACAGCCTGAAGGAAGTTCTGTTTGGAGTAACACTATCTTTGTGCCTCCAAAACTTGCCTCTAATGCAGGAATTTAAAAATTCACTTTTCTATGGTCATAGAAAGCATACACATATTTCCCTCTACTGCGACCAATATACAGGTATGGGTCCTGTTATCCAGAATGCTCTGGATCTAGGGTTTTCTGGATGCGGAATCTTTCCATGATTTTGATCTACCTTAAATCTACTAGAACATAATTTAAACAAGAATTAAATCCAATAGGCTCGTTTTGCTTCCTTTAAGGATTCATTATATCTTAGTTTGGATCAAGTACAATTTACTGTTTTTGTATTACAAAGAAAAAGGAATATTATTTAAAAATTTTGATTATTTGGATAAAATGGAGCCTATGGAAGATGGCCTTCCTGTAATCAGGATCTTTCTTAATAACTGGTTTCAGGATAATGGATCCCATACCTGTACTATTAGCACCAATTGCTGTAAGAAATGATCAGGTAAGGGCTTCTTTAATGTAATTTTTTTCATGTCTTTTTACTCAAGAAATCATTTGTATTGCATTAGGGGAGTGGAAACAAGGCATATTACCTATTTTCTAACACCATTGAACTATGTATAATGTTAGAAGATCTAATTTCAGTCTTTGCATGCTGGCTATGAACTACTTATATACCAAGGGATGGTTGGACAATCCCATTAAAAAAAACAGCTCAGCTATTACTTGGGAATTGTGTTATAGTACACAATAGTATGATTTGGGAATGTATTACTTCCTGACCTGGTGTGTATATATCATTTCCTGCACCTGGTTTCTACTTAACTCGTCACATTTTAAGAGGGTTTCCTGGCAATTAGATCATTTAGCTTAGTCTAACCTTATACTTAAACTGTATGGAAATAAAATATATTTCTGTGATTTAATAATTTGGAAATATTGACAACTAATTCTCACATCTCCAATCACACAGAAAAAGAGTTCACACAAAACAAGGTTACAAGGTCATCAACATTTACAAAAGGTTGCTTGTGAAACATCAAAATGAATATGACACCTGCTGAATAAATTAAGTCTAAAGGTCTGCATATCCCTAAACCCTTTATTAACAATAAACATGGAAGGCAACTTTTTGCTTAAAAGAGCAAGCTTAGCACTTATCGCTGCCAGGAAATCTTTGGACCGGTACTGCATGTTCCAATGGTGTTGAGTGCACTGTACCTACTAATAAAGCTGCTGGTTTTCCAATTTTCCCCCAGAACAAACTTCTTTGAGGAGGGCTGCTCAATTAAATGCCCGAGGGAACTCTAATGGTGGAAATTACCTGAGCGTGACAGCAGGGAGCTAGAGAAGAGATCAGAATTGCTCTCAACTCTTCCACTTCAGTCATATAAATGTAGCAGAGTAACAAAGCCAAACTCTCTGGCACACACTGCAACCAAATGCAGTAGGAAATTTCATAAAGAACCCCTATTCTTTTTAAGTATATATAAAAGCTAGGGTATACCTTAATATGCCATTACCATGTTATATGGATCTATATGTAACAATAGTGTTCAATTTACATAGCACTGTTTATAGGAAGTAAAAAACAAATAATGGGTTATAATGATTAGAACCCACTTTTTATTGTTAAAAGAAGGGATGCACCGAATCCAGGATTCGGTTCAGTATTCGGTCAGGATTCGGCCATTTTCAGCAGGATTCGGAAGAATCCTTGTTTCTGTCCGATGATACCATGTACACTGCCAATACAACGTTTGCTCTTTCTGTATATGTAATTCACCCCCATTCATCCTTTTGCTATACAGGTATAGGACGTATTATCCATAAAGCTTGTAACTTGGGGTTTTCCAAATCAGGGAACTTTCTCTAACCCTCTTTCATATAACCCATCCAGTATGGTTACCACCAACTTAAGGCCCCAATACACGGGCCAATAAAAGCTGCCGACAACTTATTGGCCCATGTGTGGGGCCATCCGATAGGGTTCCCCGATCAATATCTGGCTGAAAGTCGGCCAGATCTAGATCAGGCAGGCTAAAAAATCAAAAAAAATTGTATTTTTGGGCAAAAAAATGAAAAAAATTGAGGGATTTGAAGTAAAGTTAAACAATTTGGGTTTTCGCAAATTTTAATCGATTTTTTTCCCGATCCGACTTTTTCAAATTATTTTATTGATGAACAATATACAATTGCGGATGGGAGTTTGTTCAATCTTGGTTTAATAAAACATGAGTTTAAATCAAGTTTTAGTAAATAACCCCAAAACATAGTCATGTGTGACAAAAACAGTAGTGTGCATTTTAGATGCTGCAATAAATGAAGCTGTGACACTGGAAATCTGGGGAAAAAAATGAAGACTTGTATCTGGAAAATTTGATTCGAATAAAAATATATTCGATCATTCGACCATTCGATGGTCGAAGTACTTGCCCTTTAAAAAAAAATTTGAATCCCTAGTTCGAATTGCTGTATAACCCTATGGGAAGCTCCCATAGGGTTATTTCAGCATTTATATCAAATGGTTAAAATATCGAATTTGAAGGCTTAAAATCAGACCGAAATTCGATTGGTCGAATTTGAGGGTTAATTAACATTCGAATTCGACCAATAGTAAATCTGCCCCTAAGTACTGCAAGTATTTTAAAACAATATCTGAACATCTGGCATATTATAAAAAAAGAAACATCAAACTAATTAACCCTTTTAGCTACAATAAAAATATTCCGCAAGTTTACATTTTCAGATATACACAGTTGTCATGGTGTTTGCAGATTTCACATCACTCACAACTTTATTAACAACTAGAGTCCTCCTTGTTTGTAATGTTATCTCTCAAATTCATTTGCAACCCTAACTATTCATTGTGTGTTTATTGATTTCACCCTCTCTCTTCTTTGCTTGCTTGCAGGCACTGAAGACTTCAGGCTCCCTGCCGTAAATCTGAAAACGATTCCCTTATTTTAAAGTTTATCTGCAGCCCACAAAAGAGCAAGGTTTGATGGGATTAGTATTTACCACTCATTCATCTTATCCAGCCCTCCAGCATTGCATCACGTGCCTCTTTTTATGTAAGCCAAGGAAAGAAGAGGGCCTGAGTTGCTGAGATATTGGGGAATTTTAACTACATTTTACTTTTGTGTACAGTTTCAAGGCTAGATTGGATTTCAAAAATAACTTTTTTTGGTTTGCAATAAACAAACTGCCTGGTTAGATATACAGCTTACTACATAAAACATATCCAATGTTGCATGTACAGTATGTCTGACATATAAGGCAATTCAGTGATTCATTACTATATTCACATATCCTACAAATGATAAAACTCTGCACAAAACTGTATTGGGCCATAGCCATAATCAAGGATGTACACTTATTATTTTTTGCTTCCCTGAAACAATCTTTTTATTTCTAAAAATTGTGCATTACACTAATTACTCTAAACCATGAAAATGAAAATATTTATTAGGTGCAAAGAGCATGAAAACCGCTAAAGCTGGAAAAGTCACAGTAGAAGTCAATAGGAGTTGTCCATATCAAATTGTAAAATCTTAATCCACTTCAAGGTGTTAGAGTTTTTTCTGGATTTATAGTGGTTGTAATTGCACACAAATTCTTACAAAAACAAGATTTTTGTTGTATTGTTCCATGTCTTATTTGCTTTTCATTATTCTTTTTTTTATAATATTATATTAATTATAATTCCTTATAATAAATAAGGAGACATTTGTACTTTTTTCAAATGTGAGTTTAGTCGAGGTTGAAAAAACCTGTAAAACTACACAAATCTTAATTTTAATAAATATCTCCCCATGTGTATATCTATATATTTATTTAGCCTTATTTGCTACAACCACAGTCAATAAGTGTCTGAATATTTATTTAGTTTTATATATATATATATACATATATATATATATAGTGATGGGCGAATTTATTCGCCAGGGGCGAATTCGCGGCGAATTCCCGCGATTCGCCGCTGGCGAATAAATTTGCAAAACTGCCAAAAAAATTAGCCAAAAAAATTTCGAAAATGACGCGATGCGTCGGAAACGACGCGACGCGCGTCAAAAACGATGCGACGCGCATCAAAAATGACGCGCGACTTGTTTCGCGAATCGGCGAAAAATTCGCGAATTTTTCTGGAAATTCGCGAATTTTTTGGCGAAGCGAAACGCGCCCGTTTCGCCCATCACTATATATATATATATATATATAAATAAAATTGTGAGAATAAATTACATACATGGTTTGATAAGGATTTTTTCCCCTGCTTTAAACATTTTTTTTTTTACCATTAAACAAGATCCAAGGATATTCCAATAAATCTCAGGATGGGGATCTGTTTGATTTATTATCTGTAACTATGGTCATAGAGTGTTCAGTCATATGCAAGCTTTACTTGGTGTTCATAAAAAGGAACTGTATCCTAAAGAAGATGGATGCTATTGGATTTATAAAGCCTACAATACCATGGTCACAGTTAGTGGAAATCTGTACCAAGTATCTTTGACAATACAAGTGGAAACACGTAGAGAGTATATCTACTGTGTTTCTGTTGGAATGGAAGTAAGCATGCATTTTCACAGACAGTTAAAAGTAAAATGTCAGTTCCATAATAGTTTAGGTTTTTAGATGTTTAGACACAAAAGTACATTCTGAAGCCTTGTAGGTCACTGCAATGAAATGTATACAAGGCATTTTGGTCTGCAGTGTCAGCTGCTTATTATTAATTCTGCTCCTGGGGTCAGAGTAATTTCTCAGGTGTACAAGGACAACTTCTGTATCTTGTGTGTATTAAGATACAGTAAGTGCATGTGATAGCCAGGAATTAAGAGGTCTGCTCTGGACGATAGAGGAAGATATGACCTGCACCTTTTTCCAAATTAAGGGTCCAGATGTAGTTAATTAAGAAAAACACATGAACTACATGAATTCCAGATACAATGTAGTTTTCATGTGGTTAACCATGAGATATATATATTTTTTTTTTTATTGAATCTGGTCATTTGTTAAAATATAGTGAAGAGCTACTGTGTATTAATTGTTGAAGGATTTGGTAGTGCTGAATGTAGGTTTTATTTGAGCTTGATCAGTTAATTATGGATATGGATAGTGTTATTTTGCGCTATTATTAAAAAGACTGTGGACATTTATATACAGTAGAGTGTCAAAATGGGACGTCAAGGGTATATGAGAAAACCTCAGACCATGAGCCATACTTCTAACTATTTTATATGAGCTAGTTATAATATATTCTTTATTCTTTCTTCTCTTTACATATATTTTCAGTTTTCCTTCCATTTCTCTTCTTATCTCTGCAGTGAAAGACTTCTTAAAACAGAAGGCCACCTAATTCATTAGGGTTAGTCCACACCAGGCAATTCTGGGAGATTAGTCGCCTCTTGTTTTGGGCTTGTCTCGCGCTGGCTCAAATGAAAAGTCCCCTGCGGTAATTCACACGTGGGAGTGTGCTTTCCGAAATTGCCCAAAGTTGTCTGAAGGCCTGCGATTTTTCATTTCAGCCAGCGCAAGACAAGGGTAAGTGATTCAGGGAGATTAATCACTCAAAACAAGAGACAATTAGTAGCCAGGCGACTAATCTCCCTGAATTGCCTGGTGTGGACTAACCCTTAAATAAAGTATCTTATTTTTGGTTTTAAGGCAGTGCCATGTGTGTAGCCTCCAGATTTAAGAAGGATTATTACAATGCACGTCTTGCATTGCAAAGGGCTCTTGATTCCGTTTAGCCCTTCTCACTCTAATTATGATGGTTTCTTTGCTTAGGTTTTACCCCCACTGAAGCCAAGCTCCACTTTGTTGTACTGATGACATCTAAAAAGATAGATAATGAGATCTACTGGTGAGACTACTGATGAGATCTAAAAGATAGAAACAAGTTTGAATACAAATTTGGAATAAGTTATTCGGAAACCCATTGTCCGGAATTATGCAAAGGCTCCATTTTATCTATATAATCCAAAGTTTTAAAAACGATTCCCTTTTATGTAATAATAAAACAGTACCTTGAACTTGATCCAAACTAAGATGTGAGTATTCCTTATTGGAAGCAAAAGTCTATTGGGTTTGTTTAATGTTTACATGATTTTCTAGTAGACTTAAGGTATGAAGATCCAAATTATCCAGAAAACCCCCCAGGTTAAGCATTCTGGATAACAGGTCCCATAGCTGAATATCGGTGTGGATTATTAGGCTGTATATGTGATATTAAACCAGCAGTTCTGGGTGTCATTTGTATATCCCTGCCCATAATTCCTTATGTGACATTTAAAACCTTGTATATTTGTTTATAAGGCGGTGCTATAGGTGAAGCAGGAGGCCTCTTTTAAGAAAGCTTTCACATTGTGTTTAGCATTGTGAATGGCTCTACTGCCTTTTATCCCTTCACACCATGTGATGGTTTCTTGCTCTTCTTATCTCTCATACAGAAATATGGGATTTCCATAGCGTTAACATACCATGACCAAATAGGTCGGTGAGCAGGTGCTGATAAATAGGACCCATTGGAAGTTTTCCTTGTAACATGACTGGCCAGTCCAACATGTTTATAGAGCAAATATAAGTATATTAGAACATGTATTTGAGATCCTCAATGCACGTCTCCCATGCTTACGGGCTGATATACTAAGGGTCAAATAGGGTCAAAGTGAAAATTTGAATTAAATTCAAATTTCAAAAATTTGAATTTCGAAGTACTGGCCCTTTAAAAATCCTTCGACTATTTGCCATTTTAGCCTATGGGGGACCTCACAGAACTTGTCCTCGAAAATGAACCCCCCAAAAAAATTTGATGGTCGAATTTCAAAGTATTTTCCACTTCGAAATTCGACCCTTAGCAAATCAGACCCTTAATGTAGATACCACGAATGATGTTATAGCAACACAATGTTGACTGAAGTTGAACCTAACATCAGGTTAATATCGTCCTCTTGATTTTATTAGTGATAACCATATCCTATATTCTGTGTGTGTATATAAATACAGCTTTTTTGCTGTGTCCCAGATAAAACAATGTACAAGCTGAAAGTCGGGCACATAATTAAAGAAAACTGCAACAAACAGAAATTTGGGTTCTATATGACATAGATGAAAATGTATGTGCTAGCTAATGGCTAGTTTAAGCTTCATGATGTCAATTGAATGCCCTTAACAAGTTGGCTTCACATTTACTTCAGTGGCTGTGTGTAGGAACTTGTTTATTTTGTGTTTTCTAGATAAGCCTGTGTCTCCCTAATCTATTGTACCGACTGACAGAAAATCAAACTAAATAGACTTGTGTCCCTTTTATCACTCCCTTTTCTGCTTAGCTACATTTTAATTAAAACTGATCAAATATCTGCACAAGTAAAATGACTCCCCCTCCCTCCCATACAAGGGGGATAAAGACATTATATCCAAATAGATTTTATTAAAAGTGAAAAGTGCTGGCAGTAGAAATCACTAGTCAAGCTGTAGAAAGATCTTTTGTTAGGGTTACATTTATACTGATAGACAGTGATAGATTTGAGCTGGTTTTACAACCCAATTTTCTATGTCTCATTTCAGGATTAGCCAGGCACAGTATTATTTCTGACCAATTCTTTGTCCCTTGGGTAATACTATAAGTCAGTATTTATGATGGTAAGATAAATTAGCTAGCATCTTGCAGTGCTAACTCTATATGAACTATGTTTATGTTATGATAAGAGAACAAAGAACCTGGAAAAGAGCTAGGTGCCATATCAGTCTCTGGTTAACCCTTAATTATGCATGTTTGTGATAACTGCATAATCCAATTCATTAGTAATATGGTTGATGAGTATATTATGGGTCACACATAATAAAGGAAAGAACTAGGAGTCAAATGAGCTGTGGCATTACCTGGATTGGGGCAGATTAAATTGTTCTTAAGGTGCAATAGGGAGAAAGCATATTGCTAACCCATATAAAGGGTAAAATTCATGCCATGCCTGACTAATATTTAATAGAATCAAGTGGAAAATTCCATCAAGCTATGGATATAATCCTTGTAGTCCCCTCTACAATGTTATCACTGTGCTGAGATCAGAATGATTGCATCAAGCCAATTTGTAAGACCAGTTTTGGATGGCCAAGTAGACAATATTATTAACATGTATTTCTATAGCGCCAACTTATTTCGTAGCGAGTTTACTGGATGGTTACTCACCTCTGCTCTGCTTCAACTATAATATGTAGCTGCCGGAAGTATTGGCATGAATAGCAAACAAGGTTATTTAATGCTGAGATTTATTGAGGCCTTAGACTTCAGCTTTCTATGTGCTCTCTAATAACATCCACAGGATAGCTGTATATTAACTTTGTGGAATAAAAATTTGGATGCAATAGGTAGTTCTGTAAAATCAGGTTCTAAAACCACAATGGGATTTAGACGTCTACCTTCAAGTGCATTAGGTTCTTTAAATTTCAAAGGGGTGGTTCACCTTTCAGTTAACTTTTAATATGTTATAGAATGGCTAATTCTAAGCAACTTTTCAATTGGTTTTCCTGTTTTATAGCCTTTGAATGATATGTCATCTTCTGATTGTCCAGCTTTCAAATGGGGGTCACTGGCACCATTTAAAAAACAATTACTCTGAAAAGCTACACATTTAGATGCACATTTATCATAGGTCCAATTTCAAATTCATTCGACCAATCGAAAAAAGACACATTTTTTTAAACTCGGATGAATGGAATCGACCCGACAATTCGAATCAAACTTGATTCAAGTTTGGGATCAGCAACTCAATGTTGATCCCTGGACCTCTCCCACTGACTTAACAGCAATTTGGTAAGTTTTAGGTGGCCAATAATCGAATTTGAGTACATAAAGGGCCAGAGTATGACAAATCTCTAAAAATCAAATTCAGTTTTTTTAAAAGACTTGAATCAAATATGAATAACTCCTTGGTCGAATTTGACAGTTTTGACCATTTAAAAATTTAAAATTCAAATTTCAAATTTGAATTTTCATTGACTCTTGATAAATCTGCACCTATTGTTACTGCTAATTTTATTACTCATCTTTATATTCAAGCCCTCTCCTATTCATATTCCAGTCTCTTATTCAGGACTTATGATTCTGGAAGTGGGGCTGGATTTCCAGTCCATTTTGTTACTGTTTTTATTTACAGTATATGACAACGTCAACTGTGTGTAACCAAAAATTTATATTTATTGATGGAAGTACAGTAGGGTTGCCACCAGTTTTTGAAGGGCTGCGTGGGTCAAAACTGCCTGCCTGGTTTCCAGATTAGGAAAACCAGACAGGATCCCTAAGATTGACACTGTGATCGGCCAATCGCTGAACGCCCCCTACATTGCATCTGTTATAGAAAAATCAGGCTGATACAGGCATGGGATCTGTTATACGGAAAACCATAATCCAGAAAGCTCAGAATTAAGGAAAGGCCATCTCTGATAGACTCCATTTTATCCAAATAATCCAAATAATAAAACAGTTCCCTTTTCCAAACTAAGAAATAATTAATCTATATTGGAGGCATAAACAGCCTATTTGGTTTATTTAATGTTTACATGATTTTAGTAGACGTTGCGTATGAAGCTCCAAATTGTGGAAAGATCCCTTATACTGAAAACCCCAGGTCCAGAGCATCCTGGATAATAGGTCCTATACCTGTTTCCAGATTAGGAAAATCAGGCTGGGTTCCCTTCCATCAAAATGCAAACTAGGATATAGTAGCACAAGAACATCTGTGAAAAGCATCAATGCATGCTCAATAAAGCACCAAAATTCCTGTTTATCTTGAAGGCTATATAACTGGCTGCTAGCCACCATGTTTTTTTCCATGGTTGCATGCTACCCAGACATCAATGCATGTGACTTCCCCAAGCTGCAATGTAGATGTAAAAGACCCAGCACATATGTATTAATCCAACAATAAGCAGTTGTATACCCAGCATTAAGCAGGCGAGAAATTATGCATTTTAATTGCCAGACTAGGAAATGGAATACTGGGACATGCAGAAGTAAAGTGCAGAGTGGAGAGTAATGTATGCAGTGTCTTCAAAAGACAATAGCCTCCTACAGCCTACATAATACTTTGAAAAGACAGAAATCAATGTGCAGCATATTATAATGATTGGTTTTGGATCTATAAATTTCCATCAGTTGCTCTGATTTTATTTTTTGTATTTTCTTTCACTTCTCTTATAATTTTCTTTCAAGCTGGTGCAGCCTAGATCAATCTGAGCCTGAATCACCTTAGCTTATCTCTTTTTCCCTTGTGATTGATTTTCTTTCTTTATGGGCAATTTGCTTGTGTAGTCCATGTATTGCAAATTTCTCACTCTGCACTTCCTCTCCCCACTGATGTAAAATTATAATTCAGCTCATTGTGTGTGTGACATCTCACCAAATGCTTTGTCACCCAGCCATCTGCGAAAGCTTTCAAAAGAATAGAAGCAGAGCTACAAGCCTCAACGCAAAAGGCATACACTTACACCTTTGCAATTTGCAGTTGGGGGACTTGGGTGAAAATAACTAGTGAAAGATGTGACTCAGGACCTGAAAAGAATCTCTCATGATACTGTTTGACAGATCTCCTATCTTCTAAAACAGAATAGACAGCAGGAAAACTGGTATCATTAGTGATTATTCAAGTATGAATATATATTGGACTGGCATACAAACTAACTAGTGTGCAGTAATCACATACATAATTAATCACCTTTGATTTAACTTTTAGTATGATGTAGAGATTAATATTCTTAGACAATTTGCAATTGGTTTTCATTGGTTATTATTTGGGGTTTTTGAGTTATTTAACTTTTCATTCACCAGCTTTCCATTGTGCAGGTTCAGTAATCTGGTTGCTAAAGTCCCAAATACCTTAGCAACCATGTAGTAATTTGAATAGGAGACGGGAATATGAATTACTGAGGGCCTGAATACAAAGCTAGGTAAGGAAAAGTAGCAACAGCAATAATTGTGTGGCATTACAGAGCATTGTTTTTCGATGGAGTCAGTAACCCCCATTGGAAAGCTGGAAAGAGTCAGAAGGAAAAGGCAAATAATTTAAAAACTATAAAATAAATAAATAATGAAAACCAATTGACCATTAGAATTGACCATTCTTTAACATACTAAAAGTTAACTCAAAGATGAATCACCCCTTTAAGAAAGCCAGAATATGCAGTTCTATATTTGTGTTTGTGGGAATTCATTGTAAATTAAATATAGATGTGCTCATAAGTTTACATACCCTGGCAGAATTTATGATTTCTTAATCATTTTTCAGAGAATATGAATGATAACACAAAAACTTTTCTTTCACACAGACATTTATTGTTAAACAACTGTGTTTACTCTTTTTAAATGATAATCACTACACAAACTGCCCAAATGACCCTGATCAAAAGTTTACATACCCCAGTTCTTAATACCGTTTATTGCTCCCTTGAACATCAATGACAGCTTGAAGTCTTTTGTGGTAGTTGTGGATGAGACTCTTTATCTTCTCAAATGGTAAAGCTGCCCATTCTTCCTGGCAAAAAGCCTCCCATTCCCATAAATTCTTGGACTGTATTGCATGAACTGCATGTTTGTCTCCCCAGAGTGGCTCAATGATATTGAGGTCGGGAGACTGAGATGGCCACTCCCGAACCTTCACTTTATTTTGCTGTAGCCAATGACAGGTCGACTTGGCTTTGTATTTTGGATCATTGTCATGTTGGAATGTCCAAGTACGTCCCATGGCAGCTTCTGGGCTGAAGAGTGCAAATTTTCCTTCTATATTTTTGTATTTCACCTGAAGTTATTTGTGGGTTTTTCCTTGTATCCTGAACAATTTTTCTGGCAGTTGTGGCTGAAATTTTAGTTGGTCTACCTGACTGTGGTTTGGTATCAACAGAACCCCTAATTTTCCACTTCTTAATTAGAGTTTGAACACTGCTGATTGACATTCTCAATTTTTTTGATATTTTCTTATATCCCTTTCCTGTTTTATAGAGTTCAACTACCTTTTCCCGCAGATCCTTTGACAATTCCTTTGCTTTCCTTATGATTTAGAATCCAAAAAACATCAGTGCAGCCATGGATGAAAGATGCAAGGGTCTGTCAGGGGTCCAGAAAGTCATTGACCTTTTATGAACACCCACTAATCACAATCAAACGTATCAGAGGTGAACATAGTTACTTTTAATAGCCATTCTAGCCATTTTATGCCAAGTTGTGTGCATGTTATCAGGCCAAATCACATGGGTATGTAAACTTTTGATCAGGATCATTTGGGTAGTTTGTGTAGTGATTATGATTTAAAAAGAATAAACACAGTTGTTTGATAATAAATAACTTCAGCCAACCACTAACCATGAGTGAAAGAAAAGTTTTTGTGTTATCATTCATATTGTCTGAAAAAATGGTTAAGAAAGCATTAATTCTGCCAGGGTATGTAAACATATGAGCACAACTGTATACAGTCTATTATAAGTAAAAGTCAGTGTTCTGTGAAAAAGTTTGCACACCTAATATTTGCCTTTTACAAAATAATAATTATTTTTTGTTATCAAGGATATATTATACATATTACTCATAGCTCATGTGTAATAAAGTCTGATTATTTACTGTGGACTAGTAACTAGTTGACTCATGATGATGATGATGATGATGAGTTATGATGATCATCGAGTGAGGCCTCTAATGATATAGGTTGAAATGGATATTGTTGGACTCGGTACAATATTATGGGGATTTGTTGCACTAAACCTTTTGAATGAATACTAAAAAGAAAATTTAACCCCCAATTTGACATGAGCTCAGTCAGTTGAATATATGTAGAACAGATGCATAAAGACTAACTGAACTTCCATGTATAATTTTGCCCTTTACTCCATATGGAGGTTGGTGTTTATGCACAATTTCTACATAAGCTCAACTGAATCAGCTCATCAAAAAGTTGTTTAACAAATACATCATCGGCTAAGTAAACTAATAATAGTTACAGGTCCAGTTCTTTCAAAATTAAATATATATATATAAGAAATGTATATTATATATATATATATATATATATATATATATATAATATAATATACATTTCTTAACAATCACATATATTATTCAGAAATAAATATATAAAGATATAAATGTGCCTGTTTTTTTTTTTTTTTTACAAAAGCTAATTTATCAACACAAAGCAAATTTGCAACAGGACAGCTAGAGGTATGAATCACATTTTTACTTTTTACTGACTAGACATGTGCTACACTGTCACTTTCTGGCAAGTGCACCATTATTCGATAATTTATTTGATCATTTATGTATTTAGGCGCTTCCTAAATGCTTTTTGCTGAGTATGAACGCATTTATAGATATTTATTGTAGTTATAGGGTAAACTATGGTAGCTATAAAAATCACTAAGTTGTGGTAGATGCTTATATACATTTTTTGCAGTTTTGCCATATCAAAAATATCTATTGGTGCACTCAAGTTAGCAATCTTTCCCCAATAAACATTTTTTTTTTAAATAGAGGATTTCAACTTGCTGTCTTGGGCTGGAATTAATTGACTAAAGCAGAAAAAATCAAGAGCAAATTTACCTCAGCCTATTAGTATTAATCCCACATACAAATTTAAATTTGAATTACCAACTATAGGACAGGTATAAAACCATTAAATGTTAACATTAAAGTAAGTTCCAGCTGCTATATGGCAATAGAGGTTTAACAAGGGTCACACTCACCTCATCTCTATCTTGCACTTGAATATACAGAGGTAAGGCAAAGCCAAGCTGAGCCAGCTCGGGAATGCTAACTGTGTACTCTGAACTGTTAAACTGTGGAGCATTGTCGTTAATATCAATAACCAATATGTTGAATGTGGTAGTCACTGTAGCATCTGATGGACTGCGGTCATCAAGCAGTTCTGTTCCCTTAAAAAAGCAAAAAATCAGGTATTGTTAGATGAGCAAGTTATTTTTCATACATATGCATGATAAACAAATATAGAACTACTAACAAATATCAATGTGCTCTATAAACTACCACACTATATAAACACTGTTGATGAAATACCTGTTAGGTATGATAAAAAATATATTAGGGGTTTTGGTCAGTTAAGCTATATATTCTTTGGGCTTGGAAACCTTCTTTGTTTTCCTTAGCTATACTGTATGTCATACATGCAACCACACACATGTACAGCCCCTTACACTTACACTTACATACATACTTACAACCCCTTGGCAATATTCACATACTTGTGATATGAAATACACGTGTGGCATCTGTTATCTGGAACCCAATTATCCAGAAATCTCTGAATTACAGAATGGCTGTCTCCCATAGCCAAATAATCCAAATCTTAAAAAATTATTTACTTTTTCTCTGTAATAATAAAACAGTACCTTGTACTTGATACAACCTAAGATATAGCGGATACTTCTTGGAAGCAAAACAATCCTTTTGGGTTTATTTAATTTTTACATGTTTTTCTAGTAGACTTTAGGTATGAAGATCCAAAAATCCAAAGTTATCCAAAAATACCCAGGTGCCTGTACTAATAATTCCACAAACAAACTGCTCTGAAAATATCATTCATAGATATGTTATTTTTATATAACAAAATAGGGCCACAAATAATAAAAATGTTAATATTTGCCAGAGAATTAGCAGAAGTATCCACAATGTTTGCCAAATGATCATTTCAGTAATTCTTGAAAACCTTTTACTTAATCATACATACTGTAATGGTTCTATAATGATATAAACTTTTGTTACAGTGTTTGTACAGGGCTCCAGTTTGTCTACAGGCAGATCTGCAAAATTGTGTTTGCAGGCTAATAACCAATAATAATTAAAAAAGCTAATTTCAAACTCAAAGATGAAATACAACAGGGACTGCAGGATATTTTTTTTTAGAAAGGAAGATGCACTGTAGGCAAACATCTTGATTTACAGAAAAGTAAATAGAAAGATAAGAAAAAAGGGCAAAATCACTGTCTCAGTTGAACTGGTAAATTGATCATTGTGTAGACAAGACCTTGTCAATGACACAGATGACTTTATAAGGAGAAAGGCCTTTAGCAGGCTGCTCCCATTGCTTCCTGTCACAATACTGTATGTTCTGTCCTATTCAAGAAGATGTGAGCCATTATTTTTCTGATTCCAATTAAAGGAAGGGAATGAAAGATCTGGGCACCTGAAGTAGCACTTTGATGATAATAGACTATTGAACGAATGTGAGAGACTAAGGAGAATCTTATCATAGGTCAAGTGCTGTAATCATGTGTCACTTTCCAGCTCCACAAAAATTGGGCCCCTTACTGGAGCTAAAAGATGATCTGTGCTCCTTTGGCATAGCCTGGGAATGTCCCAATCAATTGGACTGCTCAGATGTGCCTGATTTGTAGCCATTTAAAAAGTCCCATACTAAGCACATCTAAGAACACATTTCCAACAACAGGCTAGCTCCCTATTGATTTTAATTATAGGCCTATGATCCGATAATGCAGATACAGAGCAGAAGCCTTTCAGGTCAAGCAAACTTAGATCTCTGAGATGGAAATGTAAAAAATAAGAACAAAAAATATATATTCATTTGGTTTTATGCTGTATGCTAATGATATTATCCAAATGTGTTTATCAGCCTATTTATTAACAGCTGAAACGGAGATTTAAATCTGTTTCATCCTAGCTATCTCCACTTAGATGCATTAATGCCATCTCAAACTGAACCGAAAAGACACTGAAATGATCATCTTTCCACCTACATCTGTTCCTTCTTCCCCCTTTACAATTTCTATTGTTGGCATGCTCATTAACCCTGTCAACTCAGAGTGTTGTTTTGGAGTAGTCGATGATTCCAACCTTGTCTTCTCTAATCATACTGACACCACGTCCAGAACCTGCCACTTCCTATGCAATATTGCCAATACTCAATCATTTCTTTTCCAAACAACAAGCTGCTATTGTGTATGTTCCCATCCTATCCCACATAGATTACTGCAGCCTGCTACTTACTGACCTCCCTAATTCACATTTCCTACTACAGCCTAAATTGAATTCTGCTGCAAGAATTCTCCTCCTCTCATCTACTTAAAATAGGCCTGGTACTGCTGAAATAATTTTAATATATTCCTGGAGGGCAAAATACAACGTATAAACTTCTTCACATGTCTGTCGAAGGCCTTCATTCCTCTGAAACTCACTAAATCACTTCTCACTACAAATAGCACAGTAAAATGAAGCATACATATATAAATAACCAGAGATGTCAAAGGACCTTGACAGATATATGGGTGAGTTGACATTCATTTATTTAGATTTATTTGGAACCCAGTGAAATAGTTATTGTACCATTTAATATTAAATGTAGATAACATGAGGATTATGAAGTATTTGTGGTTTATGTCTATATAAATTTGTTTTTATGCTATGAATTTTGATAAGCTGCCTGCTATACAATGACAAGGAATTCAGTTCAGAAGTACTTAGCATTAAAAAAGAAAGAAATACTTTTCCATATTCTGGTGCTAAATATGACTTGAGGATGCATTCCCTAGGTTTTATAAATTTAGTAATGCCCCATGTGGCAGAAACAATTTGGGTACTTTCACTGATATTGGCTTTACCATACTGGGACACGCATATGCAAATAGGATGCAGAGGAAGGGAGTGACAATGGCTGGCATGTTTAATCTTAGCACCCTTAGAAGAACTTTTATCAGCAATAACACAAGAGTTTAAAATTAATTTTATGTTACAGTACACATATAATTATATACCAACCAACACAGCATTTCTGATATGTGCAGTCAACATAGCAGTTGTGTTTACAGAGTCTGAATAATGATGAGTGTGAAATGAACCAGCCATGTTGCCCCGTAGCTCATTGTACATTGTTTATTACATTTTGATTTTTTTTTAATTTAAGCTGAATTAAGGTATGGAGATCCTAATTACAGAAAGTAAAATCCCTTATACAAAAAACCTCAGGTTCCAAGCTTTCTGGATAATAGATCCTATACTTTCTCAAATCAAACTCACAATGATTAAATATAAACATATTAATAAATTCAAATGAAGACATACACCTCTTTGTGAAAATTAACCAATGCTTATAAATTTCCCTGATCAAATATAAGCAAATGCCTACTTAAAAAGAATAAGCACCAGCATTATCAAACATCAAATTGTGAACCATACAGGTTTCATGTAGGATTCTCAGCCATTTGATCTTTCATTTAATCAAAGGATCAAATTTGCCTATTGATCTAGGATAATTGGTAAAAAGGTGTTTGATCCATAATGAATCGATCCAATTTGTTTTGAAACATCAATGGATGCTGTGCCACGAAAAGATGTAAAGTTTTCATTGTCATGCCACCAATTTGAAAATGGTAATCATAACATATTTTTTAACGTTGAATGAAGTAAAGACTAAAAAGCGAGAGTGAGAAGAAAGGCAGAAGCATAGTAAGACAAAACAGATTGACTTGGAATTTAAAAAGTTAGATAGGACTAAAATAAGACAGAAGATGAAGATGTCTGCAAAGAAAACAAAGTGATTGTCTGTTCAGAATAGATAGAAATCTTGTAATTTGTTAAAAACTGTTGTGTCTTAGGCAATAAATACATGAGAAGTCTAAAAAGGTTTGCTAAAGGGGATTACAAACATCATCAGATAAATAGAGAACTACATATTTCTGAGTGAAAAACAACTGAAATTATGATAAATGGGATATATTTAAACATATTTGTATGTACAGCCCAATGCTAACGTGGCCTTTGATCTTTTAAAACTGCAACATCACTAAGTATATTTTCTCATATATGTTACAAGTGACTGTGCTGTTTTAAGTATAAAAATTGGTCAATAACTCTTGATTGAGAGCGTTACATAAAATGGCAGTGGGAAAGTGCACTATATATTAGAATGGTGGTAAACTCAAAAGTATTTAAAAAGGTTGAATTATTTCAGTTTAGCCACTGAGGACTCTTGTACTTGGTCCATAATTTAAAATTGTCCTTTAAATCCTTCAAAAAAGTACAGGAATTTTACCTGTCCTGTTCTATTGTCCTAGGGGCCTCTTATAACACTGGTGTATTATTGGTGTTCTCTTTGCTTTAAGGTAGAAATTACCCCCCCCCCCAAAAATCACTGCAAGAGCAAGTGTTATAAAAGGCACATTTTCATGCAGTTAAACATCATAGCCATTTGTTGATGCAGCACATCAAAGTGGTGTAGTTATAAATCCAATGTACTCTGCTGCAAATTTAGTACCCAACAACCCACCATGTAACCCTCAAACACCTATCCCCCTAGCCATAACCTGTTTTGTTTATTGATGGTTTTAAACCAAGTATGGATTGCTTTGTTGTCCCTTTCACATCTAAGTGTTTCTGACTTCTGTGCTATTTTGTCCATGGCCCTGTCCCCTGTAGTGTTTTAATGGAGAATGCAACCCTGCGCCATCTGCATGTACTGTATATGTAAATTTAGAGTGACCAATTGATATTTTACACTGATTCATGGTTAGCAGGCTTTAGAAGTTAGCACAAACCACTTTTTTTGAGTCCCCATTTCTGTCCCACCATTCATGTCATTCCTTTACTCAACCTACAGTTCCTTAAAGCACCAGTGTATGCACAGTGTTTGCACTGTCAACTAAAATGTTTGTGTTCTAGCTCTGATTGCCTGAAGGGAAGGAGAGAGAAATATGACATCTGCTGTACTATTAAAAAAAGAAATTGATTTGGGGCTGATATTGGGCACAATTGCATTAGGGAAAATTGTTACTGTTCTATAATGCCCTCCATACTACATATGCCCTCCATACTACAAACAACTTACATAAATATGCAGCAGACACTTCTGGATATATTTATTTATTATTTGCTCATGCTTATTGCTGCTGTATGCAGCACTGAGGGCATAAGAGGGCATACTCTGTAGCAGGACAGACAGTATGCATGACACTTCTGATGTGAAAGTGAAAAATGGAGTAAAGTTAAGAGTTCTCTGGTTAAAGGGATTCTGTCATTGGAAAATGTGTTTTTTTTTTTCAAAACACTAGAGTTAATAATGCTGCCCCAGCAGAATTTTGCACTGAAATCCATTTTCAAAAGAGAAAACAAATCTGACATGGGACTCCACATATTGTTAGTTCCCCAGGTGCCCTCAATCATGTGACTTGTGATCTGATAAACTTAAGTTACTCTTTACTGCTGGACTTCAAGTTGGAGTTACAGTATATCACTACCCCCAACAGCCAATCAGCAGAACAATGGGAAGTTAACCAAATAACTCACTGGCACAAGATAACAGCTCCTTGATAGATATGAGAAAAGCACTGAATATAAAAAATCCAAGTCCCACTGCAACAAGATGTATTGAGTAGGAGAAACAATAGCCTGTCTGAAATCAATTCCACCATGAAGTGCTGGCTCTTTCTGAAAGCACATGGCAGGCAAAATGACATGAAATGGCTGTTTCATAGCAATAGTTAAAATATACTTATTGGTTCAGGAATAACATTTTATAGCAGAGGGAATTATTTGTAATGTAAACAATGTAGATAAGAATCCCTTTAAATACATTCTTCACACAAATATATCTGTTTACAGGGATCAGGACTGTACACCCCCTACTCATATACATGCTCCTGGTCTTTCCCACTAAGCCTAATTAATCACGACTCTTGATAACTTTTCCAATAAAATGCACAAAGGGTAGTTACCTTTACTGTAAGTAAGAATCCAGCAGTGTATAACGGATTCTCTCTGTCCAACTGCCCACTCAATGTTAAGGCACCACTGATGTAATCCAGAGCAAAGATGCTGTTAGTGTTTCCTGAGGGGAAGAAATAATAGATAAGTACTCCAATAGTCTGATGTATCCATACATATAATACCATAACACTGAAATCTGCACAGCCTCTAAAAGACCATAGTGGATCTATAAACAGTATAATTATGTTTATGGAAAATAAACACATCATTTCAGAACAGATGGAATAAGCAATAATTTAGATCATAGTCATTCTCAGTGGGTATAAATCGCATGAAGCAATATATTAGCGTGATTAAACAGATATCTTTATTGTGGCTCTGGAGAGAAGTCAATGATTCATTAAAAAGCATTAAAATAAATTCCTGGTTATTAAACACTATTCTAGTAAAATGTAGAAATATATAATATTAGTCTCCAAGAGAACACTTGCTTTTGTGATGAACATTTTTGCCAAAAGAACAAACATTAAGATTCTCATTAGCAACAACTGCCAATGACAAAGCACTCTACCAAATGTGATTTTAGAGGGGATAGAAAAGTACAGCAATAAACAATTGTCTGTAATAATTGTTTAAAGAAGAGGCCATGCCACCATATTTTATCATTGTAATACATGTATGGTATCCCTTATCGGGAAACCTAATATCCAGCCCCGAATTACAGAATGGCCGTCTCCCATAGACTCCAAATTTTTAAAAGTGATTTCCTTTTTCTTTGTAATAATAAAAGAGTGCCTTGTACTTGATCCAAACTAAGATACCAAAGATCCTTAATGTAAACAAAACCAGCCTATTGAGTTTATTTAATGTTTACAGAATTTTCTAGTAGACTTATGGCATGAAGACCCAAATTATGGAAAGACTTATTCAGAAAACCCCAGGTCCTGAGCATTCTGTATAACAAGTCCCATGAGGTTGTACCCACGAGACGCATGTAAGTGCCAAACGCAGATTCAGATGCAGCATGTTGCGTCTGAATTTGCGTTTGGCGCTTACACGTGTCTTGTGGGCACAACGCCATTGAAACTAATCAAGTGCATCTAGGCCTGTGCTCCCTTGTGGCTGAACGTAGCCAAACGCAACGCAGGAGAGCGCAGGTCAAAAACGCCCGTGTGTAAGGGCCCTTAGACCTCTATATTTATAGCAAGAACTCAGGTGGCCCACACCATTTTTTAGCCCTAATTTGTATTGTAAATTGTATCCCTGTGAGGACAATATGCTATATGAGAATTTTCTAATCACTTTGCTGCATATTTGTAAGAGTAAGAGAGAATCAGATCAGTTAACAGTTTCTACAGTAAATAAGATTCAACAAGGTACTTAATCAAATAAATAATCACATTTTTGAAAAGTAAAAAAAAAGACAGACCATCAAAAAAAGTTATCATGTCAAATTTGAATACTGGTCATTCAGATCAGGAAAAACAAAGAAAATGTCCTAAAAATATCAGTTATCTTGATACAGCCTTCTGTTTCAGGTAAAGTGATAAAGTCTTCACAAGATGATGGCTGTAAGTATAAACCTTTATTTCTTGTATCAAGCTTTCAGTATAAAGAGGAATTGATAGTTGTAGGACTGACATTCATAAATTTTTTTGACTGAATGTTACATATTTACAAAATAATTTATAGGAAGCATAATATACTTTTCCCTTTGACTCTACAGTAATGTTATATTTCCATAAAAAATCTGCTGCTTTTTATAGTTTTTTTTTGTATCTATAATAGATACAGTATTTATGAAGAGGTAATAATACTTCCCAGGGCAGTTTACAGTAAATCTATTTCACAATACTATTCCCTTTATCCCAACATAGAGCAATCTGTGATAAGTAGATAAACTCTTTGGGAGGAAAGTATTTAGATGGCGAAAACAACAGTTTAATATTGAAGTAAGATGTTCCTTAGCTAGATGCATTTGAAAGCACACGATACACATCTACTGAACTTGTGTTTCTTTGTTACTCCCATTTACATGTAACAGGTGGATGGGTCAGGGTATTCCTATGGGTTACTATCCACCGGTTTCAGTAACCGTGCAAGGGGTGCAATTCCCAGCACAGTATAGTTAGACACTTTATCTCCAGGTGGGGTCCCCGCTTACGGTATGGAGGAAGGGATTACAACTCGGGTATAAGCATTCACTCTTGATCAAATAAACTTTGGGTGCCAGTGTTTTTTTTTAAAACAGCAGAACATTTATTGATGGTACACTTCATGAAGCAAGTAGTGCAGATGGTCATTTATACACAAATGAAATACTCACGAATATTTTCTGATCCTTTTGTTAGTCAGTTTTGTGAATTGAGCTGCCTTTCCTGCCTCTGGTGTACAATCCCCATTGAAGGCAAGCTCATAGCTGGTTGGATACTCCAAGGATCTCTCTGTCACTGAGCCTTACAACTTGAGTCCCTAACCTGGTGGATGTCACACCGCAGGGTGCTAACCCTTCACTAAAATCCTCATTGGAGCCTTAGCTGCTCACTAACTTTCCTGAACTCATCTGTCACTCCTATAGTGACCTATGACAGTTTCTGACCTGAAACTCACTTACTTCTATACTGAGGCCTTCTTCCACCCCAGGCCTTAGCAGCACACCCCACTTCCAGTGGGTGCACTGGAAAGAGACAGAACACATGGCACATCCCTTTTTATAACCTCTGGGGAACTACTCCCCCTCCCCCTCACTGGGACATAGGAAAACATTATTCCTTTTACATAGGGACATCTACTGGCCAGTCACTGAACTGCCAGCACTATACTTTCACATAGGAAAAAATAAACCAAAGAACATATAGGTTAGCAAAACCTGTACCCTCCTATATTCACACCTACTAGATGCTTATATGTGGCGATGGGCGAATCTGACCTGTTTCGCTGAAAATTTCTCAAAACAGTGGTAATTTGCAAAAATTCATTGAAGATTATGAGTGACAAGTTTTATTTTGCCTCGCAACTAATTGTGTGAAAATTTTTTGATGAGTGACTATTGTTTTCACCCATTTAAGTCTATGGGTGTCAAGTTGAAACCTTGTGAAAAATTTCACTCACTGCTACTTATTTAATTTTTCTTTTAGTTCTGTTGAAAACTTAGTTTTCAATGCTATCTTTTTAGGTTTCCTACCTTCAAAACTGTTGTACAGATCCTGCCATTAGCTTGTTCATAAAAATGCCCACTTTCTAAGCTCCTCCATCTACTTTTTTCCTTTTTATTAGTATGAGATCCGTTATCCGGAAACCCATTATACAAAAAGCCCCAAATTAAAAGAACGACAGTCTTCCACAGATTCCATTATAATCAAATAAAATCACAAATGTTTTTTTATTATCGGGCTAAACCCAGCGTAGACCATGATATCTTCAGTTTGGGATAGGGACATCTACCACTGACTTATGCATGAACTCGAGTTTGAGATGCCAGGTTTTTGGATTTTTGCAGCATCAGGGTAAAATAAATATAAAAAAATATTTTCCACTAAAACCTCTTGTTTTTGTCCCAAAAAGCCGGATCAGAAAAAAATCGAGTTTTAGCAAATAACCCCCATAATGCATGGAGATCCAAATTATGGAAATAACCCAATAGATTCCATTGCTGTATATTGCTGTATATATTCTCTGAAAATGCCAAAGTGGTTAAATAACTGTGCACAATTTCCTGTGATCTACATTGGGAATGAACTGTGTTGCAGCTTTTTCCAACCTACTGTATAAACATGAACAGGAAAATTTTGAGGTGATATTAGCCCTTCACCTCCTGTTCAATATGCCTTTTTATAAAGTCTTCCCTCTTTACAGCATTGTCATTGCTTTCTGGAAGTCTTTACTGAGATGTTTTGATATTCAATTTAATTTCTCAATAAGTCAACAAAATGTCTAAATAAACACAATAAAATTGTCCAACATACAGTATGTTGGCTAAGGATACAGGTAAAGAATCAACATTCTAGATACACATCTCTTTGAGGACAGCAATGTGCACAATTTGGACGAAGATAGAATTTCTGATGTCTTCAACATATTGAAGCAGCAAATACTTCTTAGTGTTTAATATGTATGGATTCCTATTCTCTTAGCCTCGATTCTGTCTCAGCACTTCTCAATCTGCACCATCATGCCACAATTTCCATATATATATACATCAAAATGTTTCCTAATGCTCTAGGATAGCGTTGCTGAGAACAATTTCAAATGTTAGTATACTATAGACAGAAGACAAGCAAACTGCCCTTTGCAGTATCATATAATATTAGTGATATCTTCCAAACCTACATGTACAAGTTCTAAAATGAGCAAGGTTGGTCTACAATGATTTTATATGGATTTGAATGATATGCTGTCTAAAATGGGGCTGTAAAGATTTGCCAAAGAGGTATGAATGCTGGAGTTTTAGTACAAGAAAATGCAAAATGTTACAAGTTGGAGATTAATTCTTTTTGAAGTTTATTATTTAAAAAAAATAGTATAATCACTATGACAGGTTCCCACAGAGTAAATGTCAGGATAGTCTCTTAAAGAAAAATGACTTTTATTTAAGCCTGCAGCTAAAAGGTAAAAATAAAGACATAAAGACAAAAATGGCTTTCAGCAGCAATATGAGTTCAACGTAAAGTGGACCCGTCACCCAGACACAAAAATCTGTATAATAAAAGTCCTTTTCAAATTAAACATGAAATCCAATTTCAAAATTGTATTAAAGCATTCATAGATGTTTTAATCTTGTTTAAAAATCTCAGCTGTCAATCAAATATTGTCTGCCACTCCTTTATGCCTTAGGCATAGAGGCGGGGCAGATAATTACTTTAACTTTCCATTCAGCACTTCCTAGATGCCACTGCTCCCACAGTTCTCTTAACCATTTAATTGTGTAGCCAGGGCATGGGGATAGACATCGGGTCCCCCATTCTGGTGCACAAACAAGATTTTGAGATGATGCAAGGCTTACCTTAATAACAGTGTCCACAAAATGGCTCCTGCCTGCTTGCTATAATTATGAATTCCCAGACTGAAGAAAACAAGATTAAAATAATTTATATAGTGTAATTTATGTTCATTTTGCTTGACCAATGTGATAAAATATGATTTTGAATATTTCTTTGGGGTGACGGGTTCAGGCAGCATGATTACAGACCTCCATGTGGGTGACTGTGTGTGCAACAAGCACATAGGTTCCTTTATATTAGGATCTCAGACCTCTTTCTGTGCCTCTCTTAGTCAGAGCTCCTGAGAAACTGACCAGCCTGGGTTTTAATGACTACTGATTAGCCACCTGAGGCCAATCAGACACACATCTTGATATTTAAGTTAACCTGACAGAGGAAGAATGGTTTAAATTGTAGGATAACCTAAAACATAGTTTAGTTTACACAGTCCTATCAAAAACAGTTTACAAGGTCTTTCTTTTAGTACTAGACTCAAGTCAAATTAACAAGAATAAAAAGTCCCTGTTTCCAAGGATGTGCAAAGCAGGACACCATGAGTTACATTTGGTGGACCTTTCCGAGAGTAGTTAGATTTTGAGTGTATAACTTGATCTTCTCAGCACTACAATTTAACCTATGAAATGATTCATATGAAGCCCTTATGGGATCACCACCCAAGAAGGTCCCAAAACAAAAAAATAACTTCTAAATTAAATTTTGTAGGAGCCAGGCAGACTATAGCAAATTCTTGCAAGGCTACCACTATAAATAGTGAGAAACTAACAAGTACAGCTATTGAAGAACTACGAGGGGGTAATTTATTAAAGGTCAAATATTGGAGTTTTTTTTATATCTCAAATGAACTCACAACTTGGATGGTTTCTTATTTTAAAAAAAAACTCTTATGGAAAAGCTTGATTCTGCAAGTCGAGAAACCCAAATTTTCGGTGAAAAAAAGTTGAAATTGCTAAAATTTTTGTAGAAAACACAACTCAAACCTTAAAGGAACAGTTCAGGGTAAAAATAAAAACTGGGTAAATAGATAGACTGTGCAAAATAAAAAATGTGTTATAATATAGTTATTTAGCCTAAAATGTAATGTATAAAGGCTGGAGTGACTGGATGTCTCATATAACAGCCAGCATCCAACTTCCTGCTTTTCAGCTCCCTAAATCTGAGTTAGTCAGCGACTTGAAGGGGGGCCACATGGGACATAACTGTTCAGTGAGTTTGCCATTGATCTTCTGCATGTAGCTCTGATTCAAAAGCAACAGTTATGACCAATGTGGCCCTCCCTCAAGTCACTGATTGGTTATTGCCTGGTAACCAGGCAGTGTAAGCCAAGAGAGCTGCAGTCACTCCAGCCTTTATACATTATACATTTTTGCCTAACTAACTATATTGAAAACCTTTTTTATTTTGCACTGCCTAACTATTTACCCAGTTTTTACTTTTATACTGAACAATTCCTTTAATAAATCTGCCTAAAAGGTGTGGCTGCCATGCATAACATAGTTTCAATGGAACATTACCCACCAACTTTCTTACACTTCTGTAATAGTAGAATTAGTCAGGAAAGCACTGCAGCCATTAGGAGCAGAGTACACATAAAAAGATTTTTAAAAAATTATTTCTCTAAAAATTTTAAGATTTTTAGAGAAATTTGTGAATATTTTTTGTAATAAATAGGCACCTAAATGTTTTGAACTCTGTGGTCTATTTTGGAAAACCACTCAGGTTAAAATTATATTTTTATCAGTCATTTGAATGTTCCTGAGGTGTTCCCAGCAAGCATTAAACAAAACTGTATGTGCATGCCAATGTGAGATGTGTTTAAAAGGAGAACTAAACCCTGAAATTGAATAGGGCTAAAATGCCATGTTTTATATACTGAACTTATTGCACCAGCCTAAAGTTTCATCTTCTCAATAGCAGCTGATTGTCCAGCAGACGCGTTGGCAGGGTGTCTGCTAATCATCTGTCAAGAAGCTCCGGGGAGAGAGCGGTAGAGAGGGGGAGTGTTTGTTTGTGTGTCTGTGTGTCTCTGTGTGTGTGTATCTGTGTGTGTTTGTGTGTCTCTGTGTGTGTTTGTGTGTCTCTGTGTGTGTGTCTATGTGTTTGTGTGTCTCTGTGTATGTGTGTGTTTGTGTGTGTCTGTTTTTGTGTGTGTGTCTCTGTGTGTGTGTCTCTGTGTGTGTTTGTGTGTCTCTGTGTGTGTCTATGTGTCTCTGTGTCTCTGTGTGTGTATGTGTGTCTGTGTGTGTGTGTGTTTATGTGTCTCTGTGTGTGTGTCTCTGTGTGTGTGTGTGTTTGTGTGTCTCTGTGTGTGTTTCTCTACATGTGTGTGTATTTAACCCAATAAAAACACACATGTGGGCTGCTTTGTTATTTTTCCCGGGCTGCTTTTTACTCCCAGTCAGGCTCTGGTCCCTAAACTCAGTAAGTGACAACAGCACAGAACATGTGCAGTGAATCAGAAGATGGGGTCTACTGGGGCACATTTGGAAACATAGATCTTTACTGCTAAAAGGTTTTGGTTGCCTGGGGGCATGGGCTTGTACAGAAGCCCAAAACATAATGTACAACATTTCTAGCCTACTTCTTTAGTTAAACGTTCCTTGTCCTTTAACCTCTAAAATTCCCATCATAGCTCTCATTTGCATTGTGTGCCATGAACATATCTGCTTCCAAATAATAAATAAAAAAATAAACAGAGGAACTGATTTATTATCGATTGAACAGGGATATCCAAAATTTTCTACCTTGGAACCACAGAATTGTTAAATGTGCAACTAATGTTAAATATTTTATGAGCGGTATGTATTGTTACCCCTTGTAAAAAGGCAATAAATCAGTTCTCCAGTTTATTGTACGCAGTGGAATTTTATATTATATTTACATAATATATTCAGGCTTAGAAAAAAGTAAAAGGCATTTGAAATAAAACATTGTGCTTTCAAGAAATAGTGCAGTCCAGATTATACATGCATGTATATTCATTTAGTATGAGTTTGTGGTAGCAGCCCAATGCCTATCTCCTTTGCACTAATTATGTTCAAAGCTAGCTCATTATTGAGTCAACAGATTATTAGTCCAAGCAGGGTTCAAAACTGCTTCAAAACAGGTTAAAAAATCCCTAAAGTAAGTACCACATGGGTCCACTGATTGAATCTTCCATCATCAGGTCACCACAGTTTGAATCATCTAAATAATAAAAGTAATTAGATAAAGGTCTAATAACTAATGGGCCTGTTTAAAGAGGAAGCTGGACTTGCTGTGATCTTTTGTTTGTCATTTTAAAACTTGGCTTTATACAATATGTTTTATTCAAAAAAAGAACACTCTAACGTACAGTCTCCCTGGTGGTCTAGTGGCTTACCCCTATGTACGCGGGAGCGCCCGCCATGCCTCCAGCGGGGACGCACTTCCGGGTTGCTTAAAGGCGCAGGCGCACTGACGTGATTATGTCAGCGCGCATTGGCGCCAATTTCAAGTGTTTAAAAGGGAAATTCAGTCAGCAGTTGTTGCCCATTGTTAGGTTCTATCTGAAATTCCTGGTTGCTATTTCCTTAGATATTTTCTGCCTGATCTACTGTGTTTTGACTCTTGTTTTGCCTGACTACTCCGTTACTCTCCAATCCTGACCTTGGCCTGTCTGTTAACTCTGATATTCTCCAATCCTGATCTCTGCCTGTCCACTGACTATTCTACACTCTCTAATCCTGATCCTGGCCTGTCTGACGATTCTACTCCACTTGTGCTGGCCCAGCCCGTTTGTTTCACTCTGTGGCTTCTGGTGGTTTTCTTCAAATCCAGTATCCTTCGTGAGACGATCGTGCCCCTGTGCTAGCCAGAACTCTTAGCTTTGCACCTCTCGATAAGTCCAGGTGGCATCTGAGTAAGCTGAGGGCTCCTCCCGAGGCCAAAGGCGGTCACTTAACTGGTGAAGCCGAGCTGAGACCAAGGTGCTTAGCAACTGGTATTTGGTGCCGTTCGTGACAAACACTAGTTTGACATTACAGATAAATGTTTGTTCTCTCTGTATAAAACTATTTTGTATATTACCTCCACCTAATTGCCAAACCAAAGCCCTAATAACGTCTACAATATATTTCAGCTGGCAGCTACATTTAATAAAAATCATGCACCATATGTGTAAATAATTAATTATGTGTACAGTCTTACCATTCCACAATAAATTTACAATAGTTAGATCAACCAAACATGCCATTTGGGTTAGAAAAAAAAACATACAGTAAATAATACATATTCGATGAGACAAGGTTATGTTTGCCTAAATATTCTATGCCCTACTAAATACTACAAGATCGTATTCATCCAAAAAGAATTATCTATATTCCAATTATACTACTTTTCTACCAGGAAAGTTATCAATATGGGTGAAACACAAATGCTACAAAGAATGCGTAAGGAAGCAGGCAATGGACTTCATTTTACAAAGCAATAGTCCCCAACTTATTTACACATTAGGACCTAAAACATACTCTATAAAAGGTCAAAGAAAGGGTTGTTTACCTAGAATACTGAATTTTCCACGTAATTCCATTATTATTGTGACCACATGCTCATTTGGTATTGGGCATAAGTTGCAGATTGTCAGAATGGGGATTGTGTCATGTTGTTTAACGGCATTAGAGTGTGATTCCTTTGGTGCAAGTCTGATGCACATATTGAGGAAACCCATTATAAGAACCAGGAATTACTGTAACATTAAGGGGAAGATTTATCAAGGGTGGAAAACTAAATCCTAATTGGAATATAAAATGAACCTGCCAAGTTCATGTACAAGTCAATGGCAGAGGTTTGTTGAGCCATTTGGAAATCTTGATAGCCTTCCTAACATTCAAGGGTTCAAAGCTCCCCAGCACCTTTGTGCACTTAACTCTATATGGTTCAAGGAGCATGCTTGTTCAATAACCTTTACTGAATTGTGCCAATATGTGCAACATTTGGTAATTGGTTAGAGCTTTGAAAATATTTGCAGCACAATGCTAAAAAATACTTATTTTGAGGTCACACCATATTTGTACAGGATCTGTAATGTAAGTTCATGTTTCAGTTTTCATATTTGGACAGTTTCTCCTGCAGTGCTTAGGAAGCACTGACTTTCATGAGACCGGTCTGCAGTGTTCTGTGCACAGGTGAGGATAATTCATTAATTCAAACCTGCTCAGTCAGGGCTACACTCCATTGAAATGAATCTAGGTATCTTGACGTGGTTCATGGAATTTGCAACAGATGCACTTTTCAGTGCATAAATATCCCATCAGCCACTAGGGCCATTTTTCTTACTTAACCTTGAGTTCCACCTTGCAAACCCTTGCCTTGTACAAAGCTTTCCTTCGGTCCATGCTATACAAGTCAACAACAGTACACAGGGAAAAAAGTAACTTTGCAAAGAGTTTCTGCAGAATCTACATGGCCATTTCAATTAAAAAGATTCAAACTGCAAGCCTAAATATGATGGCAGAAGACAGGTTAACATAATAGGCCTCAATTCTTAAAGGGGCTGAGTACTAAGCTCTGCTGAGTGTTATCCACATCCTGCCTCCCAATATATACAGTATTGCATATTGTGGGGAGAAAAGGTTTGCATAATTATTTTTTGTGCTCGAATGCGCAAAAAATACATTGTTAAAGGGACCTATACAACCCTTTTCAGCAAGTGCTGCATGAATAGGGCATGTGCTAAACATACTGCACTTTTGCCATTTGTTTTAATATAATAAAATTATGAAGAAAAATAAATGTTTATGGATTATATGAATATAAAGCTAGTTTCACTTTAGCACATCCTGTCAATTCCAGTCCTACAGAAGCTGATAAAATGAATTCCCTGTCTGCTGTGGAGTGCCTGATTATGAGCTGCTTGATGGCTGATGCTTAGATAAGGTAGAGGAGGAAGAGGACCCTTTGGGGTTAGGGCACACTGGGCGATTTGGGGAGATTGAGTTGCCTCGAATTTGCGGTGACCAATCTCCATGAACGCCTTCCCTTACTCTGTGCCTGGTTTAAATGAAAAATCGAGGACGCTAATCACATGCGGCAGTTAGTTTTCTGAAGTCGCCCGAAGATGTCTTGCAAGGAAACTTCAGACAACTTCAGAAAACGAATCACTGAATGTGATTAGAGCCCGAGATTTCTCATTTAATCCAGGCGCAGAGTGAGGGAAGGCGTTCGGAGAGATTGGTCTCCACAAAGTCGCCAGGTGACTCAATCTCCCCAAATCCCCCAGTGTGCCCTAACCCTTAGGATTGAACTCCACTGGCACCTTTCATTAGATCATCTTGCAGTGACAAGCGAATGTAGTCGCAGGTGTTAAAATATAAATGGACAAAGAAAAGTTAAAGTTAAAAACGACACACGTTTAAACTGTTGGACGAAGATGCAGCTTTCTGCGCTCATATCCAACATTAGTGTTGTGTCAGATGGAATTCAGTCCCATTATATTTTGACGCCTGTGACTACAACAAACTTGTCTCCTGCGTTTTGTCACTGCGAGATGATCCGACAAAAGACGCTCGTGGAGTTCAGCCCTAATAAGTCAGTCCTGCTTGGCTTGGTTCTGGCTGTGATGGCAACAGGCTTACATTGTGTCTTAAGTATAAGGAGTAAAGATGAGGGTGTGGAACAGGTGGTCTGCTCAAATGAAGATTCCATGAAAGAGGAGGGGGGGTCATTTATAAAGTTTGCTATGTGCACATTTTTTTGCAAATGGTTGTATTGCCCATGATTTTTTCCTTAGCCCTAAATTTATTGCACTGCTGTGCCCAAGTTTTCCGTCTTTTGCAAATTTGCATTGTAAGAAAACATTTGCAAAAGAGATGGGTGTTTATGTCAGTGCAGGCACTGTGCGAGGTCATTGTATGTGTAACTAAGCAGCGCTGACAGTAATTAAATTTGTAACTTATGAAAACTGATTCGCAAAAATTTTCTCCGGCACCAAAGTAATGGCGTAACTCAAATGCATAGTGTTCGCATATGTTTTCACAATTTGTGATTTTTTACATATTTAAAAAGCTTAGAGAACAAACACAAATCCCTTTAATAATTAATTTTATCCTTAGATTGTGGTGGGAGTCTGAACTAAGTCAGCAAAATTCAAATAAATTAAAAGAGTTGAAAAAGATACCCCACTTTCCCACAATCCAGTTCAACGTTTACTTAACTAATTAAAATTCAAAGTCATATGATTCCTCAAATTAATTAACTTAGTTAAAGTGCAATGATGTTGTTGATATTCCTAAATAGTAATCAGTTGTAATACAATCAATCAATTTCAGTGAATTAATTATTCATAAATAATCAATAATTAACTTTGCCCATTAGGCGGCTAATTCTAATAATTTATAAAGTGCAAGTGCTGTAATTTGATTGTTAATTAAAATTCGTTAGTTAATCACAAGCTTGTAGAATTAATTTTAAATAAGGAAGTGGATTAGATATATTGATGATATCTTAGTCATATGGGAAGGAACAAGAGAGGAAGCCATGGAATTTGTGAACCTACTTAATGAGAATGACTGGAATATTAGGCTAACCATGGAATTCTCAGAGAAATCCATTTGAACCTTTATCTGTGATACAGCAAGCGAGTGTGGGAGCTGCTTAGCGAGTGCTGCA
>CM044443.1:44417967-44474554 GCA_024363595.1 Xenopus borealis
GGTACATTAATCTGGGGGGCTGTTTAGAGCAAATTTACAGAAAGAAAAAGAAAAACATTAGCTTTTCCTTTAAAAAAATCACCAATATTTTGGGACTGCAGCCTTTATCAAGAATACTTCCCTGGTAATTTATAAAAAATGCAGTCAGTTTGATAGTGTCTGGCTTTTCTGACTATTTTTACGATTCTATTCTCATTTTACATTATTATTAGAAAATGTGACCACAGTTAAAAAACTCCCTATCATTTTGTAAGTAGCACCTTTCATGCTTATGCAGTCATGTCTATATATGTAGACTAGAACCTATTACATTATATTTCATGCTTTGTGTCTTCCATAACATTTTACGATAACTGCAAATTAATCTTTATTAACCTAGAAAGCTTCCCAAATAGAATGTCTTTGTAGAGTGTACCTTATTACAGAGTAAGTGATTTGCTTAGTCTAGATATGAGTGATGAGACAGTAATGTCACTTAGGCTCTAGACTTTTTTCATAAATCTGCCAAAATGTTTTTTAGATTACTTGAGGGGAATAATTATAGTATCTCTACTTCCAACAAAGCCTTGACCTCAGTGAGCTGCTGATTTTATTGGCCTTACAGAGTTCCTACTGAGCACATCCCATTGTAAAACAATTTATTATACACAAGTAGGAAAGATACCTAGCAAACACTAGATAACCAGATATTAAAACATTGCTGTATATTCACGTAAAGCAGTAGAGAAAATATTTAACATTAATAAAAACAAAACAGCAATCTCTATAGGATTTTCAGGCTGGATGTGGCGCAGACGGATAGTGATTGCTGCTGCTGTACCAAAGAGGTCAATAGGCATACCTTTACCTTGCTTAGAGAAATCTGGTTACTCCAAAACAACCTAAAATGTATACCAACAGAAACCAGTGTGATACAGATAGAGAGTTTAAAAAACGTTTTTACCCCATTACCTTTTAGTATGTCATAGAATGGCCATTTCTAAAGAACTTTTCAATAAGTCTTTATTATTTATTTTTATAGTTTTTTTTTAATTATTTGCTTTTTTCTTCTGACTCTTTCCAGCTTTCTAATGGGGGCACTGACCCCATCTAATAAACCAATGTTCTGTAAAGCTACAAATGTACTGTTATTGCTTTATGTTACTCATCTTTGTATTTAGGCCCTCTTCTATTCATATTCCAGTCTCTTATGCTTGGTTACTATGGTATTTTGAAATAGCAAACTGGAGAGCTGCTGAATAAAATTCGAAAACTATAAATTACAAAATAGTAAAACCAACTGCAAATTGTCCCAGCATATCACCCTCTACAATATACTAAAAGTTATCCCAAAGGTGAACAATCCCTTTCAGCTAAAGCAAAAAAAGCTCAATGTTGCATGTGAACAAGCCACCTTTTTTGCCATCAATAAGTTAGGTAACACCCCCTCTTTCTTAATGCAATGTTATCTGTAGTAACGTAGTGACATCTGTAAATGCTTGATATTCCAATAATATATAATTGTATATATTTTTGTATAGTACAACCACTTTCTACATTACCTTACACAGAATCTTTTTATCCCAAAATGTATCTCTATAGAGTTAAAAATTTGGCTCTGTGGCATTTGGAGATAGAAAGGAATCTTACAATGGCCTCAAACTTCATTTCATTTTATATAAAGACGAAGATGTTTAGGTAAAAAATAAAACAAAACCTTTGTAGCCAACTAAAAGATTTGTTAAAGAGCCTTTAAGTTACCTTTAAGTATGTTATGGTAAAATGGACAGTTCTAATCAGATTTTCAGCTTCATTATTTATTTTGTATAATTTAATAATTTGCCTTCTGGCTCTAACTTTAAAGTGGACCCGTCACCCAGACACAAAAATCTGTATAATAAAAGTCCTTTTCAAATTAAACATGAAATCCAATTTTAAATTTTTATTAAAGCATTCATAGCTGTTTTAAGCTCATTTAAAAATCTCAGCTGTCAATCAAATATTGTCTGCCACTCCTCTATGCCTTAGGCATAGAGGCAGGGCAGATAATTACTTTCACTTTCCATTTAGCACTTCCTAGATGTCACTGCTCCCCACACATTCCTCCTGTTCTCTTAACCATTTAATTGTGTAGCCAGGACATGGGGATAGACATTGGGTCCCCCATTCTGGTGCACAAACAAGATTCTGAGATGATACAAGGCTTGCCTTAATAACAGTGTCCACGAAATGGCTCCTGCCTGCTTGCTATAATTATGAATTCCCAGACTGAAGAAAACAAGATTAAAATAATTTATATAGTGTAATTAATGTTCATTTTGCTTGACTAATGTGATAAAATAGGATTTTGAATATTTTTTTTGGGTGATGGGTCCACTTTATATAGGGCTCACTGACTTCATCCACAGCACCAATTCTCTGTAAAGCTACAGTTATTGTTATTGCTACTTTTGATTACCCATCTTTATATTCAAACCCTCTCCTATTCATATTCCAGTGTATTATGAATAGCAATGCATGATTGCTAGGGTAATTTGGACCATAGCAACCAGATTGTTGAAACTGCAAACTGGAAAGCTGCTGAATAAAAAGCTAAAAGCTCAAAAATCACAAATAATAACCAATTAATTAAATCCAAATAGTCTTAGAATATCACTCTCTAAATCATACTAAAAGTTAACTCAATTGTGAACAACCTGTTTAATCAAATAAGAAGGAACAATGTGGATAGAAAACATATGCTGGCCTTAAAATGAATACACTGCGTAAATATTTATATCTATTTGATATACCTGTAGCAATTCCCACTGGCATAATAAAGAGCATTTTTATTAATCACTTTTTCTGGAACCACTGCAGGCACAGGATTTCCAAATCAGTAATGACGACAGCAACAAGTTACAATATTATGTGGCCACACATTTGAGACAGCTACTGACTTAGTTCCACTGATCACCAACTGTCTTGGGCCATATTGAAAATAACATGATCAATGACTTCCACCTCAGTGCATTATTCTGGTCCAAAACTTCTGCATCGAGACTCACCTCACCTTAGAGTGACCCAACACAATTATTTTAAACAACCATAACTTTGAGCCACAGCCCCTTCTTTCTACAAAAGATGGGCAGAATGAAACCTACATACATTACAAGACATTCTAGATCCCCAGGCTCATTTGATGCCTTTGTTCCAGGCTCTAAGCCCCAGCAACCAACTTAAAACATTTTGAACACTTTTTGCAACCATATATAACTGCAAAGTCAAGTCACCCAACACCCAAAAATTGGCTAGTAATGGCCTCCCACAGAAAGGTCTAATTTCCACTCTTTACAAAATCCTAACCATTCACTTGGATGGATCCCAACCTAGACACAAATACATGGATAAATGGAACTCATTCCTACCACAGCCACTCTCTGAGACAGACTCTAAAAACATCTGGGAAATGCTAGGAACATTGTCACATGTGTCAGGAAAAAAGAACATATATTTAAAATGTTAATGTTCTGGTATCATAACCCAGATAAGCTTAACAAACTTTTCCCAGACCACCCTCCAACAGGTTGGAGAACCTGCGGAGCAACCAACACACTGAAACACATATTTTAGGACTGTCTCATCATCCAACTGCTGTGGGTAGAAGTGAAACCTACTCAGCTTCTGTTTAGATGCCACTGGACCCTTCCAACTTGCTGCTAGGGAAATCTTTCCCAAGAATGCATAAAAGTAGTCAAATGCTAATAAACCAAATATTGACAGCAACAAGCTTGGCAATAACATCTAAATTGGAAACTCCTAATGCACCCGCTTTGGCAGAAATACTACAATGGGTAAATACCAATAGGATAGTTGAACTCAGAATTGCCACTCTCCACAATAACTTACCACAACATCTAAAAATATGGGATCTATGGGAACTGAGGACTAACCAATCCACCATGCACTTCTTCAACATGAGGCACCCAGGTGCAAGATATCCTACATCATGTGTCTATGTTGGGTCAAACAGATCCCATCTCTATTCCCCACCGACATATGCAATGGTCTTCTGCAAGCACATCAATCCTATGACTGAACTGTTTTGCATATTGTTTTCTCTTTTCTTTATTCTAATTTTACTCATTTTCCTTTTCTTTTCCTTTTTCTCTTTTACCTATGTTTTCAACCATGTTACACGCAGAAGTACTATTAGTGCATACACTTTCCATTGCTGAGATTACAGTCTTACTGTATAATTTCTGAGACTAACTTGCCATACTTATATTGTTGCATTTTTCTGTCTAAAAGCAATAAAAATGTAAATTAAAAAAAAAAAAACATAAGCTGCCAATAAATCTGTAAAAGAAATTTTGCCAAATACAATTCTGCAACAAATGATGCAAACATGATTGTATATTCAGAAAAGTGCAGCCTCTAGACCCTGTTATCACAGAGTAACAACAAATGTCTGCCATATCCTCTGCAATACTTGCAATTAACTTTCCCAGCAGTTCCCAAAGGAGATGTTCTGCAGCTGTTTGGTAAATACTCCCTCAAACATTTTTCCTCCTACCCAAAAATTTAAGTGGAATCAGAGACCTGCTGTGTTAGAACTAAAAAAAACAGGCTAATCACTGTTGCCTTTGATGTGTTCTGCACAATTCTTTCCCATGATAACTGGCCCTGCTGAGCTGCACCCACTGGTCAGGATTAAGGCTTGCTTGTCATGCAGGCAGCGACATCAGGGTGTGAATGCGCAATATGAATATGCTTAGAAGCATGATATGAAATGCATAGCAAGACAGAAACCTGGGAGGAAGACTTCCTGATTAGGTTTGTGATATGTAGGTTCTATAAGGAAATCACATTTGTTATTCAGATAGCAAACAGTTTTAAAAAGTCAATGTTAACTTTCAAACTTCTTAACACCTTTGGCACCAGAGCGTTTGCCAATTCTCGCTTAGGCAGACAGGGGATTAAAGGAAATCTATGATTAAAAATGTGCTAATCCTATTTCCCTTTAACAGCAACCTTAAGCAGTGTGGTCTAGTTTTCCCTTCTCATATAGATGTCAGTTTGCATAAAGCCTCATGTATCATATGTACAGTAGATCTGCAGAAATGTTGTCCATTTATGATAATTGTGAACTCTGGGTTCATCTAATATACCACTAATGCAAGATATTTCATGTGTGTTCAGACCATGCTAATGATTTTCCATGAGACTTATCAAAAATACATTTGCACTGTATATGCGCTCATTTAGGGGTAGATTTATCAAGGGTTGAATTGAAAAATTAAATTTTTAAATTTGAATTCAGAGCGTGTACTGTGACTAGGAAATAGTCCAAATTTGATTTGATTTTGAAAAAAAAACACGAATATTCAAATATCGAAGTTTTTCATATACTGTCTTTCTAAAAATTAATCTTCCAGTATTTGCCATCTAAAACCTGCCGAATTGCTGTTTTAGCCTATGGAGTCATTTGGTGGACTTTGTTTTTTTTTTTAAAGTACTTCTAATTGAATTCGATCCAAATTAGATTTGAAAGATCAAATACAGCCTATTCACTTGAAATTTTTCGATTTTCGTGTTGAGTTTTAAAAAACGCCCATAACCTCGAAATTTGACCCTTGATAAATCGATAAATCTGCCCCTAAAAATCTTGCACTGCCAAAATGTTTTTTTTATCAGTAAAAAAATAAATAAATAAAACATGATACACGTCCATTAATGCAATGAAACAGTTAATACAAATACTGTACATATTTTGTAAACTAGTTAAAGGGGTTGTTCACCTTTGAGTTAACTTTTAGTATAATGTCGAGAGTGATATTCTGAGACAATTTGCAATTGGATTTCATTTTGTATTGTTTGTGGTTTTATAGATATTCAGCTTTTTATTCAGCACCTCTTTATTTTGCAGTGTCAGCAATTTGGTTTCTAGGGTACAAATTACCCTAGCAACCCTGCATTGATTTGAATAAGAGACTGGAATATGAATAGGGGATGGACTGAATAGAATGATAAGTAATAAAAAGTAACAATAACAATACATTTGTAGCCTTACAGAGCATTTGTTTTTAGATGGTGTCAGTGACCCCCATTTGAAAGCTTCCAAGAAACAGAAGAAAATTGCAAATAATAAAAAAGCTATGAAAAATAAATAATGAAGACCAATTGAAAAGTTTCTTAGAATTGGCCCTTCTACAATATACTAAAAGTTAACTTGAAGGTGAACCACCCCTTTAAATAAACATAATTCTAAGCAACTTCTGTCAGGGCCACAAGGCCTTCAGGATAAATGGAGTAGGTATTGGTGAACAGGTATCCAAAGGGTAAAGTACGATTATAATTAGATTTCAGGCACTGGTCAGTAGTGATGGGCGAATTTGTCCCATTTCACCGAAAAATTGCTGAATTTCCTGCGAAATTCGCAAAACAGCGAAAAACGAAAAACGGCACATCCGTTCTGGGATGCTGGCACAAATTCATCTCAGCTGGACGCGAAAGCGGGAATTTGCTGAGAATTTGCACCTGGCGAATAAATTTGCCCATCGCTACTGGTCAGGGTTAGGCTATAATCAATATATATATATATATATATATATATATATATATATATATATATATATATATAGGAACAGGACAGGAATCTGTAACCAGAGTACTACAAACTGGTATGTGTCCTGTTGCCATAGCTCCTCTATTGTGTGTGTTTGTAATCCCTATATCTAAATTAAAGCAAGTCACACATAACTCATTTTATTCTGGTCATCCTAGCCATCAATTAAGTAATCAGTTACTCAGTTAGGCACTAAAATGTCAATAATTTTGCATTTTCATAATCCAGCTACTCCTTTAGCAAAAATTCCCCTACAATTTTTAACTTACCGGAAACAATAGTATAGCCTATTCCTCTGGGTCGCCCTTTGTCTTGGTCAATAGCAGTTAACATTCTCACTGTTGTTCCCTGTAAAAAAAAAATGAAGATTTATATTCATATAACATATGGAGACTTATGTGCTGACTTGAGCCTTGTGCATATCCTGTATTCTATAGATAATAAAAGTTAATAAATAAAACTTAAACTTTATTATAACAACACCCACTGCTTGCATTATCAGCCAAATTAAAATTATTAAAATTCAGTGAAATCAACTGGTTGTTAATATTGTATAGCCTCACAATAACCTAAACTAACTTAAAGCAGATTATTAATATACTACTGATATATTCCACTGCACTGTAGAAAGAACTTGCGTATCTGATCAAATAATGCCGCTTATTGGTCTATATCTTTCTCCTCCCTCTTATCAGGCAAAGTTTGAACATTGCCTCCAGTGACACTTTACCATACCTCTTACCAATTGTAACTGTTTATACTTATTTAATGTAATATTTGTTCCCTCTGAATGTGTATGAAACTAAACACAGGAGCCTTTAGAGGGCTTTCAAGTGAAGATTTTAGAAAATGTAAACAACAAATACAGTACTCTGGAGAAAAAATGTAGATGGATAAGCCTTAAACATAAATTAATTGTGATGTAATAGTTATACATTGAAATTGTTAGGGTAATTTGTAGTGATGGGCGAATTTATTCGCCAGGGGCGAATTCCCGCGATTCGCCGCTGGCGAATAAATTAGCGAAACTGCAGGAAAAATTCGCCGCCAAAAATTCGCCGCCAAAAAAACGTCGAAAACGTCGCGCGACTCGTTTCGCGAAATTTTTCGCCAGTTCGCGAATTTTTCGGCGAAGCGAAACGCGGCCATGTCGCCCATCACTAGTAATTTGTTATAAGAAAAAACAATATAGTCGAATGCTTATCGAATTTCGAAGGAATTCAAGGATTTTTTTGGGGAATAATAGTAAATCTGCCCCTTGATGTGCAATGCATATCAAACAATATAGTCACTGGCAGTTATATTTACATGACTGCAAAGACAGGGGAAATGTATACACCCTTCTATTGTACACAGTTGATAATTATGTTTTATAAACATGCATTAATAATAATACTCACGAAAGTCAATTGGTAACAATACATTACATTTTCACCCATCTGGCTGCAATTAAAGCACCCTAATACACCATTCTGGGGGTTTGAGGATAGTCCTATACCATGCCTATACCAAATATAGTCCTATACCCTGCCTAAAAGAGTATTCGGGCCTTTGAATAATATTGAATAACAAAACCTACACTGAAATGTTCTTATTCTTATTTCAAAACCTTTAAACTCAAAAAGGGTAATTTATGTTTCCTCTGTTCAAAATTGCAAGAGCACTAGGAAGTGCCAGAGCATGCCCCTTAGTTCTCTTCAAGCAGTACTTCTGCCTTGAAAAAAGTCTGTGATGGATAAAAAATTCTGCCTTGAGGTGCACATCACAGTGATAGTGGGCACGGCTAATCTGCATCCTCTGCTGCCCCCTAACTTGTGCATCGTTCAGATGTGGAGGGGCAGGAGGGGGATTCCTATGGCAATTCTAAAACACAAAAGGCAACATGGAAAGTTCCAGAATGGGCACATTTTGCACTGTTTACACTGCTTTGGAGGTCAAAATGCACCAGTACTAAGAGAACATTTAGGTGGGTACCTATATATACAGATGGGCAGTCACATTCATGTTCCAAAACATCCATGAACTTATGCGAAAAGGGTGTAAATAGTATGTAACGAATTCCACCATTTCTGCCACATGCCCCTCAGAAAGTGCACAAGGGAATAGAAAAGGGAAGATACATAAGGGAATAGCTCATAGTCTTTTACTGAATAAAACGATTAGGAGCAATATTGCCATACTTCTAAAGCTATAATCTTCCCAGGAACTTCCCAATTGCTGTCAGCAGAACTTATATTTATTTTATAGATGCCTAGTCCCTGTTGATGAAAAATAATCCCACAGCATGATGTCCACTTAAGAGTACTTACTACATACCGTAGGCAATGTACTGTTAGAAGTGTGGATAGTGTTAGATTTATATAAGGCATATTGCAAGACATATTGCAAGATATATTTCTTTGGCTAGCAAGATCAATCACTATCTCATTCACATGGTTCTTGTGTGCAGCCCTTCAATACAGATTGGGCCAGACTCATAATTAAAGGGAAACTGTCATGGGAAAACATGTTTTTTTTTTTTAAATGCATCAGTTAATAGTGCTGCTCGAGTAGAAAATAGTAGAAATGGACTGAAATCCATTTCTCAAAAGAGCAAACAGATTTTTTAATATTCAGTTTTGAAATCTGACATGGGGCTAGCTATTTTGTCAATTTCCCAGCTGCCCCTGTCATCTGATTTGTGCCAGCACTTTAGGAGGGAACTGCTTTCTGGCAGGCTGTTGTTTTCCCTTCTCAATGTAACTGAATAGTACGCAGTGGGACATGGGTTTTACTATTGACTGCTGTTCTTAGATCTACCAGGCAGCTTTTATCTTGTTTTAGGGAACTGTTATTTGGTTACCTTCTCATTGTTCTGTTGTTAGGCTGCTGGGCGGGGAAAGGGAGGGGGTGATATCATTCCAACTTGCAGTACAGAAGTAAAGAGCGATTGAAGTTTATCAGAGCACAAGTCACATGACTTGGGGCAGCTGAGAAATTGACAATATGTCTAGCCCCATGTCAGATTTCAAAATGAAATATAAAAAAATCTGTTTGCTGGTTTGAGAAATGGATTTCAATGCAGAATTCTTCTGGAACTGATTCATTTAGAATTTTTTTTCCCCATGACAGGATCCTTTTAAAGTCACATAAGGTGTTCATAGTATCAACACAATCAAAACACAAGACCACTCCAGCTATGCTGCATTGTCTCAGTCCCATATTTACATCTCAGGTGCTTATGCTAGTGTAGGAGTGCTGGTCACAAAAAAGTTGCGCAGATCAAAAAACAAAAAATCTACTGCACCTCCACATCAGTACTTGGTCCACCTTTATCAATGACTGATATAAAAGTATAGTTATCATTAATAAAGGTGGAGTTTTTTTACTACTTATGCAGAGGTGGGGTCCATTTTTCGTTTGTGGATAGCATCAAGCTGTGGCATCGCTATTCATCGCTATGCAAATCTTGCCATTTTTTTACCCACAATGCAGCATTTTACCACCATATTTCCGTTTAATAGGAGGTGCAATAGTGTAGTGCCTGTAGTGACTTGCGCCTGGGAGAATCATTTGTAGAGAGCAAAGTTGGTCCATCTTAACCCAAAAAGAAAAACATAAATCCTGTTATTGCTAACTGTATTACTAGGAATTCTTCCTACTGGAACCATGTGATCTGAAGGGAGGGAGGACCAGCTACATATTACTACTGTTAATTTGAGACTGTGATGCTGAAAAGGCAGGTGTCTGTATAATTATTATTATTACTATTACATTTACATTATTATTATTACATTTACATAGTACTGTACATTAGTGTACATCATTTACAAGCAATCAGATATCCGCCTACAAGGACTTACAATCTATTTTTGGCCAATTAGTGCATTATATAAAGGAATTAGAGGATATATCCAACTTTAACAGCAGAAGGTTTAGAGGGTGTGGGGCCTGCCACAGTGAATAAATATTGTATATGTGTGTACACATTCATGGTTGTGTTTTTGAGTTCAGTATTTTATGTCTGGAGATGTTGGGAAGCACATTCTGTAAAAATGACATACTGCACTTACAGTATAAGGATTCATTTCAACAATGGCCCTTTGTTCTTAGGAAGGCTACATTATTAACTGAACACTTCCTTTACATTCTCACAACTAGGATTGTCACAATATGTTTCACAGGATATTGTACACCTGTTGATGATGAAGGATGAGCCATAAATCCTTGGTCACTGACCTCTTTATAGTATAGAGGGTCTTGCATTTACCAAAATCAATGCAAATCACTTGTGTAATGGCTTTCCCAAAACTTCCAATAAGTCTAAGGTAATTATTGCAAAAGGGGAGGTATGCAACAAAAATTGGAAAGAAAATAAAAAATAAAGCAAGCAAGAAGTAATCAAGATTCAGGGTTCAGCTCTAACAATTTCATTGGGCTTTAATTCACTGTTCCGGTAGAATAGATAGGAACTCCAAATCCTTCATTGGCAAAGGAGACTATTTCTCCTTTTAAATGACTGGGGAAGGTGTCGCTTTATCTGACAGTACTCTAGTCGCCTGTCAAACACAGAAGAGTGGCTCCGAATGATAAGTGTTAGACAACTGTGCTATACATTTTAAAGCACTAGAAATGAAAAAAATGTTGTACGATTGTACCATATAGAGTTATCATTAGATGAATGCATATAGAACACTATAGATTATATTTACACAGTTTCCCCTGAGACGGCAATCTGACAACTCATTCTTACTTTTCTGATCAACAGCAGAACAACTTCCATTAGGTTGAAAATAATAAACCGAGGAAAGTAGCCAGGGGAAACAAGTAGAATAATCCATCTTGTTGAGACATATAAATTAACATGTAGCTCAAGTGAATTGTATCAGATTAGGAACATACATTAAATGTCACTAACAAGCTAATGTTCTAAGAGCCAGAGAGTAAAACAACACAAAACCAGCATGTCTGGGAGCTTGTTGATGTTTCATACAGTATAATACTACTACAGTAATAATAAATAAGGTAAATAATAGGTATGTGTGTGTAATTATCTTATGATATAGAGAAGACACTAGAACACTGAGGCTTGAGGTAAATGCTTTATAAACAAAGACAAATAGCTTTTATCCTCTTTAAATGTACCATGTGAACTTCCAACCTAAGCGAAAAATTTGTGAAATGCATTAAAGTCTAAGGGCGACTTTTTTTATCCCTCCAAATGCATTGAAGTGAATAGCTGTTTTTTCTTGTTTTTTTAGGTTAATTTTGTTGAACTTTTGCAAATCATGGTAAAATGTGGAATTTTGCATGGCAAAAAAATTTTCTTCTCACTATAAATTATAGAAAGACATCTGAAAAAAAATATAATACAAGTATAGGACTTATTATTTGGGTTTTTCCATACAAGGAGTCTTTCTGTAATTTATGGGTTCATGTTCCCCTATGCTAAATTAAAAGGATGTTAAAATCCTTTTGGGACAATAAAATGTTATGAGTGCTGTTATACAGATCATGGAATTGCTAGGTAACTTCTATATCATGTTTTAACAGGGTACACATCTTAAATAATGTTCTGTTCTTAAGTTTTAGTAAACAGAATATTGAATTGTAAATCATATCCACAGTCCACTTGGGAAAATCCCATCTTGAATTTTCTTTTATCATAATGGAAGTTATTTGGTAAAGTTGCTTTTCATGCAGCTACAAAATCACATTACTGCTAGTCATTAAACTGCACACACACCACCATTGAAAAATTAATTCTGCTTTTGACTATGAAGATTTTCATTCATCCAGGTCATGTTATAGCTGATATATGTAGTGTTTTAGAATTACGTATATCAGAATTCTGCTTCTGTTTCTAAAAATTCAAATTTCTGTAGCACCATGAGTTAAGCATCCATGATGCATGCCTACCTATAATGTCAACCTCTGTCATAATAGAAAAGACAGTGGATACAATGGCCCCTTCAGTATTGAAGAGCCCATGGCACTTCTGATGGAATATGTGTTTTTTCAGGTTTAGTGTGGTATTGGGGGATTGATAATTCCTATATCTCCCACTGATGTTACCCATGAATTCCAATTTTTTTTACACTGGATCTTTACTGTAAAAGCAAAGTGATGCATTTGTTTGGACTGCAGAAACATGTTATAATTAAATACATTGCTGAAAAACTACATTTAAAGTTTAGTTGCTTGTGGTTACCACATAATGGTATTATTTACCAGTTATCATTGGGTGTCATAGGATTTGACCACAAACATTTCACATTACCATTTTGATTGAGCTGACATGGAAACTACACATGTTCAGGCACCATTAAGCATCAGACTGCACTCAATGCTACAGTTCACATGTTAACGTATAAAGGCACTTTACGGTGACACAAGTCAATCAACTCTGGGGAAAATGGTAGACATTTAGATGGTTGTTGGTCACTGGTTTAAAGAAGATTATATCAGAGATTTTAGGACCTGTAAGGATACATTAATGAGAATGTTTCACCAAGTGCAATGGCAGACAGTTTCTTATTAAGTGAGCATGCTGGGGGACATCAGATAAAGTATCTTTATGTAACTGCAGGGTGCTAGAAGCATAAGCATCAATTCCCACCCAGAGGGATAGAATGATGGGATTCCAAGTGCTTTCTCTATGGTTCTGAATGCTCACAGAAGTAAATGGAAAAACCATTACAGTCAACTGTCATTGCAAAGAATACAGTAACACGCTGGGTTTAGTATAAATATAATACTTCTGTGTTACCTTTAGCTGCTTTGTATGCCAGATTAAACAAAATTAGGTTGAAAGACTCATTACAAGCAAACTGTTAGCAAAAAATCAATTTATGACCGGTCTGGGGTACAAGTTTATACAATAAATGTGACCCAGGTCTCTGATATGCTGATTAAAATGAGCAAGTTCAAAGACTTCCAATGGTTATTTCATAGCTAGTAGTCATATCTTAGTAAAATAACAAAAAAGCTATATGCTAATATTAATTTTTATTTATAGAAACTTTAACACTGATACCATAACACATATTGCATATTTTCATTTTGTAAACAGCAAATATTTGGTGATTATTTTGAAAAGGCCAGTGTGTCTACTGTATATGTAGAGGAGTGATCTGTATGCTAATAATTTAATTATCTGTCTTGCAAGAATCAAACATGGAGTTGAATTTTCCTGTTTGCTCATTTGCACTAGAAAGAGCAAAAACAACAGGTCGACATTATAGTCTACACAAGCCCTATTCACTGAACTTATTAAAAAAGAGTTTTATGCTGCCGCATTTTATAGTCTATATCAGCAACACTTTGGTTTTTGACTGATCATGGCCAAGACCAGTCACATACTAGAGTGCCAGGGGCCCACCAGAAAACCTTAGAGCATAGGCACACTCTTCAAAATATTTGTAAACCTCTCCCAACTCAGCCACTTTATTCTTCAAGTCGTTTCTTTTTTCAAAACCCTAACATTTTGCCTTTTTTATGCAAAGAAATACACAGACAGTTGTGAGTTACACATTGTCCACAATAAAGCATTGCCATAGGTAACGCTAGATTCCTTTAAAGTGGACCCGTCACCCAGTCACAAAAATCTGTATAATAAAAGTCCTTTTCAAATTAAACATGAAATCCAATTTCAAATTTTTATTAAAGCATTCATAGCTGTTTTAAGCTCATTTAAAAATCTCAGCTGTCAATAAAATATTGTCTGCCACTCCTCTATGCCTTAGGCATAGAGGCGGGGCAGATAATTACTTTCACTTTCCATTCAGCACTTCCTAGATGCCACTGCTCCCCACACATTCCCCCAGTTCTCTTAACCATTTAATTGTGTAGCCAGGACATGGGGATGGACATCGGGTCCCCCATTCTGGTGCACAAACAAGATTCTGAGATGATACAAGGCTTGTCTTAATAACAGTGTCCACAAAATGGCTCCTGCCTGCTTGATATAATTATGAATTCCCAGACTGAAGAAAACAAGATTAAAATAATTTAAATAGTGTAATTAATGTTTATTTTGCTTGACTCGTGATAAAATATGATTTTGAATATTTTTTTGTGGTGACGGGTCCACTTTAATGTAATATAATGTTGGTGTATCCCAGAATAAGATGCTTCAAAGTGTGCTGAATAGAGCAGGATTCATACTATAAAGTGTAGCTAGTACAAAAAAGAAAAAGCAAAACAAACTGCTAACATGTTTCATTATAAAACTTTAAATGTTTTCGGCATATTTACAGTAAGACATCATAAAAATAAAGACTCACATATTAGTGACAGTGGCATTGACTTCAAGTCTGGGTTATTCAGAGACTGCTCAACAAAGCTTTGAAATAGTGAAGCAGTTAATCGTGAACAGTCCAGCGCTAGTGTTATTTGATGCTGCACTACCCACTATGGTTACTACAGATGCTTCAGACAATGGTGTTGGTACAGTTCTCACACAGATCCATGCTGATCATTCAGAGAAAACTGTTGCATTTGCATCCAGAACACAGAGACAGAGAGTAAGTATTCAACTGTTGAAAGAAAGCTCTAGCACATGTGTTTGGACAACAAAAAAATGGAGAACCTACCTGTGGGGTAAAGAATTATGTACGGATCATAGCCCTTTAACTACACGCTGAAATGCGTACAGTGTATAGCTAGATGGTCAGCAAGGCTACTGAATTTCAACTACAAAATGCAATACAAACCAGGTTTACCTTTACCTGCAGCATCTGATATACTGGATGAGGATATAGAAGATGTAGCACTAACTGATAAATTATCATCTACAGTTACAGCTGCTGATTTTAAGCAAGCTTGCCTCACATGTCCAATTCAAGTAAAACTACAGGACATCTTACAAAGCAAATGGCCAAATGCTGAGAAGAAACTCAGTCCTGACTTCAACCTTACTACAGGATTAGACACAAATTGTCCTTAGTAGATGGCTATGTTGTCCGTGGAACTCACAGCTTACTGGTATCAGAAACCTTGAGAGAAAAGCTCATACAACTTGCACATGAGATTCATCAAGGAATTGTACGTACAAAACAAAGACTGCGAGAACTGTACTGGTGGCCAGCAATGGATGCCGATGTGGTAACTGCCATTCATTCTTGTGTTACTTGTCAGAATCATGACAAAACACCTATCACACATACACCACCACTTCAGCCAGTGCCATTCCCTTATTCAGCATGGGAAAAACTTGCTATTGATATTGTGGGTCCTTTTGCAGATGCTCCAATAGACTGTAGATTTGCTATAACCTTGATAGACTATTACAGTAAATGGCCAGAAATTGCATTTGTTTCTCATGTAACATCAGCTATAGTTATAACATTTCTGTCTACAGTCTTCAGCAGAGAAGGTAGTCCAAAGGAGTTAATATCAGACAACGGACCACATTTTGTCTCATCAGAATTTGAAAGAGGAATATTGTGCATAAAAAATCTCCAGTGTATTACCCACAAGCAAATGGAGAAATCGAGTGATTCAACAGAAGTCTGAAAGAAGCATTACAGACCGCAAATCTTACAGGGAAATCTTGGAAAGTGTTTACAACAGAGTTACTACATAACTACAGAGCAACTTGCCATGCAACAACCCAAGTATCTCCAGCTGAATTACAATTATATGGCAGACAGATGCGCACTAGGTTACATGTTGCAGATGTAACACTTTTTTAGCCTATCTGGCACACAGATAGTTAAAGGCTCCAGCTACAGCATGAGCATGGTTACACTGCGACTTTACACATCAGGGCAGGGCCTTTGCCATGTGGAAGCTATCCCTTTAAGGCACTTTACAAACACTCACATAGAAACTTGGGGGCCAGGAGGTACTTAGTGAAGAATGGACCACAGGTTTTACTCATGCAAAAGGATGCAAATGTAGCACATCATGGAAGAGAAAATAGATGCAACACATACACTACACGAACTGGATGACTCCCATAAGGCATACTAGGAACGATCATATCACTCCCATGCCAAACTCCACCTGCTCACGTGACTGAATGTCACCTCAGTGTAGGAACCAGCAATTTCTGCTAAATTCTAATCCCTAACCACTTTCATCCCTGCACTCAAGGCATATGGGGACACCCTGTGGGAAATGCTACTCCCTCTAGTATCCTCGTTGGGCATACAACAGCCCTTTCTATTTAATCCCTCTCTATCTTACTCTCTCTAAAGAGTCTATAACAGTCCTTCCCTGGACTAGGTACCCTCATTCATGGGATTGCCTGGGTCCCGACTTACCCATCAAATCTGTTATCCAGAAAGCTCTGAAGCTGTATTATTAAATTCAAATAATCCAATTTTTTTAAATTATAACCTTTTTCTCTGTAATTATAAAACAGTGCCTTGTACTTAATACAAAATAACATATCATTAACCCTTAACATCCAGCAACAAATCACCTCTTCTTCAGGCCACTAATTTCTCTGAAAAGCCTTCCCACCGGCTAGAATCTAAATCACCGGCGGGATGGCACTCGGAGTGCTATATTTTCCAAAGTCGTCCAAAGTTTCCGCAGGCTTCAACTTCGGGCTACTTTGGAAAACAAAGCACTCCAAATACCACCATTACTGAAAGCAAAACAACCCTACTGGGTTTAATTCATGTTTAAATCATATTTTAGTAGACTTAAGGTATGAAAATCCGAATTACAGAAAGATCCTTATCTGGAAAACCCCAGGTCCCAATCATTCTGGATAACAGGTCCTATACTTGTATCAATCTTTCAGCAATGAATACACGGGGCAGTAAAGAACTGTTTACCACACACCTCAACCTAATTGACCACTATGAACAGAAAGGGATAGACCCACAGTTTCAGAACCACACAGCTGATGGAAACCTGTTTTTACCAAGAAAATACTTTTTTGGGAAAATTCTAATACTTTAGTATAACTGCAACATATAAAATTGCAAACTCTGTTTTCAGTTGTTCAATGCTACATCAAAGTACCATCTCAGTCTGTTAGGATTGGATATGTACAATTTTCAGTTACAGCTGAAGGTGTTTGGACAAAATAGAATACCTAGGACATCACTGCTGACAGGCTTGCTTATTCATCATCTGCTTCCGCTAAAAAAAAAAACTCTAGCAGCCAAGCATCTCATGTTATAATTGCACCTGTGAGTCCTTGGGAAGACAGTCAGTTTTAGTTCTTAAGTATGTGTATTGAGTACCAGTTCAATTTGCAAGTTACATAGAGGGTAATTTGCTATATGTGCTACTCATTTACTGTTAGGATCCTTTAAAAGATGTAATGTTTATAAAGGAATAAACATTACATTAATTAGAGGAACAACTTCTGAAGAAACTCTTCTTGTAAGCTGAACCTTCTATGTTTATAGGGCTCATTTACTACCACAAAATGGATACAGTTGTTGTTGCTGCGTGAATTGATACCATTCATTATACAGTAGGTAAGTACATCCAAAGCAACTCTCTGCACTTCAGCATAATTGCACTATAGGTGGCATTGGCTTTATGGTTCCCATACATATTTGCCAATATCAATTTGGGCCTAAAGAATGACATACCACTATGTTACAGGAACTGCCTATAAAGCTTTAAACAGCTTATACTGGTATTTCAAATGCATTTTTGAATGAAATTGATACTTAAGTAGCAAAATATTGCTGGAATTCCAATATTTTAATTTAATTTCAACAACTTGAAGGAATGAAACACATCTTAACTATGATGTCTAAATAAGCATTGTCCAAAAATAGCACCGTGCAATGCATTGAGATTTCAGTGAATCTCTAAGATCTTACTAGATGTGTCATGGGTAATCCATTTTTTCAAATGCCATTCTATCTTTGATCACTCCATGATAGCAGGAGATGGATCTTTCAAAGGGCCTGAGGTGGAAGTACAGGAATCCAAGATCAAGCCTTTAACAGCTTAGTGAAGGGAAGGTCCCCAGTGAACAAGACTTAGCAAATAAATGTATACCCCCCCTTGATCCCAGGGATTTAAGATAGGGCTAGTAAGCAAGAGCTGTCCTGTGCTCTACCAAGGAGCAATACTCTGAGGTTTGTATTGTCCAGGTGATGCCCACAAGTGTTAGCAAAGCTGGAAAGGTACTTGGGCTATAATTATTCCTGAGGGCTTCCAATGGAGGAATCTATTTCACTAGGCCCATACTGTTGATGAGACTACATTTCCATTCTAACACTGTCTTAATACTGCCTAATATTGTTTTGCTGAATTGATATGCCTTAATCACTATTTGTAGCAACTAAGAGTAACTTTCCTGTCCAATAAACCTTCAGTTCCTGTTTAAGAACCACAGGAGCCCAATTCTTTCATTATTTTATTATCTCTGCCTGTAAAGTCCCAGTTCACCACCATGTGAACTCTCTCAACAAATATATATTGCAATGTAACAATGAAGGAAAATTCTTTGTGCCCCCCCCCCCACTTGTTTGGGTTATATAAAAGACCCTAATAAATCTTATGGTCATATTTAGCCACATTCTGTTTGAAACATTTGGAATTTGGGAGTGCCACCCTCACAATGAAAAAGCTAGTGCATATCAACTCAGTATTAACAGGGCTCAGGGACACCAGGCAATGGAAGGTTACAAAAAGTTAAATTATTAACTCACTCTTACAGAACAGTTTACTAAGAAGAATACTACCAAAAAATATTCACCAATGTTTGACCCTCATGTGAATTTTGATACTTACATTTTTGTGCAAACATTTTAAATTCTGCATCAAACTGAAAGTGCAGACATTGGTTGCCGAATGACCAGGAAATAAAAATAATTGACTTTTTAAATTTTATTTCCATCCGCACTAAGAAAGGATTAAAGGTTTTACAAAAAAAAATCACAACCTAGCGTCGCTGCTGGAAAACCCATAAGGAGTGGAATCAGGGCCCCTACAAAGCTTCAGTGGTAGATCTAGAAGCTGAAAATCCTATTTCTCACCAGTCAATAAGCTGATAGTTATCCGTTTGCAGTCATTTGCTGCAGTTTATACATCCTTTTCACTTTATATCAGCTCTTCACCAACGACAAGCTTGACATTCTGTTACTTGAAGGAGGAAATTAAAATTTGATGCAATAATCCTACGTAAGAAGGACTTTATTGGGTAATATATACACATTTGGCTGGGTATTCTCAACAGCTACGCTGATACAAAATCAATGACATGCTGTTTGTTACAGATAAAGAGGGAGTAATATGGCAAAAGAGAAGAAAGCAAGAACAGCTGAATAGTGCACCGATACAAAAATGTCACTAAACTGAAAGAAACGCAAGAAAATGGACTATTGCTCCAGAATATGAATAATTTGATTCTAGGTTAAATATCATACCAAATTTTAAATGGACATTATTTTTAAATGTTTAAGCAAACTTAATGTGAACAAGGGAGTTGGCCCTGTTGGAATACACTTGTGGATACAAAGAAAACGTATGGACTGAGGGAAAGTTGATATACAGTAATTCCCATATTTAAAGGATAACTAAATCCTAGAAATTAATGTAGGGACCCCTAAGTATAATGGTCCTTATGGATTAATTTCCCCTCCTAGTGCCTCCCTTTTCCTGTAGCTGGGTTAAAACCCATGTAACATCTTGGTATCATCTGTATACCCTTTCTATTGGTTCCAGGTTGTGGCCATTTCCTGCAGTGCTGTAATAAAGTGCTTTGCAGGGTGGGTCACTTCCTCTTTGGCCTGCAGTAGTTTATCTGGGCAGTTGTTCCACTGAGCCTGGAGTCAACAAGGCCCCAGAAGTGTTGGGCCCTAAAGGTACATCCCCTTTAGCGAAGTTGGGCTACAGGGACCCCCTGAACGAGGTGAAGCCAGCATTTATGATTTCTCCTATAATAGCACTCTATAGATTGAGTGATAGAGAGAGGCTATTTAGTAATAACAGCTCAAGCTCCACCAAGGAGAATAGAGGGAATAGCTCTCCCCCAGGCTCTATTGTAATAAAGGGACAGCAGTTCTGACAAGGGAATTGGGCTATGTTCTATCCCTGTTCCACGTCTGCTGTTTGGGATCCGGTCCACATGAGATACTGAAACCCTGGAAGGTGATCTTTTAAACTCCTCTGTGCTATTCCTCCTAAGGTGCCTTTACATGCTGCATCTGCAAATCTTTAAATATACCTGGTATGTGCTGTAATCTACCTCAGTTGTGAGTATTACCAATCCATTGGGGCTTTGTATTGAATAAAGCCTGTTCTACCTGGTGTCCAACATCTGTTATTGTATACCTTTGGCAGTAGTGAGTTGTATATCAACAACATCAACATGTGTATTTTCACTTAGTGAAAACCCTACCTGGTGAAAGAGGGTCACATGTAGCCCATGCTCTATCATCACTAGTTGATATTTCTCTGTTAACAGCCAAAAAGTTGTTATATTGATATGGTTAAAAAGGCCATATTTTACACACTGAACTTATTGTACTAGCCTTATTGTCACAAGGGGTCACCATCTAGGAAAGTGTCTAGAGGGCTCTAAGCAGCTGTTGAGAAATTAAGCTTATGGGTTGCTGCAAATTTACAAACAGAAAATGAGCTTTGTCTGCACCATAAGCTGGTGCTACAAGGCTGATTATTACATTCTGGTGCTAATTGCAGTAATATCTGTATTAAGTACTAATTAGCCTTATATTGTGACATTTGTATTAAATGTGTACTGTGTATTGTGCAGTGAATCAGCAGAAAAGAAGATGGGGAACTACTGGGGCATCTTTGGAGACACAGATCTTTACTGCTAAAGGACTGTGGTTGCCTTGGCTAATATAGAAGCCCAAAACATAATGTACACCATTTGTAGCCCACTTCATTAGTTAGGCTTTAGTTCTCCTTTACATAAAAGTAATGGGGCAGTGCACAGAGGGTGGTTGTTATTAGAACATTCTCTACTTGAAGAAGGGTTCTTAGCAGTGTGCACAGGGTTCTGTATTGGGTCCTCTTTGATTTAATTTGTTCATTGATGACTTGGGGGAGGGCATTGTAAGCAATGTATCTGTATCTGTTGATGACACACAATTATGCAGGCCAATTTATTGAATCCTTGCAAGAAGAACTAGACAAACTGTTAAAGGGGAATTCAATGTGGGGGGCCTACGGGGGGGAGAGGAGGGAGGGTTTTATCCCTGGCAGGGTTGAATTCCCCTTTAAAGAGGCCATACATGGGCCAATAACAGCTGCCAGCAGAGTCAACAGCTTATTAGTCCATGTCTCTATGTCAACTGTTATCTGGCCAAATGTAAGTAAATACCAAGTTACTGAAAATATCTCTAATACAAAGTTGACTCAGGGACTAGTCTGATTGCCCTCAAGCAAGAAGAATAATTCCCCCCCTCTCAGGCCAATTGGAGAGCCTACATGTATATAGGTTGTTTTCACCTATCTTTGGGTCAACTAGACAGGTAGCATTTTGGCAAAAAGTTGCACTTGATTACTATGTAACTATTTACTATGTTACTATGTATATACCATACATTCATAGTGACTTTCTCTACCTGAAGGGGGCACTTAACTGATACACTGTAACACTTATATTTGGAGAATTTAGAAATCAATGTTTGTAAAAGGCACAGACCAGACACAAAACACTTACTGGAGGTGAATTCTCATAGATGTTTGTGCTGTAAGGCAAGTTGATAAATATTGGGTCCATGTCTTGTATGTCAGTGATTGTTATTGCCAGGTTAGCCAAAGTAGACAGGGGTTTAGTCTTGTCTTGATCCTATAATAAAAAAATAAAAAAACAGATTAATTTAAATAATAGTATATGCAAATTACATAGGCAGTATAAAATACACCTAATCATGCTGTTTGGATACACACAATTAGTGATCGGTCAATCGGCGGCATTTCACCAAATTTCTAGTGAAGATTCGCGAAATGCTGCCGCGTCTCATTATTGTATGCTGTCCAAAAATGGACGCCCGTGTCCAAAACGAGACACCAACGAATTTTCGGCAGATGAAATTTTGCTGGCATTTCGAAAATTTATTAGCCTGCGGCGAATCGTGGGAATTCACAGCGAATTTGCCCATCACTACAAACAATCTGTGTGTTCCCCATTATTTCTAATTTTCCCTGTGACCTAAAACAATGTGCATGTTATTCTATTTTTAACACTTTTACAATGCTAATTATAAGACAGCAGGAAGTGAAACAGGTAGGAGATTATTCACATAAGATTGCAGAGGACTTGAAAGGACTGATAATGCAACCAAGTGAAAATACTTTTAGTCCCTTGCTTTCTCTTCATTCAACACAAACAAATAAAATATTTCATAGCACCGATTCTATAATTCCTTTTATAGTTCTCTCATGTCATGTCATGAATGACATTTGAGATTTGACCTCTGTGTCTTCCTGAAAGCCATGTATTCTACATTGTGTTTCTTGTGGTCCTCTAAAGAGACCACAACAAGCACACTTGTGAGTCCTCAGTAAGAGCAGTTCACTAGTTTCAAGTGTCACAGTTTCATGTCAAAAATGATCATTTCAGGCCCAAGAATCTTTCTATTTATATCCTCAATAGCATAATAATCTATATTTGAATGTATATAAGGTTGAGGTAATGCAACTGAACATTCTGTTCAAATAAAGTGGGATTATAATGTATGGAAGTAAGTGCTTTCCTTCTTTGCCTGTATGAATCCATTTGGGTCAGCCGAAGACTGAAACTGACCGAACAGCATTATAATCTTTCTCCTTCGGCTAAATGTGCCATATTGTTAATGGAAATATCTTGTCAGTATAATATCTATTCTCCTCTGCAATACAGAGCTAGTAAATATATATTGCATGTGGCTGTGTGATGAGTTTAAGTACTGTTCGGCTCTGATGGGAGATTGCCTTTAATATCTGTGCTGTTGTGTCAGGTAATCACAGTAAATTTGTGTTCTGTATTGCTATTTAATCACATGTTCCTGCTGAACTGAAATCTGTTTCAGACAGCTGAAATTATTCACTGTTGCAGAAACTGTTGGGACACCAAAACTGACATTTCTCCCTGCAAAATGCTTATTCTTCATAAAATTAACTCAAAGAACAGACTTCACAAACAGACGCGTAAAATCAAGTAGACATTTAGTTAGGTACACATGGAGGTAGCTTTAAGCATTTAACAAACACTTAGTGGGTTACTTACTAAGACTCAGCTTTTTTCTGGTGTGGCTTTTTGGGACAAAAACTCAAATTTTTCATGAATAAAAAGATTCATTATATCCCAATCGTGCAAAAAGCCAGAATCTGAAAATCTACCATGTCATACCTGTCAAGGTCATGTATAAGTGAATGGGAGATATCCCTATCCCAATTAAAATTGTTCGGTTTACTCTGGGTTTAATCTGAAAAATTTGGGGTTTTCTGGCAGTAACCCAAATCCCTAATCCAATTTATTCGAGTTATTTTAATAATTAATAAAGCAAAACCATGAACGTGCTTTTTCAATAAAAAAATTAAATAAATTCAGATTTTAGTAAATAAACCCCTTGTCACAAGAAGTCCAGCCTATAAATGGTGGGCTATTTACTAAAATATGATTGTATCTCATAATATTAATTTAAAAATCTTTAATCAAAGTTTGATTACATTTTTTTTTCTCTAAAAATTCAAGTTTTCTAGTGAAAAAAATAAATTATTTCTAGATTTCACAGCTCAACATTTGGGGCAGATTTACTAAGGGTCGAACTGAAAATTTTGCAGTAATTTTGGGCTACTGCGAATATCGCCCAAAATTCAATTTGAATTGAAAAAATTAGAAAATTCTAAGTACTGTCTCTTTAAAATCATTTGAATTCGACTATTCACCACCTTAAAGCTGCCAAATTGCCATTGTAGCCTATGGGGGAGATCCTTGAAGCTTTCCTGAAAATGTTTCTAAGTCCTGAAAAAGCAAAAAAAAATTTGAAAATCGTTCAATTCGAAATAGATTGAATATAGATTGGTAAATTTTCAATCAAAACACCCCAAAAATTCAATGTTCGAATTTCAGATTTTTTTTTCATTCAAAATTCGACCCTTAGGGACACATTAACTAAAGGTCGAAGTGAAAATTCGAATAAACTTTGAATATTTATAATTCGAATTTCAAAGTAATTTTGGGCTACTTCAACTATCGAATAGCCCAAAATTTCATTCAGATTGTAAAAAATTTGAATATTAAAATGTTCAAATTTTACTTGCCCTTTAAAAATCCTTCGACTTCAACTATTCGCAACTTTGAGGGTTGAATTTTGAAGTTTTTTTACTTCTAAAATTTGGCCCTTTGTAAATCTGCCCCCTAATAAATAACCCACTTTGGGGCAGATTTATCAAATTCTCATGAATGATTTGAAATTCGAATTTGCAAAAAGATTCGAATTTCTAATAACTTTTTTTAGTACTTCGACCATCGAATTTTACATTAAATCGACCATTCGATGGTTGAAGTACTTGCCCTTTAAAAAAAAAAATTGATTCCCTAGTTCGCCAGATTAAACCTTCCGAATTGCTATTAAACCCTATGGGGAGCTCCCATAGGGTTTTTCCAAGTTTTTCAGACTGAATAAAAAAAATTCAATCGAATGGTTAAAATTGTTCGAATCGTTCGTTTCCAAGGATTTAATCATTCGATCGTTCGATTAGTCGAATTGCGGTAACATCCTTCGAATTTGATATTCGAATTCAAAGGATTTCAATTAGGCCAAAAAATCGATGGTTGAATTTGAGGGTTTTTTAACCCTTGAATTCGACCAATAGTAAATCTGCCCCTAAGTGTTTGCTGAACAGTAAACAAGAAAGGCTATTGAGATATAAAATATACATACTGTGGATACAGTATGGGCATTTAGCAAAATATTTTAATCAAAAAAGTCTGACCAAACTAGAGTTCCCGGTTGGACCTTATTTATTGATAAAAAAAATTGCAATTTAAATGGATTGGGGACAATGACAAAAAATTGAGCAAAAATCGGAATCGTATGATGTTTTCTGTACATCTTAATACAATATACAATATATATATATATATATATATATATACCTGGCACTGGAAGAGATGGACAGATAGAAAATTTATTTTATGCAGGGAAAAAGGACCATGTAACGGTAGAACGAGCTGATTACAGGGGATTAATGCTCATTTAAACTTTATTCAGCAACACAGCATGAACACTATCTGCAGAATGACTGCAAGGATTTGCTGTTTAAGGTCAAGTGGGGTGTTTCTATTCTATATGATTTCACTTGTTATGGTGTTAGCATTGATAAAATCAGGAGAGAACTGTTGGTAGCCTATTTTGATTGTATGTAACTTCCTAAGAATCTTAGATATACTTTCCATGTATGCAAAAGTATTTCATGTTGTTTGAAAGCTTGTATTGAAATGTAATTTAAATACTCTTTATTGTTAAAAGACAAAGGTGAAAGGAAAGTTACAGATAAGATACTTCTAAACTTTCCTCTCTCTAATCACTTGGTCAATGCTACTCTGCTCATATTGTATTATTATGTATGAAACAACTCAGGGAAAACTACAAAAAACACAGCACCAAGATTTGGTCTTTGGTAAATCAATAAATAATGAAAGCTTCTTTGCTTGTTCCCACACATCATGGCAGATAACTATATCACTGTCCATATATATAGGAACTGTTCAATGTTCACCTAATAAATCAATTCACTGGTTAACATTGCTGTCTTATAGTACTGGGGTGTGGGATTGATTCCAGCTAGGGCATGGGACAGGGTAACTTGATAGAAAACTCCACTGAGGAAATAACTAAAAGAGAATGAAATATTTCTGTCCTTTAAAAATCAAGGTTGATATTTTATTTTTATTGTTTATGCACTAAATAATGATAATATTGGTGATGGTACAGTATCAAAATTTGCAAAAACGTATCACACAGTGTAACTAAGACACTGTATATTACTGTTTTTGGCTCAAGTTGTTATCTTAAGGTAACAGTATAAATCATCATTCTCAGTCTGGGGATCCAGCTTTTTTATTGATATTTAGTCCTGCCAATTTTTTCTATACATTACCACTGTGCATTCATGAATATCCTGATATAACACTCTCCTAGAGATTTAGCACCTTAAGCTGGCAATAGACGTAAAGATTTATAAAAAATCCAATGGTTATAATGAGACCACGATTGTGTCAAAATGATAGTTTGAATGTATGATGTGTCCATCAACTAAAAAGACCATTTCAGGTGATATTGCCAGCAAAACTGAAGGGTAGCTGCCTGCTTGGCCCTTTAAACATAGATAGATTGCATGGGGACCGATAACATTTTTTTTACCTGGCTGATCAATTTTCCGACCGATGTTGGACAAAAAAGATTGGAATCCCACTAAACGCATGATAATTTGACAGATTGGTCGGACTTCGCTAAAGGTGGCCATTCACGGGCCGATAAAAGCTGCCAACAGACCAAGTCGGCAGTTTATTGGCCCGTGTATGCGGCCAGATGTTGATCGGGCGGGACTAAAAATCCTTTCAGATCGCGGCCGCATCTGTTTGTTGATGCGGCCCCATGATCCAACCACCCATATGGCCTGAGTTATGATCCGATCATTGGGCCCTAGGGCCCACGATCGGATCAGCCCGATCATTGGGCCCTAGGGCGCACGATCGGATCAGCCCGATCATTGGGCCCTAGGGCCCACGATCGGATCAGCCCGATCATTGGGCCCTAGGGCCCACGATCGGATCAGCCCGATATCGCCCACCTCAAGGTGGGCATATCGGGGAGAGATCCGCTCGTTTGGCGATATCGCCAAACGAGCGGATCTCTCAGTATATGGCCACCTTAAGATTGGTTGTTCGGCAGCTAAAGATCTTTGTGTCTGTGGGGAGCTTTAGTAAGGCATATCGACTGTACCTAAATAAATGTCCTTAAAATTGAAGTATTCACAAAGTTCAGTTTTCCAGTTTTCTCATTTATAATCAATTCCAAATGAAAGTCAAGACATAATAAAGTATAACAGCAGTTCACAAGATCTAAATAAAACTTTATTTTTATGTACAGGTATGGGACCCCTTATACTGAATGCTTGGGACTTGGGGTTTTCCGGATAATGGATCTTTCCTTATTTTGGCTCTTCCCACTTTGAGTCTACTAGAAAATCATTTAAACATTACATAAACATAATAGGCTGGTTTTGCTTCCAGTAAGAATTAATTATATCTCAGTTTAGATCAAGTACACGCTACTGTTTTATTATTACAGAGTAAAAGGAAATAATTTTTTAAAAATTTTGATTATTTCATTATAATGGAGTCTTTCTGGACAATTGGTATCCAGATAATGTATCCCATATCTGTAGTAGCTTTTTTGAGCTGTTGAGGTACCATCCCAAAAAAACTGAAGAGGATATGGAAACCAAAAGATTATCTTTTTATTATTTAAAAATACATATGCTGGTAACATTTGCTACTAAAAATAAGGGAATACATTAATTATAAATTACCTATTGTAACACTTTAAATTTCCTTTTGAAACATTTGCTTAAAAGCTAAACACCAACTAAAAAAATATACATACATTTTTTCCACAGTTGCAGGAACCTTAGTACAATTATTTTCCCAACTGGAAGCTTCTACAGAAGATTTTCGACTGAGAAAAATGGTTACTGCTATAGACCTGAATGTTACTGAAATTATTTTATTAGTCTCTTAGGGAACACTGAGGTCTAAATGATAAATTTCTTTCTTTCACATCTAAGTTCACTGGTAACATACGTTAGTTTAAGAAGAGGCTACAGAGCGTTATGGCATGTTGTCATCTTAGTTTAAAGGGAAATTATATCACAGAGCAAGCTGAGCTTTAGAGCCTTATATAATGTATCTGCATTGGAAAAACAGAACTACAGTCTTTTTCTTTAAGACGAAGGCACCAAATGATAATTCAGATATCTGAGATGGTCTTTCCGGCTCAGTTCAGTTATCCCTGAGCATGTGATGAGCTAATGTGAAAGAGAAGTCAGGCCAGCTTACAATTTCCTTTGCCACCATTACTTATATTACAACTACTGTAGCACATGCCAGTAAGATGCTCAGTAATTAAAATCAATGTAACTTGGTGTATAAATTCCATGTTTCTGATTGATATCCCTAAGGCTACATGCCTCAGTATCATATATTTAGTGATGGGCGAAACTCCCGCGTTTCGCCGAAAAATTTGCGAAACGAGTCGCGTGTCGTTTTCGGCGCGCGTCGCTTTCATCGCGTCGCGTCAAAAAACGACGCTCGACTCGTTTTTGGCGGCGAATTTTTTTGCGGCAAATTTTTGCTGCCGTTTCGTGAATTTATTCGCCAGCGGCAAATCGCGGGAATTCGCCGCGAATTCGCCCCTGGCGAATAAATTCGCCCATCACTACATATATTCATATATTCTATGTTTTCAGTTCTTCTGTTTTCATTTTGGGAGAAAAAGTTACTAGTTGTCAGCTCATGATGCTGTATCTCAGAAAGTGTGCAATATGCCAGCATTAAATGGATATCAAAGGGTCTAAAATAAACCTTAAAACTGAACTACATGGATTTAATTATGTTGTCTATGTATTAGTTTGAAGGATTATATAGCTATATGATGAGTGCAATTATCATTGGTATGACTATGAAGAGTCTCATTCATCCAGGTCATGGTATATTTATCAAAAGTAACTCAAAGCAACTGGACTTGCTGAGGTTAATGAAGATGTTTCACTGCTCATCCAAGCAGCTTCTTCAGCTCAACTGATTGGTGTAGGGGAGTTCTCAGCATATAGACTCTTCCAACAATCCAACCACAACTGCATATTGTAACTCTTCAGAGAGGTGACATCTGAAACAAACACCACGTCATTTTTCAAACCTAGCAACACACTGAGACAAAAACTGGTACACGCAAAAGATCCAACTCCTAAGGGAAAACAAAGTAATGTGGTATACGCAGTCCAGTGTAGCGATGAGTGCACTGATCTATACATTGGGGAGACAAAACAACTGCTCCATAAGCGAATGGATCAGCATAGGACTCTGAACTCTACAGGGCAAGACTCGGCTGTATTTCTACACCTAAAAGACAAGGGACACTCTTTTGAAGATAGCAATGTCCAAATTTTGGATACATACAATGTCTGCTACATACAATGCTGTTCTCACATCTGTTCCCTGGCTGTTTCAGAACTCTTGACACATCCATTCATGCAAACTCTCTTTCAGATGTCACCTCTCTGAAGAGTTACAATATGCCGTTGTGGTTGGATTGTTGGAATAGTCTATATGCTGAGAACTCCCCTACACCAGTCAGTTGAACTGAAGAAGCTGCTCGGATGAGCAGTGAAACACCTTCATTAAAATATCTGAGCAAGTCCAGTTGCTTAGAGTTACTTTTGATAAATTACCATGGGTCAACCAATCCTTTTCCACCATGAATAAATAGATTAATAAAGTCTGGCCACCTTTAACAATTGTGAATGATTGATGCCCATTTATAGATGAGTTTGAGCCACAATTATCTGGAAGCATAATCACAGGATCACACAGAAAATCAAATTGTAAAGAGGAATCTCAACATCTGCATTTTCAGATACATTTTTAATGCTTAGATGGAGATTAGCTTTTCATAACAAGCATTGAGACTTCATTGAATAACTCATTCAATGCTTAGGGGCAAGTAGGAATTGGTTAGAAATTAGAAAATTGGTGAACCTAACTAAACTTTGCGAATACTCAAATTTTAAGGGCATTTATGTAGGTGCAGTTGATATGACTTACAAAGGAGCTAAATCTCTAGGGGAGAGTTATATAAGGATATTCATGAATGCACAGTGGTAATGTATAGACAAAAGTGGCAGAACTAAATATTAATAAATCATACATTATGATTTTGAAAGAGCAGGTGATGTAACACTTACTGTAGGTGTTAATTTAAGGCACACCTTTTACATGTACCCTGCAAGTTGCATCTTAAGCTGGCCATAGACATAAAGATTTTTGAAAGATCCAATTGTTATCATGAGATCACGATTGTCTCAAAACAATCGTTTAAATGCCTGATGTGTCCATCAACTAAAAAGACTATTTCAGGCGATATTGCCAGCAAAACTGAAGGATCGCAGCCTGCTTGACCCTGCAAACATAGGTAGATTGCATGGGGACCGATAAAGATTTTCTAACCTGGCCAATCAATCATCAGACCGATGTCGGACGAAAAATCGTAAGACGAACGATCGTTTGTATCCCACTAACCACACGATAATTTGACAGATTGGTCGGACTTCCCTAAGATCGGTCGTTTGGCAGGGAAAGATCGTTGCGTCTATGGGGAGCTTTATTCAGCCTAGCACAATTATCTGCCATTTTTAAGCAAGGAGCAAGTATATATATATATATATATATATATATATATATATATATATAAAATCAGTAACAGTTATCCTTTAAACTTTTATGTATGCAGAGTACTAAGGCTTCAAGGGAAGAATGACTTACCGTTGCATTGACCTGAAGCTGATATGCCTGAGTGATCTCATAATCCAGTGGAAAAATCACAGTCACGATACCACGTGACTTGTCTATAGCAAAAAAGCTGGAAGGAGGCTGGATTGAATACAGTACACTTCCCCCAGTACCCTGATCTGGATCTGTTGCATTAACAATGAATATCGGTGTCCCCACTGGTGTATTCTGCAATAAATCAGAGGTACAGACATTGAAAATTACAGCTGAAAACATAAAACCAAATCAGTAGAACCTCAAAGAACCATGCAATGTTGTATGCAATAATGCTACTAGAAGTAATCTATCTAATAAACTTAGGGCTAGATATAGCAAAGTGTAAAATTAAAGCTCACCACAGGAAAAACTCACTTTGTATTAAGTCCTATGGGAATTTTAGAAGCATATTTATCAATGGGTGAAAGTTACCATGTGGATGTGATAAATATCTTCTAAAATAAAGAGTTTTTCTGTGGTGAGCTCTAATTTCACACTTTCAAAAAACTGTCCCTAAGGGGCAAATTTACGAAATTCACGTGAAATGATCGACGTTCGATCGAATTACGATTGTATGAATTTTACGTGAAATTGGATATACAAATTTGGCCTCTTCGATCATCGAATATCGAATAGATCATATAGATCGAATGATCAGATATTCGATAATTCGATCATTCGATGATCGAATGAATCAAAATTTTAAAGTTATTCGACTGCTTACTTCGCCAGATTGAACCTACCGAAGCTACCCATAGTCTTCTGAAGCTATGTCCTGCTCGAATACCATTGGTATGATCGGTGCATTTGATCGTTCGAATCCTACGAATTCTAAGGAAATTTCTCGATTTTTTCGAGAATTGATCGAGAAATTGTATAGCGAGCAAAATGATAGCCTAAAACAATTCGATAAGCATTCGATGGTCGAATGCTTATTGAATTTTGAATTTGGTCGAGTTAATTTTGGGGAATAATAGTAAATTTGCCCCTAAATCAGGATGGAATATACAATGTAAACACTATTCCCAATTCCCAATAATTCTTGCAGAGACTAGAACCCAAATAAATTTCATGATTAAATCCACACTGGACCCTATTTAAAACAGGCAACCCTTTGAACAGCTGAATCTGCCAGATTACACCTCCTTCTAGAGGTCCTGACAATGTTGACAAATATGATGTGAAACGATCTTCCTTTCTAAATAATTCACTCGATTTAGGTTGTAACTTTTAATAAGCTGGATGCAGATGCCCATGTTATTCAGCTAAACAGTTGCCTGTATATGATGTGCAAATATAATGCAATCCTAGTTATACCTTAATGTTTTTATTTAGTGCTAGACAAATATATAAGCTAGACAAACACATGCAGTAGGCTATTATAACAGGTGTCTTCCCATATGGAGTATCTTACTTGCCCTCAATAAAGCCAGTCAGTTGATAGCTTGAGGAGATTTTCTGGTACAAAGAACAAACTATTTGCTATTGCTATCATCTGTAGCTGTACAGCCGCTATTGATTGAAAAAGTTCTGCTACGGTAGAGTACTCTTTAACCCTCAAGCAGAGCTGTTCACTTAGGGAAACTGTGCATGGACTCATCCAACGATGGGGAACTGTTGAGATACTGCAGCTTTAGAAATTCTAAAGTAAGGATTTATTGAACAAATTACATTAAGTTGTTAGATTTTACTAATTTAATACAGTTAGAAAACTGATAAAAAATAAGCTTATTGGTTCTTTGGGTTACTGTACCAGAGAGTATGCTCTGAACCTGAATAAGACACAAATTACCCATCAGTCTATGGATAATCATCAGGCCTATTGCTTTCACTGGTTGAGGGAATACAGGTTTAGTATCAGACTTTAGCCCAACTCAACATGTTATACTTAACTTATATGGCATATTGTCGTCCTGCAACCTATAATTTAAAATATTTGACATTATGCTACCAAATGTGCATTGTATTGTAAAATACATGATTCTTTTGTGGGCATTGCAACCTTAGTAGAAGAACGCACAGTCTGAAAAAAATAAAGTTTCTGAGAATATGACAGTGAGTGAATTGCTATTTTCAAACCATAAAAATGACTAGAATCCAAACACATCTGTGCAGTAACAATGCAAATAACACACAAAATGACAGGCCATCTGACCAAACAGATGCTTGAAGGGCATGCAATGAGATATGATCAAAGAAAAGGTGAATGTATAATGGGATAAAATAGATGGATACTAATCCATGTTTCTAATTCTATAGATTAACTATAGTAGTAACAATGCATTTATTTTAAGATAAATTATTTCTTTTTTTTAAGGGCAGAATTGGGATGTATGTACCACAGAAATTTGCATTTTCAAGGTAATATAAAAAAAAAAACTAGAAATTTTTGAGATTTATTATACCCCGACCCTGAAAATAGCTTGAATACAAGAATACACCAACTAAAACCTGTCATGGTCAAGTAGAAGTCAATGGCAGAGGTCCCTTGAACCATTTGAAGATGTTAATAATCTTTTTTGGAGGGTTTTGCCTGAAATTCTAGTTATGTGAGTTTCTTTTTTTCTGAAAACTCAATTTTTTTCCATTTTCTTAAATAAGAAATTGTTCGAGTTGTGAGTTCATTCGAGGTATAAAAAAACTCTAAAATGTTACCTTTGATAAATAACCCCTTAAATGTTGCTTATATTGACAAAATAAAAAGTACAGAATATTCTGCAGGAATATGCAAATATTCACTGAACACGACCTACAGGCTATGAACATAATGAGACTATAATAGCAAATTAGTTTTTTAAATAATATTTTAGAATATACTTTTTTTAAAATATTCCTTTGTAATTCCTTTTTTTTTTTAATTAAATTCAACATCATACTTAAAGTAATTTACTGCAGAAAAGTTTGTAAAAGGCAATGCTAATTATACACAAACAGGGCCAACCAAAACTCCCCAGTTATCACACGCCCAGCCTAGTGGCCTAAACACTGGTGCTATCCTATGGGCATTAGTGCCACTAAACGAGAGCAAAGTCAGTATACAGTATGGGTAAAATAAATGTGTAAAATAAATGGTGAATTGAACAAGGTGTGATTTATTTTATTCCATGCAAATGCCAGATTTGACACCATTATTTTAAACCACTTCAGACCTTTGTAATTATGTTCCACCAGACTTTTGTCAAATAAAAAGCATATAAATACAATTAGGCAATTTTTTTGCACTGTGATGCATGGCAATGTGTGCAGTATTGTTCCGCCATTTTTTACACCACATAATAAATCTGCCCCAATATATTTATAAGGTTGCCAATTTTGACTTCTGCAAAAACCAAACAAGGGGCAAGATGATGGTACAGGGGTGGAGCAGGTACATATGGGGTGTGGTTATGACATTTGGGGGCATGTTTGTGCCTTATGTGGTCGGAGTTTTGACATCAGATGTGGTTAGTGGCCAGATTATTGTTAAAGTTTCACAGGCTGAAAGCCAAACAGCAGTTGTGACCCAAACAACCCTATGAAAAACCAAATTGTGTGGGTCAAAGAGATGGCGACTCTCTACATACCCCACAGAGAAGTGCACAAAGAAAGGGAAATTAGTTCAAATAATTTCTGTTTTAAAGGACATGCCCAACCATAGGCTTCTGTTTACATTTAAAACATTATATTACATTATTAGGGATGCACAGAATCCAGGATTCTGTGTGGGATTCAGCCAAATACTTGAGCACCAAATCTGAATCCTAATATCAATATGTAATTTAGGTGTGGAAAGGGAAATCATGTGACTTTTTGTCACAAAACAAGGAATTAAATACATTTTTACCACCTTTACCTTTCCCAGCCATAATTTTAATATGCAAATTAGGATTCAGTTCGGTTCAGTATTCGGCTGAACCTTTCCCAAAGGATTTGGGGATCCGTCCGAATCCCAAAAAGTGCATATTAATTATAAGCTCACAGAGCAATTTTTTTACTCTAATGCACATGCACTGGGCCAAGACAACAGAAAAATTAATAAGATGCGCTTCTGGGTAGCGATGGGCGAATCTGTCCTGCTTCCCCAAAAAATTCACTAAACTCCGAAAAAATCATGAAACGGTGAAAGATTTGTGAAATGCATTGAAGTCATTCTACACTTGAGACTTTTTGTCCAAATACATTAAAGTTATTGTGCATTGAAAGAAAAAAAGTGGAGTCCTGCATGTGTGCCTCTGGCCTCTGACTGCTCTTTCAATTTCATTCTGTTATAAAAAAAATTATATTTAATTAATAAGTACAGCCTTCTAATCCCAGTAACCTATGTGTATTAAACTATTGTAAGACACATTTTGTTATACATGAAAATAAAGCTCTACATATCTTGCTGGTGCCATTTACAATAATGATCATGATGATAAATATTTTTAAATATCAATAACAAAATGTGGACATATCACTGAATTTGTCCTTCACATCAATAATATCAGGTATATAATTAGGTACTGATGGCTTTTCATTGTCGTATGCAAAACATCTATAGTAAAATAATTTAGCTGAGGAATACGGAGCTCTCATACATCTCCAGCAATCCGCAGACTTGCTTTAAAAAAAATAGCCTGATTTACTGCCAAATATGTTTAAATGATTCAAGAGCCAGTATACATATTATCAGCAAAATGTACATGCCTAACAAACAGTAATACATTAGTAATCACTGAACTATTATGTAGTGTTCACTCCTAATGGACTTTCAATGGATAACTTGTGTCATTAGATTGCTTGCTTAGGCACTGCTTGTGAATAAACCAGTAATTCCTATAATAAACTCAACATCCCCCGTGAGATGGAAAAACATGACTGGAATTGTTGAATGTGTAATGCCCATTAGGATCCTACCATCCATTTTGGAACAAATGGTTATAAATAACCTTTGACAACCTAGGAGAGTCAATAATAATGGATTCCTTAAAGAGAGATGAGAGAATGGCTTTCTCCTCACTTTTCTGCTCACACAAGCCCTTCAGAGCAATGACATGATAAGTGGATTGTGTCATATATTGGTTCTGTATATATTCAAGACAATAATCAAAGCTCTCATTGGATCAGGCAGTGAACCAGAATGGATATAAATAACTGAGAACATGGTCAAGGATTGAAGGACATTTCATGTAAGAAGGAGGAATGGGACAATTTGCTAAGGCCAACTTTTAGTTCCATTTTACTTTTATACCAAAGATCACAAGGGCAGATTGTGTTTATTTTAAAGTCATTTTCTTAGTTTAACCTAACAGACAAAAAATTCTGCATTTTGGGCAACAGTATTAATTCTTATTGAAATGATTTCTAGTGATGGATGAATTGATTCGCCAGGGGCGAAATCGGAGCGAATCCCCGTGATTCACCGCTGGCGAATAAATTCACGAAACGCCAGCGAAAATTCGGCTGATGAAAATTCTCCGAGTCGCATGTCGTTTTTGACGCGACGCATCGAAAACGACGCAACGCGTCAAAAACATGTCGCCACTCGTTTCGCAAATTCTTTCGCTAATTCGCGAATTTCGCTGGAAATTCGCAAATTTCGCTGGAAATTCGCAAATTTTTCAGCGAAACTGGGTATATTCGCCCATCACTAATGATTTCTAATAACATTTAGAAAAAGACTATGGAATAGGGATGAACTGAAGGAAGGTAGACAGGGAAGAATATATTACTACCCACTGAATACAACTTTGATAAAGTGAATAAAGTACCCCCTCTTGCAAACTATAGGGATATTATAAGTTAGCATGGAATTCCATTACTATATAAAGGCATAAGGTTGAAGGCCAAGGGTTTTTATACAGGTAATGGAACTCTGAGGTGACTTCTAATATCCTCATATTTTGCAACAGTGGGAATTTATTATAGAACACAGGTTTCAGCGAGTTATGTGATGGAAATGATATCACTAAGCTCAGATTATAACCAATTACATTGGTTTATATGGATACACTTTTACAGGATATTAATGGCTTTTATGTATCGTACAGTTTTATATATAAAATGTCCCCAACATTGCAGAAAATGAATGCAAATTAGTAAAGATTCAAAATGTTAACTGTGTACTGCCTTCAGTTCTACCTGCACATTTCTGAATCCCCAGAATCATCAAAATTGTGAAAGTTCGTATCTCCAATTAAGAGGGTTGTTCACCTTTGAGTTAGCATTTAGAGTGATATTCTGAGACTATTTGAAACTGGTTTTCATTTTTTATAATTTGTGGTTTTTGAGCTATCAAGCTTATTATTCAGCAGCTCTCCAGTTTGCAGTGTCAGAAATCTGGTAGATATGATCCAAATTATTCTAGCAAGCATACACTGATTTGAATGAGAGACAAGAATAAGAAGAACAGAGGGCCTGAATAGAAAGAAGTGTAATAAAAAGTAGCAATGACAATAAGTTGTAGCCTTACAGAGCATTAGATTTTAGATGGGGTCAGTGACCTCTATCTGAAAGCTAGAAAGAGTCAGAAGAAAAAGGCAAATCATTAAAAAACAACAAAAATAAATAATAAGACCAATTGAAAACTTGCTTAGAATTAGCCATTCTATAACATATTAAAAGTTAACTTAAAGGTGAACCACCCCTTTAAGTAAAAATACTCTAATATCATCTTTCTACTTCCAAACCTGTTCCCCATCTTCTCCAACCTCCTGTATTATGTCTTATTTTACTGCTCCTTTCCTATAAAATGCATCATGTATCAACATAAACATACACATTTTTGTATTTATGTTTATTTAAAACTTTTTATTTGAGTTTTATTTGTACATTTTCCTTCCTTTTCTAGTTTTCCCCATGTTTGCATTATTTTTTTAGGTAAAGTTGTACTAGGCTGGGCACTTTATTGAAGGTTATAGATGAGATGTCAACCTGGAATCCCTTGGCCATGCTCAGTTGCACCGTGGTCATGCCTAGTTACAGGCAAAACTGTAGCAAAAAAAACAAAACATGCAACTTGGTGCTGAGTCTCAGTCCATTCCTTTACACCCAAAACATGCATACAATCAAATCTGTGTCATTCCATTGTAGAACTACTTAGTAACACTCATGGCAAAGTAGAACATATTTCACCAAGGGGTTGTCATATTTGCTGAGTATGCACTTTTATTTCCTTTAAAACCTAATTTGTATGCACCTGGCATTGCTGGGTACTATCCCACCTGCCTATGACATTGCAGCATTCCATAGAATTTCTCAGAAGCACATATGTTTTGTAATGTAGTGCTTTGTTATTTAAAAAACTATATTGTATTTATTGTACATTGCTGTTGCTACTATATATTGATACACTTGCATTTTTTGTTAGGGCTTCTTTAAAAATTGGTAATTAAAGTCCAGCCATGTGCAGAAATCAAGTTGCTATCAGTGCTCTATATCCAAGATGTATTTGCTGCCGAATATACAGTGTTTTCTCAAGGCAAAGTCATTTAAATTGGTAAATGTGAATAGGCTTCTGAATTTATTCAAATCCAAATAAAAAAGCAAGTGTACATAAAAGGGAGAGATATGCCTTCTGGTTCATGGCCCACACAAACCTCACCAAGCTCTCTCAGTGATAGGCTTAGTGCATACTGATGTAAAGTATTTGGAGGGGTGTATTGGGTCAGTGGGGTGGTTTTTGTTTCAGTGAGATGCTGAGAAAAGATAGAAGTTATGACAAGGGGCTTCTCTTGCCCTTTTCCTATCCTGTGATTTGCCTGAAGAGCTACTTGGTGTTGTTTTTTTTAATTGTCGCAGCAATTTTGTATCATTCATGCACTCCTGAGCAATCAGAACTTTGCCTGCTATAAAGGGCATTTGTTTAATGGATATATTTAACATTTACAATATACATCCTTAAAGGCTAGCTTTAACAAAGAGGATAGTAACTATTATAGAAATGCAGTAAGCATCCCGTAAATAGTGCCCCTAGTTATGAAGTGAAGTGGACAAGGGCACTAAGGGGCGCCAGGCACACTTATGTGTCTCCACCACCCCCTTGGATAGAGCAATGCCGAAAGCAAACAGCACTCTATCTAAAGGGTAACCTGCAGACGTGTGTGCTCTTCATTTTCAATCTTTTCACATCATTTTTTTCACATCACTTAAAATCTCATTTATATCCTTTACCTAAAAAAAGTCACTTTACAGTAGGCTGGAACAATGTAGGCAAGCTACTTTTTAATTATAAAACCCTTGTACCATACAGTAATAACAGGAGTATAATTAGCTCTAGCTCTTCAATCCTGTATCAATAAAATGTTCACTTTCAAGCAGACCTATAGATGCTGCCTGCTGAATGGTTGATTTGGCTTACTAGAATTGCTGTAAACTTTTCACACTGTATTGCTCCAGTGCACTTCACAGACTTATTCAGACAAAGCCTACTTTGGAGATATTTTCTGAAAGGGTAGAAGGGTTTTTTTAGTTTAATTTCACAAAAAAACTGTATTTTTTTGCAAAAAAAACTTGAATTGATAGAGATTTATTATGCCCAGAAGCTGCTAAAAGTCCAAATTCGAAAATACTCAAGCTAAAACCTGTCAAATTAATGTATAAGTCAATGGCAGAGGTCCCTTTAACCATATGTAGATGTTTTTTGCCTTCATTATTTTGGGGTGTTTTACGCTGGTTTGTGCTCAAAAACTCAATAAATTTGAGGTATTCAAGTTTTTTTCCCCGATTGCATTTAATCAAGGTTTTCTCATTAATTCGAATTTGTATAAATTGTGACTTTATTCAACGTAGTAAAAACCTCACAAACTTGATCTTTGATAAATATTTGATAAATATTGCCAAAGAGTTTGTCACCTCTAGTAGTATACAAATAAATTTATAAAAAAAACACTAATTTTTTTTCCTTGAAATGTACACTCATACATGTGAATATAAATTGCTCCCTCATACCTGTAGTTAAATGGCTGTGCCACCTATAACTGTAATGAAAGCAGCTAAATACTTCTGCTAGCCGATGAATCACTTTCACATTTCTGTAGAGAAATGTTGGCTCACTGCTTTATGCAGAACTGATTTAGGTTTTTGAGCATGGACAGCTCTTTTCAGGTCTTGCCATAACATCTCAATTGGATTTAGGTCAGGAATTTGACTAAGCTATTTCATAATATTGCTTTTTCCCCCAATAATTCTGCACTTGGCTTACCTTGGGGAGATGTAATAAACGTCTATTAAACAGCAAAAAAAAATAAAAACCCTTTTCATTTAGTAATGTTATTTTCTTCATTAGCCAGCAAATCTTTAAGACCTGCTTTAAGACCGTACACTGCACAATGGCAAAAACCTTTAAATCTGTTAAAAGCCTACATTAAGGGCATATTTATTATGCTGTGTAAAACTAAATTTGTCAAAAAAAGCTGTGTAAAATATCACATGGGAGGTTATTTACTAAACTCTGAATGCAAAAATCACAAAAAAATTGTGTTTTTTTTTTAAAATAAAATCAGACCTAAAACATCACACATTTTTCGGAATTTATTATACCCCGAGGATGGAAAAGTCTGAATCTGAAAATCCGGCATCTCAGACCTGTCGAGGTTACATAAAAGTCAATGGGAGAAGTCCCAACGATTTTTGATGTGCACTGGGTTTCGTGCAATACCCCAAAGAGTTTTGGGTGAAAATGGAAAAAATGGATGAAAAAAAATCAGAAATAAATTGTGAAAATCAGATTTTTTCCTGCAAAGCAAATTTTCAGGAAAATGTAATAATAAATAAGTGTTAAAAACCAGAGTGGATTTGATTGGCGTTTGTAGCAGATTTGCCTACATTACTTAACACTGCATCCAGCAGAAGTCACTCTAAGAAAAGATGTGTAAGTTGTTTATATGCCATTTTTTACACACTGCAGAGCAAACACATCCCTTTTACCAATGCAAGGCAACAGTACGTTATATTGCTTCCTTTAAAATACTTTTTTTGGTATTAATGTTCCTTTAAGAAACATCCAAGAGATTTTTGGTCAAATTATTAATTTCTCAAACTTGAAGCACTGTAGGCATCACATCCTAGTAATATAAAATTGGGTTATCTATGTGTGCTGTCTATCGTTTTTGAATCGATGAATCAAAGAAGCTTTGTAAGAATCAAAATTGCCTTGATTTTTTTAAAATGTTGTAACACCACAATTTGTAATCTTAATAGATTAGCCTCATAGTGTTATTGTATACAGATACAGTCACTTGGATTTGTAAGTTAAATGCGTCATGACTCAGAGCTAATTGAAGAAACTGTGTTATCTAAAGTTATCTTAACTCATTTAATGCATTTAACCTTTTCATTAGCATACCAAAGCTCCATTGATTTCAATGGTGAACTCTTTAATTGGATGGGATGCTGTGACACAATATTCTGTGCTAAGTGGGATAAATGAGATAGATGAGTTAAGTCACGATGCATTTAACTCACAATCCAAAGTGACTGCATCTGTAGGTGTAAATGCAGGAGATATTTAGTATTTTGGAACTGGAAAAATGTTGTTAAATATACTTGCACTTTGGCCAAGATGTCTATGATATGATATTAAAAAGTTTGGCATAAATGGCTTATACAATTTCATAAAAATATCCATTTACATATTTCTGAAATTGGAAAAAATCAAAGCCTCAATAAATATATCAGTGGTTGATACAAAAATTAGTGGCAAGAATTTACTGTAAAATTATGTAGTTTCCATGCACCATACAGAAAGTTAGAACCAATTTTCATTGAATGGGGCTACTGTTCATGTTTTATATTAATTGGGTGACACTTTATTTCAATGGCACATTAATTAATGCCCCATTCTGAGGCAATTTATATTTGAGTTCTAGTGACATGTACACATTAATACAAATGAATTTCATTATGAACCACACTTTAACAAGGAAAGCAAAATCAATCTGTAGCTATAGGAAAGCTTTAAATGGTAATGGCATATAATTAGAATAGTAATCTGCCACATTCATCTATGTCAAATATAGACAAAGGAGCAAAAACTAATAAAATTATTTTATTCACAAGCAAGCTTTGATTTCATGTAGAATATGGGTCTTTCATGAATATAATACTAGATACTTTTGGTCCTATATTTTATCAGGACTAGTCACAAATGCTGTAGCTATCCCTTAGCCAACACTGAATAAATGCAGAAATAGAGAAGTTTGTTGTGGGCAAGCACTGCTTGGAGACATTTGGTAGGCACTCCAGAATAAAAGACAGGAGCCAGTGAAGAATGAAAATCATGATTTCGCACTGACTTTTGTTTCTTGTTAAAAGTTATACTGGGCTAAACAGATCATTTCTGCTACATTTGCACCTTTTACTCTATTGTGATTTTGTTATCCTGTGATATATTTGGAAAGAAGCAGATATGTAAGATTGTGGCTCCCACCCCTTCCCAGCTATAGTCAGGTGATCCCACAGGTGGCTAATAAAAGGGCAACCAAGTTTGGGACTTTAACTTTGAAAGCAGCAAGTAAGTTGCAGGTAAAACTTAGTCCCTTTTGTAAAATGTATAATGAAACAACAGAATTCTTAATGAATCAAATGTTATTTGAGAGTAGGACTGGCCAGATATGGGATGACTTTGACGTAGTTTGCCAGCTTAAATATATTGCAATATATGGACAAACAATCCCTGTTTTGTTTAAAAGGTAAGGCATTTTTTAGTAAGCACAAAATGTCATATATATTGATACTGGATTGAGTGCAGAGGACCTTTTGTATTTGTCTATATGTAAGGGCATGTGGCCAGTAACAGGAGACCTATATGAAAGAAAGAATGACTGGCATTAAATGATGATTGAAGCTTCTGGTAAAATACAATTAAAGGAAAACTGTACCCCCCGAACAATGTAGGTCTCCAGAAAAAGATATTGCATAAAACAACTCATATGTAAAACCCTGCCTCATGTAAATAAACCATTTTCATAATAAACTTTTTTAATAGCATGTGCCACTGGGTAATCATAAATAGAAAATTGCCATTTTAAAAAATAAGGACAGCCTGCTGGGATCATATGATTCAACGGTGCACACAAACATACCAAACAAACTATAAAGTTAGGTCACATGAGCCAATTAACAGACAGAGTTGTGTCTTTTGCTTCCACACTTCTTCCTGTTACAGTTAGAGTTGAAATATTTCTGGTCAGGTGATCTCTGAGGCAGCACACAGACCATCACGAAATGGTGGTTCAAGGCAAAAGACGTAAAAGGCAATAGTTACTTAAATACAGATGCAGCCACTTGGATTTGTGTGTTAAATGTGTCGTGACTCATGGTTAATTGAAGAAACTGTGTTATCTAAAGTTATCTTAACTCATTTAATGCATTTAACCTTTTCATTAGCATACCAAAGCACCATTGTTTTCAATGGTGAACTCTTTAATTGGATGGGATGCTGTGACACAATATTCTGTGATAAGTGAGTTAAATGAGATGTCTGAGTTAAATTATTCTGTGTCAAATGCACAATCCAAAGTGGCTTCATCTGTATATGTATATACCAGTTTGGAAAGATTCTTTAATATGTCACTTAATTTGATATAAACTATCTGTTGCTCAAGTATTCATTTTGGGAGTATAGTTTTCCTTTAAGGGCACATAAAGATTAATTGAGTAAAGAAAAAACTGCCTTTATGATAACCATTCATTAAACTGTTGTAAAAATAGTTATTTTTACATAGTTCTACATTATAATTTAAAAATATCTTTAGGGTAATGACATGCAATTTAAAAAAAAAATGCATTTCCTGGTCTTCTGTAGCCACAACAATGCAGGCTACAAATAGTCCTGTATGTCCTCAACCTAACATTTTTTTTTCACTTGCTGCATCCAACACAATCATTTGATTTTACCTAGTCTAAAGGTGGCCATACACGGAGAGATTTCCTCGATATGCCCACCTTGAGGTGGGTGATATCAGGCTGAGCCAATCATGGGCCCTAGGGCCCAACGGTTGGATCCTGATGATGGGTAAACAGGTGATCATATCGTGGGATATCATGGGATATCAATGAACAGATGCGGTCCGCGATCTGACGGGATTCATAAAAACGATATATATATATTAGTGAAAAAGATTTATTTAGCATTAATACAGTTGCATTTTTTATAATATTGGCTGTCCCCTTTAATTACATTTATTAAAAACCTGGGTATATACGTGGCATGGGACACTTAGGGTCAGATTTATCAAGGATCAAAGTGAAAATTCGAATTTTTAGCTATTTTTGTGTGCTAGGGAATAGTCCAAATTCAATTAGAATTTTCAAAAAATTCTAAATTCGAAATCTATCTCTTTAAAATTTCGACCATTCGCCATCTAAAATCTGATGATTTGCTGTTTTAGCCTACGGGAGACCTCATAGAACCTATTTGGAATCAATCAAAGGGTTTTTTTTTTTTTTGAAAATTCGAATTCGAATTTAAAACCTTTCGAAATTGACCCTTGATAAATCTTCCACTTAGGCCAGTTTTAAAGACTAGCAGCTTGAGAAATAGTCATTTTTTTTCCATTTAGAGCTGATATATTTGCTATCCCTTAGCCTAAGGGAATGAGGGATATAGGGATTTCTTAGAATGTAATTTGCCCTCCTAAATGCATCTGAATGCTACTCAAATACTTTATAACATAGGAACACACCTGGTAACTGAAGTACCATTACCATATGATTACCATTATCATTTCATTGTAATATCAAGTTAATTTAAGTTCATTTTAATATTCCTATCAGTGATCAGTAATAAACAAGGAAACTAAGCAATGAGTGTTAGTTTAAGTAGCCTACAATTTAGATTGTGTGCTAAGAGACTAATAAAGCAAATTTTATAATAGATTGGTATTTTGCCTGGCATGATCATTTGCATTTATCTGTCTCACAGGTGTATTGTCTCTTTAAAAAAAAGTTAATTACTGTCGCAAATGGTTATAACAGTTTTAGAGCTACTTCAAATGAAATGAGTTTTGACTCTATCTCCTAACTATATATATATATATATATATATATATATATATATATATATATATATATATATATAATTTTGACTGGTAGCAGTCACAATAATAAAGACTTCCATGGGGTAGCTAGCATCTGACCGTTCTTGGAGGTGACGCAAGATTTTTTTTCTGTTCTTTAAACTGAGGCAGAGTAAGACTAAGGTATAAATTTCGAGAGTTAATCAAAATACACACCTTCATTCAAAACACTACTCAAAGTAAAAGCAGCTGAGGTCTCACAGAAGTCAATGGAAGCTGTGTTTTTTTAGACTTCTAGTGGTTTATGGGTTTTTTTTATTGGTAATTATCCTAAAAATTTACATTCAGGGTCAAACTGGGGGCTGCTATCCAGGGCCCCCTCCGGACCCCCCTTCCCCACGCACTGGGGCACCAGGCTGCGGAGAACACCATCTCGATGCGCATGCACGCGGTGCAACGTGTGCTTGCACTAAAGGATTTTTATTGTTATTGTTACAGGAAGAAACAACAGAGAAATGATTTGGTCGTCAGGGCCCACCGGGTTTTTTCCCGGTGTCCCGCCGGCCCAGTCCGACCGTGTTTACATTTTTGAAGGTTTTAGAGATATAAATATTTTTTGCACTTTTTTCCATTCTTACTTTTTAATAACTTTCATGGCATTTGTGATTTTAAAGAAACAGAGTTTAATCGTAGTTTCAAAAAGTTCTATCACCAATTAGATAGATGACTAAATGTTATCTATAAAAAACACATTCAAAGCCCTGGAGCTTTTAGCTCACAAGGGTAATTAAAATGTCCTTTCTGAATTTTCATCTCTTTCCTTAGATCCAGGGAGAGAAAGCATGATTTTCCATGAAAAAAATGGCAAATATATATTAGTTAACTCTGAGAATGTAGTGGACTTGCTTAACCTACCAGAACCCAATTTAAATCCTTAATCAGTCTCAGTTTTAAGGAGACATATAGGATAAATGAAGAGAACCCTAATTTTGTAGGCAATTATATGTAATATATGGTGTTGCTTTTACATGGTATTAAACATTTATATTATCTTTAAAAATATCCCCTCTAGTAGAGCTCCCTAAAGATGTTCTCTGGTCCCTGTCTGTGTTTCAAATGAGGGGTGGGTGTGTCCTAATGGTCCCTGCCAGAAGTACAGGAGGAAAGGACAGCCAATCACAGTCCTGCAGTCACACAAGCACAGACAGGCTTCAGTTCCCTATCAGGTCCTGCTAGCTGCTGACAGGTTCCTGTACTACAGTGCAGTGAGCTGAGAGCAGCTGGCTCCCCTACACAGCCGGGAATTCAGCGAGCAGGAAGTAAAAGGGAAGGGAGGGATTATTAGGGTTTTTGCAGAAATATTCAATAAATCAGCCTGAAACACTACTTTTTAAGCACAATTCTTCTATATCTAAATGAGTATAATGCACTGGTACATTTTTATTTTTTACACAAAATGTTTCCTTTAAGGCTTAGTAAGGGGCCTGCAAAGAGTCCTTGCATGTATATGTACAGTAGCTCTGAAATGAGATACAGGTAATATTCAAAATGCCTGGACCCTGTAGTTTTCTAGATAAGGGATCTTTCAATAATTTGTATCTCCATACGTTAAGTCTACTAAAAATCATTTAAACATTAAATAACCCAAGGATTATATTGCCTCCAAAATGGATTCATTATATCCTAGTTAGGAACAAGTACAAGTTCTGGATAACGGGTTTCCGTATAATGGATCCCAGACTTGTACTTGTTAAAAACAAATCTAAACCTACAGACCAAAGGTAGGGCTATTTTGTCCTTCATATTTTATACTGACATATATAATCATTACACTAAGCAAATGTGATACTCACAACACAATGTCCATTTCTCAGACACCAGAGTTAGTGATGGGCGAAAATTCGCGAATTTCCAGCGAGATTCGTGAATTGTCAAAAAAAATTGTGAAACGAGTCGCGGCACGTTTTTGACGCATGTCGCGTCAACTTCGACGCGTCTCGTCGTTTTCGAAACGCGCCGCAACGTTTTTTTTTAAATTCACCCATCACTAACCAGAGGTCTAAGGTCTGTACAAGTACTAACAACAAAACTAATATTCTATTACAAATATACATCTCTGTGGAGTTCCACCTGATTAAACCTTCTTGTTCCAGTGATTAGAGCTGATTTCTAGTGGCTCTATAGTTCCTACTGCTATATGCTGCACTATTATTAAAGCTGTTTTTCTCCTAACAAGTACTACAGTATATACTGCAGACTATTTTACTTGAATGTTGCCTTCTCCTTTCAACTAAAATATGTGTTATTACTATCACCTTTCTAACATCAGCTTTTGATTTTATTTTTGGATCATAAATAGATTATGCGGCTATGAAGACCAAAAAAATAATATAATGTAATTTTTGACAGAACTGACAGCATCTTTCTACGTTTCCCTATTATGTGTAATTTTGTCATGATGGGCAGAACAGAATACAAGAGAAACACTGAAATGATCCTTATTGCAATACAAGCAAAGGCAAATAATTTCAGTCCCTCTACAAAACATAGCTTCTTCAGTGCCGATTCTCCATCAAAACGTGTATTGCGTTAGAGGTCACAAACATTTTTAGATGTTTTGTAATCTTTTTCTTATTAATTAATAATATTGTATTCCACAATAATATATTCTTTTACCACTTTCTGAATACTGAAAATTTCCCATTTTTTCTCACTATTGCATGAGCTGGCATTATCCATGCAAAAAGATGCACACGCACACCTGGCCTCTCCAAAAAAATTTATAACGGTGCATGGATTTAGGAGGACGGCACCTCCATATTAGACAGCCAACAAAAAAATCCAGCACACGTGTAATGGGGATTGCTCCCGTGTTTAATGTCTATCCAACAAGACAACGTTTCGGGGGTGTACCCCTTCATCAGGTGCAATCCCTTAAGCATTACACGTGTGCTGGATTTTTTTGTTGATTATCCATAATAGCCCACATGCTTGTAGAGGGAGAAATGTATGTAACATGTAAAATGATAGGTATTGAATTTGGAACAGCAGGTTCAGAACTCTAAGGGGCAGATTTATCATTGGTCAAATTTCTAATTAAAAAAAAAAAATCGAAATTAGACCATATGAATAAAAGGGAAGTAAAATCCTTCGAATTCGACTATCGAATTCGAAGGATTTTACCGCAATTCGATCGATCGAATAAAAAAAAATCCGATTGATTCGAACGATTTAATCAATCGAATTTTTTTCATTCGATGATAATGATTCCCAATTCGGTAGTTTGGTTCTGGTGAAGTAGGTGGTCGTATAAAAATTTAAAGGGGAAGTTATTCGACCATCGAATAGTCGAATATTTGAATAAAATTTTATTTGAATATTCGAATTATTAGAATTTGCCTATTCAATGGTCGAATTTGCCTAATTTGCATATTCGAAGATTCGAATTCAAATTTAATTATAATTCGATCAAACGTCGAATTATTCACGTGAATTTTGTAAATCTGCCCCTTAATAATGTCTTTTTTGAAAATGTTTTTTCTAAACATTTTCTAAACATTAAAGAGGTAGTTTGCCTTAAATTGCATTTTACCATGGTGCAGACAGTACTACATTAAAAACAAATGACAATAGGGCTCATTTCCAAGTGAAATTTCGGACACCTAGGGGCAGATTTACAAAATTCACATGAAGAATTCGAAGTTCGATCGAATTTTAATAAAATTCGAATCTTGGAATATGCAAATTAGGCAAATTCGACCATCGAATAGTCAAATTCGAATAATTTGAATATTCAAATAAAATTTTATTCGAATATTCGACTATTCGATGGTTGAATAACTTCCCCTTAAAATTTTTATTCGATCACCTACTTCGCCAGAACCAAGCTACCGAATTGGGAATCATTATTTTAGATGGAATAAAAACGATTCAAACGATTGATCAAATTTTTTTTATTCGATCGTTCGATCAATTGAATTGCGGTAAAATCCTTCGAATTCAAAGGATTTTACTTCACCCACCATGGTCGAATTTCGATTTTTTTTATTCAAAATTCGACCAATAACAAATCTGCCCCATGTCTTTTTTCCAGCAATACATTTTCCCCTTACAATTCCAGTCTGCAATTGGCATCAATCCATTAAAATATAAGCAATTGCTGTTTTTTTTGCATTTTGAATTATGTGTGTGTTGCCATTTTACAAGGAAATAAATTACCTTCAACTAATGATACTTAAAGATATCACATTATACATTTCTTATCAATCTTATACACTTTCCAACTCTAGCCAATGTGATGGGGCTTAAATCAGTAAATAATTAAAAAATGCATGGAACAGATACATAGCTGGATTAAGACAAAAATAAACATTAAGAGGGTCATTTACTGAAAGCTGAACTTATCTAATTTATTAAATAAAAAACACAACCAAACTCCAATACCCGATTTTACCTTATTTATTATTAGAAGAAGTTTGACTGGTTTGGGTAAGAACTACATAAAATCTATTGAAACCATGAATCATACTATTTTTTTGGTAGTGTTTCCCGAATTGCTAAAATAAATACTTTATGACTGAATTTTGGAAAGGATAATAAGTCAATAAGTCAAGTTTATTTAAATCATCTTTATATGATTATGGAACTTATTTAAAATAGGAGTGCATAATTCTGTACATGATCAACAGAAGCTTCTGATGCCTACAGCATAACTATATCTCTAATGGAGGGAACATGAACACTAAACAAATTCACTTAAGGATTTTAATAGATATTCCACTCAAAATGCCAATGCTAAGGGCATGGAGCATTTATAAATTAATATCACCATTGTCAGTTTTCATGCTTGTCATGTCATATTTAAGTCGCGTCTTGTTCCATGTAAAACGTTCACACTTCAGTGGACTTATGGACTGTAATAGCCTCTTCATCAAAGGCCAAACTTGTTTGCGTGTTTAGCTATGCTGAACAGTTTTACTGAATGCTAAAAAGAGCTGCAGACTTCCAAAACAAACGTCAACTCAATGTGTGGAAAGAAAGGAATATGACACATTTCAGAGAAGAGGCTTATTATTATTATTATTTTAAATTAGCTCCTATAAGTATTTCTGCAGGAAGTGACATTTTATTGAATAATATAGTAAATACATTGGTTAAAATCTAAAAACATCTTCTGTTCAAAAATATTTATTGATGCCACCTAAGAACCTAATGCTGATGTCCACTATCCACCACCTAAATAAATAATATTTCACCGTAAGATTAACTTGCCCTACTGTGGCTCTGTAAGCCATATTTCAGCTTTCCTGTCATAAGAGTTGACAACTCTTGTGCGTTTTGGTGGGAGAGTTAGAAAACGACCTGCAAGAGTCTTCAATGTGTTGATAGCAGAGCTGAATTTTGGAAAAAAGGCTACTCTCTGGGCTCTGTACATTATCGAATTGCAGCAAATATATTCAGCCTTTTCCCTAGATGAAGAAGCTTTCCTCCTTTCCCATATTGCAAGCACCTGCTGAATGGGATATTAAGCCCCACAATTTAGGAGGTGCAGTCTGCCCATTTTTGTCACTTCATCTGACAATGATACAGTATGATTGCCACCAGATTTAAAATGAGAAAGAAGGATTAAGTAGTATAGGTATTGAACCTGTTATACAGAATGCTCGGGACCTGGGTTTTTCTGGATAATGGATCTTTCTGCAATTTTGATCTTCATTACAAAGAAAAACATTTAAACTTTAAATTAACTCAATAGGCTGGTTTTGATTACAATAAAGGTTAATTCTATTGGATCAAGTACAATGTAGTGATGGGCGAATCTATCCCGTTTCGCAGAAAATTCACAAAAGTTTGCGAAACTGGTCGTGTCGCGTAGTTTTTGGCACATCGTTTACAACGTGCGTCAAATCAACTATGACACGTTGCGTCTTTTTCGACGTGTGTCGTGTCAATTACGACGCATGTCGCGTCAATTTCGTTGCGCGACTCGTTTTTTTATTCCAGCGAATTTTCAGCAGGCGAATTTTCAGCAGGCGAATTTTCAGCAGGCTAATTTTCAGCAGGCGAATTTTCAGCAGGCGAATTTTCGTTGGCATTTCGCATTATTACTGAAAAAGGAAGAAGTAATTTCGGAGCTTTCTGGTGAAAGGGTTTCTTGATTTATTCTGTGTATTACAGCATGTATGAGAGAGAACCGATATGTGACAGACTGTGTGTGCATGAGAGAAAGAGAACGCTTGTGTGCAAAACACAACATCCCAATGTGTGTTGGAGAGACAGCTTGTATGTGACAATTTGACAACCTGGATATACCAGAATGTGTGTTACAAAATGTTTATGTACAATGTGTGACAGACAATAGGCAATATGGCAAAAATCAGATGCAAAGGATACCCATCTCTTAGTACATTTCCCATGTGACATTTATATGATCTTTATGTGTGTCAGCCTATATGTGTGTGTCAGTACACACATAGTACACACAATAGTACACGTTAAGCGATCTATAAATGAAAGACAAAACTTTGACAGAATGTACATTTCCCATTGTTTCAGATATGTAGTGAATTTAGGAAATGAGAAGACCTGATGGTAAGGGGAGAAAGAGATTTAAATAACCAGTCGAAGGAGAGAAGTCTGATAGGGGAGAAGCAGGTGGTGTCATGGGGTTATAAAGTGAGGCAGGAGGGCTCATTTTCGTGTAACTCTTTCTGTACTTTCTTAGCCAAACACAGAGTTTATGTACTGTAGATTCATTTTCATACACAAGAAACTTCATATGCTGCAAAAATGATCTTACAGTTGTTCAAGTTTATTATGTACCATGCCTGATGGGTTTTAGTGCATCCAAAATCCTCTGTGTGGCTATTACATACACAGTGTCTAATTGTGCTCACCGATTGTCATCTTATTTAATGCTCTGTGTTGTTATGACTTGTACTATGCCTGATTGTGCTCACTGGAGGGATTCATATTTAGGACTTACACTTAGGGGGAAGAATACACACATCGGTAGGCTTCGCCTTTTAAAACATTTTTACGCATTTTTTCTGAGTAACCTTCTGGAAACTATGGTGTGATATTTTACACAGCTTTTTTACACCGTTTGGTGAAGTTCATTTTACTTACTGACTGCTGCAGAGAGGAAATTATACTTCTTTTGAATGGCAGGGAAGCAATGTGCAGGGTTATTTTATGTCTTGCTTGCATAACCTGGCTAGCCTTAGCTAATCTCTAACCCAGTCAACCCCTGCACCTTCCTTCCCAGCCAAGCAAAACTCTGCCGTTCTGTTTGTTTCCCTGTAGAGCAGCCATTGACCATATAGAGATTGGTATCCACAGCAGTTAGAGCAACTCAAGGGAAGGAAGAATTTCACTGCATACAATCGGTTTTCATAAAAACATTACAGATTTTTTAATCAAATTATGGGGTTAGGTTTCTTTTTCACTAAAGAAAGTAAAAATGGGATTTTATTTTTGCCTTTGAAGCCATTTAAGGAATTTGTCAGGAGTACAGACAGCATAGATATCAGCTTTTCGCTAATTATTATATTATATGTGCTTTAAGTTGGGGAATTCAAAGAAAGGTTGGAACCAAATTTTGCAATAAGTAAATATAAAGTGATCAGTTTGTTCCACCATTTCTCTGCCCTATCACTATTTTATGACATGGGTCATCCTGCTCTTGTTTAATTATAGTGACTCTGCACAACGTCTGCTCAATTTTTTTTTTGTGGGAGGTGCTTACCCTTACCCATTTTGTTGTTACATTGTGATGATGATGATGCAGGTAAAAACATAACAATGTAACAGTATATACTGTGTACGTATCAATTCAATAAAAATGCTCCAGAATGTCAAGATACTTATGTTAAAAGCAGAAAATATCAAACTGCTGGGTATCCTTCAGAATTTCCCAATTCAGTATCTGATAAATCTGCCTCTAAGTGATATATGTTTTCTATTTTCTTTCCGGTGACTGAAAAACCTGACAACTGTTATAAATGTCACAGCTTCAGAAGACCACTTGTTAGCATCTCGGTTACAGACTTCGGAGCTTTCTCTTTTAGGTTATGTCCTAAAACATGGGAAATATTAGGGTTATCCATACCCCTGGTTCTTTCCAGTCCACATCATGAAATTGTCATCAACAGGCATTGCAAGTGCCAATGGAAAAAGGGAAGTCATTTAGTATCACAGATTCCAGTTTTATTCCCTATTATATGGTTGGCACATGTATCCACTGAAGCTTTACTTTTTCAAGAGTTCTAATATGTGAATTATTAGGTGTTATATCTATAGCTAAAATGAAAGATTCATTTAATTAAAAAATAACATGCATCAGTAGGCTGAAAACGGATACTAGGACTGGCGGGAGTTTGTGTAAATACCAAAAGTAAAGAGAATTCTAGCTTCCACTTACTCAAGGGGGGGTACTTAAAATGATACTGACACTAAAAAACTTATTTTTAAAATATGAATGAAAATCAAAAGTTACCTATAGGTCATGTTGATCGTTTTTTGCTGAGTGGTTTGTTTTTGTAAGTAATTGTTAGTTGAAATTCTTAAACCTGACTGTTTTGCCAAACCTGACTGTCCCACGTCAGTCTGTCAGTTGGAGTTTCTAATACTAACGGACTCCTGCTCTGCTGCACAAATATTGCAACCCCCTCATAGATGAACACAGGGAGTCGGTTAGGCAATGTAAAAGCATTGGGAAAATACTTTATGGCAAAATTATAAGTAGCATGCAAAGTAAATGTTATGGTAGATGGTATCTCTTTATAAACTGGAAGAACCAATGGGCCCATGATAACACGTCCACTCATCTAAAACTGTGAGGCCAGACTTAGTTGTGAAATCAGCTAGTTCACCTACATGACAATGGTTTCTAATACTTATTTACAGTGCTAAAACACTACAAAGTGTTAAACTACTGCATTGCATATGTTATTAGCAGTTTTTCTATGCAGATGATTTGAATATTAATCTAAAATGTGATTTTTCGGATGCCTGCAGATCCAATTGCAATTTTAGTAGTGATTTGGTGCTGAGGCCCAAGTGTCTCGATCAATCTAGAGATGTGAACTTGAGTGAGTTGAGCTTATTTAATGCACCTCCACTCCTCTGTTTCACAGAAGGTTGCACTTCATTACAAAGTCAATTTAGCAAAGGCCTTCTGAGATGTCTTGTTCAGCAAAACAAAAATTCAAACATAATTCAAACTTAATAAATAGAGAGACCACAAAGCTGAGCAGTGTCTTTATAGAAGTGTTGGGCGTACAAGGTGACAGACGCCACAATGAAGATTGATAATTGGATAAAAGAGAATTCCTTTATCCTGTATTTTCCACAATACAACATATGTAGTAAGTGCTAGTGTAATAAGGGCAAGGGGGAATTTACCCTATGATTAATGAAAATATGTATCATTCATTTCCAATTAAACACTAAAGTATAAAACATGTATACAACAACATTTCTGCATGCTTATACCTCCATGTATATAGAGCAGTTGCCAGTGGTACAGTGGGTAGCATTACTGCATTTCAATGCTGGGACTATAGGTATGATTCCAGCCAGGACACAATCTACAAGGAACTTGTATGTGAAGAAACCTCCAACATTTCAAAAACATACAGGCAGTTTACCTGGTCCAGTGTGTGAATATGATAGGGACCTTAGATAGTAAGCTCCACTGGAGTAGGAGCTAATATAAATGATATACAACCTCTGTGCTACATTGTATGTTAATGTAATACCAATAATAACATTTGCATTTGCTGTGAAAATTAGTAGGGCAATTTAATTGTACAATTATATTCTATATTCTAATAATTCTAATATTCTATCCAGTCCTTAGGAGGGATGTAAATGGGCTGGAGAGAGTGCAGAAACGTGCAACTAAACTGTTTAGAGGGATGGAAGACTTAAATTATGAGGGGAGACTGTCCAGGTTGGGGTTGCTTGCGAGGGGACATGATTACACTTTAAAAATATATTCGAGGACATTGTAGACAAATATCAGGGGACCTTTTTACCCATAAAGAGGATCACCGCACCAGAGGCCACCCCTTCAGACTAGAAGAAAAGGACTTTCATTTGAAGCAGCGTAGGTGGTTCTTCACAGTCAGGACAGTGAGGATGTGGAATGCACTGCCGGGTGATGTTGTGATGGCTCATCCTGTTGATGCTTTTAAGAGGGGCTTGGATGATTTTTTGGACAGACATAATATCAAAGGCTATTTTGATACTAAACTCTACAGTTAGTATAGATATGGGCATATATGGTTTGTGTTTGAAAGAGTGGAGATGTGTGTGTGTATGTATGTTGGGTTTTTAATTTGGAGGGGTTGAACTTGATGTTTTTTTTCAACCCAATTTAACTATGTAACTATGTAACAATTTTTCTGTACACTGGTACAGTATGGGGCACAGAATGCTTGGGACCTGGGGTTTTACAGATATGGGATATTTCTGTAGTTTGGATGTCCATACTAGTAATGGGCGAATTTGTGGCGAATTCCCGCGATTCGGCGCCGGCGAATAAATTCACGAAATGTCAGCGAAAAGTTGTGCGCCAAAAAAAGACGCAACGTGTCATAAATGACGTGACGCACGTAAAAAATGACACAACGAAAATTCGCTGGAAATTCGCAAATTTTTCAGCAAAATGGGATAGATTCGCCCATCACTAGTCCATACTTGAAATATTGAAAAATAATTTAAGTATTAAAGGATCAGATCACATTGACTCCAGTAAGGATAATTATTTCGTAGTTTGGATCAATTTGGATGATTTGATTAAAATGAAGTCCATGGGAGATAGCCTTACCATAATCCAGCACTTTCTGGATAACGGGTTTCCAAATAATGCCTCCTATACTTGTATGTTATTGACACATACTTAACTGTTTATTTAAATAAAAAGGTAACCCTATCTTTCACATATGGTATATTTATTCTGTGGAGTTAACAGTTTATCTAAAAGGAATGAAATTAATACAATCTTACACATAGGGTATACATGTAGACCAGAATTAACAGCAGCCACACCATCCAGCTATAAAAAAATGTGTGCCATATATTTATATTTCTGTAGTTTTTGAAAAGGTCACTGTTAATTCCAGCTAAACCTCTGCTTAACTTGACTGGATTTTCAATTTAACAGGCCTATGTGAAGTGCTGAACCAGCCCATGGGGTGTAAAAATAACCTATTTTACAAAATGCTAAGAAATGCTAAGAGCAAAATTCATTTTTTGCCACAGAAACAAATCTACACTGGTTAAGCATTTGTTTGAGCATTTACAGATCTAACAGAGCATAATAAGTACATCACTGTCCCCTTTAGCAGCCAATAAGCTTGTGGGAATTTTCTATTTTCATTTAAAAAAAATGTTGATTTGATGGTTCTATTAAATGGGTAAAACCAAACTGCATAAATAGTGTAAAATATATTTAAATATAAACATAAATATATATTCTGTATATAAATATATATATATTCAGTATATATGTATATATATATATATGTACATATATATATATATACATATATA
>CM044443.1:44484135-44504603 GCA_024363595.1 Xenopus borealis
GCAAGACTGATAATCAGAATATGGAGACTGCACTGGTCTAGTGTTGTCATGTAATCTAATGTGAATTTGATAAAATCCAATACAAATCTTTACACCATCATCGACTGCTCTACAGGGAAGCAAACAAAGCTGCTTGAGTTTTGCATGGCTTGAAGTAAGGTGGGGGTTTCCCCTGATGTTCATAAATATGATTTTATTTATTTTTTTGCCCTTTGCATGCCCTTTTAATAATTTTTTGTAGACTTAACACATGAAAATGTAAACATTACAAAAAGATCTGGAAAAAACGGGTCTCGGGCATTCTGGGTAACAGATCCAATAAATGTATTATAAATATAATATAGTGTTTTACTATTATATTCATTTATATATTTGAGTCCCTTTGGATTTATGCAACATTCCAATCTGATCACAATTATTATGTGAGAGATTGTTTACAAATATGATTAACAACTAAGCAGGAAGAAAAGAAGTGTATCCAAATAGTCTACCCTTCAATAAATATGTCCAAGTATGTTTACTACATATTGTCAGCTGAATGACAAGCTAAGCGATACTTGGAAACCTTCAAAGATGCCAGCAGAGATGCCAACTATTTCTAATAAATGCTAGCTCCTGTAGAAAATGGCAACAAGTGCAGACTGAGAAGTATGTGTCATGTGTTTGATGTATAATAAATAGCTTGGTGATATGGAAAGACAAAAAGATTATATACTATTTTCAAGTGTGTATTTCTAACGTAACACGTAACTGTTTTTATGGCAGGAAATGTAAGGAAAGGTACTGATAAAGGATGAGGCACCTGTGCATCTAAAGGAATCACAAATCTTCATACTGACGGTTTAGGATACAGCCAGTTCTCAACTTTTGTTACTTCTTTTCTTCCTCCACTGACATATGCACAAGTTCCTTTTCTGGCTCTCTCATCAAATCTCTTGGGCTGGTGTTTCAAGGAACCTCAATCATTCCAATCTCGCTCCAAGCAGAGGAAGAGAATGGCTTTCAGCTCAATTACCCTTCACATTCCAATTCCATAACGCCTGAGTGAGGCTTTTTAACCAAAAACAAAAAATAAAAAAAGACAAAAAAAAATCTGTTGCAGCTCAAGCTCAGACGTGCAGAATGGCCTGAAAAAGATTGTCTGTGTTTCACCTCTTATCTACCTGTGCTTTCATAGCATTGTATTACTTACCCTAGTCTTTATAACCTACTTTTATTTGATTCTATTATGGTAAGACCTTCTGCTATAAGGTCTTTGCATTGCACATGTCTGGATTTCCTATGTTTGCACTCTCAGCTGTTGCTCTAATAAGCTCAACAGAGACAGAATTATCTCACTAGTTTTTTCTTTTAAATGCTATAATTAGAATAGATGATTCCACTACATGCTTAAAATGAAACTAGATGCTACCTCTTGACTTATTACAGTATTGTAAATGTTTTGTTTGTTTGCAAATTATACTGATCTTCTTGAAAAATCTTTATATAAAATACAAAGGACTCTCAATAGCAAATGTCAGGGTCCATTTACTAAGGTCTAGGTACAACTGCAGGAGAACCAAAAATCACTGGACTTAGAGATCCAACAGCTCAAGGGTTGTACCAAGCCCTGGATACTGTCCTAACAGGGAGAGCACAAGGGCATCCAATCACAAGACTGCACAGTACATACCATACCATTTCATAAGCCAGCAACAAGTGAGGGTTGTTCTAGTGCCTTGTGTCAGGCAGCACTCTGCAACTTGAATGTTCTCAATAAAGTGAAAGCTTGTGCTGTTTAAGGGGACACAAATATGTGGCCCGTCAACATCTCCTACTGTGCTGTTGAACACAATAAGTACAGCACACTTAATGCAAAGATGTGAGCCTCCCAGCACGTATAGAAATTGAAGCATTGCAAAGTACAAAGTGTCCTGTATTCATGGTGAAGCTGGTGCATTCAGATTCGTCATGTGTCATGATTTCTACTGACATTTTATAAACAAAATCTCTAGTTCCAATGAAGCATAAAAGGTAACTTACAAACATACATACATTTACTTACCAGGCTCAGTATGTTATATTTTACCCTAGACTGTCTGAACATGATAGTGACCTAAAAATGGATGTCTCAGTGGGGCAGGAACTTATGTGTATGATAAAGAACTCTAAACTAAATGTGGTGATATAGAAATAAAGCAAACTTTGTGCTCAAATGTAATGGAAGGCACTAAGTTTGCCCAGGAGCAGTAACCCATAGCAACAAATCAGCAGGTAGCATTTACTGGTCACCTGTTTAAAAGCAAATATCCCACAGGTTGCTAATGGTTACTGGTCCTGGGCAAACTTAGTGCCTTTTATTACATATGGGGGTTTGACTTATTAGCAAATAAAGCAAAGTGTGCGCTTTTTTGCGGAAATGTGATAAGAGTTACAAAGAGAAAAACAATTCACACCAATAAGAATAAAAACTCACATCTTGCAATGTAATATTCTTTCTTAAACTGTTATTGCGTTGCAAATTTTAATTGAGCAATTTTAAGATGTGCTTGAAGATGTCGTATTCTTTGGGAGCAAACATAACTTTTTCAGAAAGAGGTTTTATTACAATTATTACCAGTGATGGGCGACTTTATTCGCCTGGCGCGAATTTGCGGTGAATAAATACATGAAACACTTGCAAACATTCGCCTGGCATAAATTTGCCAGCATCCAAAAACAGACACCCGTTCCAAAACAAGATGCCAGCGAATGTGCTCTGGTGTCCAAAATGAGTTGCCGGCGGAGTTTTGCAAATTTTTCACTGTTTCGCAAATTTCTCAGGATTACAAATTTGGTGAAGCGAAATGCCCTAGATTCGCAAACTATAGAATTTGCAAAAACTTTCTTCCACTGTCAGAAGTGGTCACAACAGTTTCCAGTTTCGCAAACGCTATTTTAAATTCGTGCAAAGTAAAATTTGTTCACACAAAGGCATACCTTTTCACAATGCAAATAGTTTTTCTGTTATTGGTGGTATATAATATTGGTTGCTAACACAAAAATTGTTGCGAATAATATGAATAAAGGTTCACATGACAGTAGGATAGTTTGCGATGGTGTGGTATATGTAATAAAACTTCTTTTAAAGGAGAACTAAAAGTGAACTAAAAGAATTGCTGAACAGATTGTATTTAACTTACTGTGCTTAGTTATTTGTGTGTTAGTGCTTGTACTCTGTAGAAAGCACGCTGCTTTGCAAAAGGGAGTCTCTCACTCAGATGACATCACCAAAACAAGTCTCTGTTTCCTCCCCACTGCCTCGGGCAGCCTTGAGTCTCAGTGCGCATGCGTAAACAATGAAGCGATCCCCCTCGTTATGATGGTGCACTTATAGTTAGCTCAGGGCAAGGGGAGGGATCATTTGCTAAAGCGCAAAAGTAAGATATAGGCACAGGAAGTAGCGTTTACCTAACAAAGATGGCGGTGGAATTCAGAGGCAAAGGTTGTAATTTAGATTAGATTATTTACTTATATTGTGGGCTAAAAACTTAGTGATCATCTAGAACAATGTGTTAACTGTTACAGTGGGAAGTGGATAGTTGTTACCTTTCATTCTTCTTTTATGTTAATTTTGTTGAAAAAGTTTAATCCACCTTCAAGCAGGTGTTAAAGGCTTATAAAGAGCAATTAAGATTCACAGTGCAATAAAAGCCTAATTATTACATTGTGATGCTAATTTTTATTCACAAATTTGTTCTCTTTGCAAATTTTATTACATTTCCCCCACCAACCCATATTAAAAGTTTATTAAGTTGCAGCAAAGCCAAAAGCTGACTCAGGCTATGGGGTAAAAGTGCCCAACAATGGTAATCCAAGGGGCAGATTTATCAAGGGGCGAATTGAAAAATCTAATTTTTAAATTCCAATTTCAAGTTTATTTTAGTGTAATTCAACTAGAGAATAGTACGAATTCGATTCGAGTTTTATATTCTAAATTTTTTTATGTACCATGTTAAAATCTGACTATTAACCATCTAAAACGAATTGCTGTTTTAGCCTATGGGGGACCTCCTACAGTAGTACCAATTTGGGTCAATTGGTGAAAATGAAAGTTTTTAAAAAAAAACCTTGAATCGGATTTGATTAAAATTTTCGGTTACATCCTTTTCACCTGAATTTGGTTGAATTTCGAGTTTATGGGAGTTTAAAATATCTTTCATAAACCCAAAATTTGACTCATGATAAATCTACCCCCAAAGTATTGTAATTGTGGGTAGGACTAACCTGGTCTAGAATACAAGGCAATCCAATCTATAAAATCTTTGAAATGCAACCAAGCAAAAGGGTGTGCCCAATTCGGGGACACTACACTCATACATGCTTCTATAAACTTCTAATACAGGACAATAATGGTGCTTGGATAGAGATAGGGCTAACAGTTCCTGGAATCCTTTTGGGATAGTGGATACGTTTAAAAATAGCTAAAACCTCAGAAATGTATTTTCTTTTCAGCCAGTTTGCATTATAAAAGAGAAAGTAATCTACAAAGGGTTCTTTTTTTCATCTTGTTTGCATGCGAGATGCACACCCAGGCACCACAGTCAGTTTGCTGACAATGTAATGTTCCCTTTATACCACAAAGGCATTAAATTGTAGAAAGTTATCTGATGTATACACTTAAAACATTATTTCCACATCATTTGGGCTTTTCTGCACTAGTAATCTTGTTGCTATTTTTCATCTCAGTGCAATACTCAGACATTTCAGGGTGGGATAGCTCTGATCTCTGATGACTGATGAGCTGAGGCAGAGGGTTCCTATCAAGCAGAAGTACTAGCCAAGCCAAGCAATCTGCAAGGAGAACTGATGGCCCACTTGCCATTTTAGTCCAATCATAGGTCAGTTTAACCTCTTTTATTCCATGGTAACTGGCAAGATATATGTTCCCATTAGGAATAAATGTTTACAGAGTGACATATTATAATTCTTCAGCTAGAAGGACAAATATACCCAGCAGCATTGCACAAACAAATATAAAGGCACAGAGAGAACTGGACGTAGGTTCAACAAGTCTGATTTCATAAAGGCACTCAGCATACAAAGCGGTGTTGATCACAACTATATTGCCCTGATATTCAATTCGCAGAATATTGGGGAATGCAATGTTTCGGCGAAAAACCTGCGCAAAGACGATTACAATTGTTAGAGACCATGATTGAGTCCTTTTTGACCAAATACAGATCTCAGCAACTTCATCTCAAAGTTTGCGACCAAACAGCTTTTGCGAATATTCATCATGTATGTAATAAAATGTCACACAATCGCAAAGTGTTTTTTTGCATTAATATATTTAATGAAACTTCAGAGCATGTGTTAACCCTAAACCTTTGCTTAGCAATAATGCGTGATGTAATAATCGCCAGATGAATGATTTTACATTGTGATCAGCACTAAACATTTGCAAAAACGCCATTTTAAATAACGGTTGTGATTTTTATTAATTTTTTTAATTGAAAAAACAAAACTAGGGATTTCAAAATTATTAAATATGCAAACCAAGGAAAATTAATATGTAATAAGGATGAGAAAGGTAAGAGTAATATACTCTGAACACAATGGGGCAGATTTACTAAGGGTAAAGGTGAAAATTCAAATTAAAAAAATTTAATTTTGAAGTAATTTTTGGGTACTTCGTTGATCAAGTAGTCCAAAATTCGATTCAAATTGAAAGAAATTTGATTGAAAAATTTTCGACCATTCGAAAATCAAAGTACTGTTTCTTTAAATAATTCAAATTCAACCCTTCACCACCTTAAAAACTTCTGAATTGCTATTTTATCCTATGGGGGACCTTTAAGGACTGTTTTTTAAATTTTCTGAAAATCATCATCCGATTTCTCGAAAAAAAAAACAATTCGTACGATTTTTTCAAAAAAATCGGATGATTTCTATTCGATCAAAAAAAAAACTTAGGAAAAGCCTATGACAGCTTCCCATAGGCAAATATGGCAACTCGGTAGGTTTAATCTGGCAAAGTAGGCAATCAAATACATTTTTAAAGGGCAAGTACTTCGACTATTGAAAAGTCGAAAGTTTTTCTTATTCGAATTGTACGTTTTATTTGAATCATTCGATTCGATCAAATGATGCATTCAAATAATTTGATTTGATCGAATTTAGCAAATTCGATGGTCGAAGTAGCCCACAAAAATTTAATTTTTTGCATTTGAATCTTTCACCCAAGCTTAGTGAATCTGCCTCTTAATGTCTGAAGATCCAAATTAAGAAAAAATCCGTTATCTAGAAAACCATAGGTCCCATGTTTTCTGGATATGATCTTGTACCTGTACCTACAATTACTGAGACAAAGGGGACACGGTAATTGCACGGGGTTCAAGTATACATATAGCTCACTTAGAGGCCTAGATGATGCACAAATATATATATATACAGTATATACAGAGTAAGGTGGAATATTGTGTGGCCCACTACCTTACAATTACGCCACTATCTTAGGTTAGGGTGATGATCATTCATTTTAAAAACAGCTGAATCTTACATTTAATTATGTGGTAAATTACTAATACTTGAAATATTGGTCTGTACAAGCCTTTTAGGTTGATTATATGGTATAAGTTTTTTATGGTATATGTCTGTTTCCTTCATACTGCCACAATCCTATATTCAATATTTAAATAATATTGAATATAAATACAGCTGTTTCTATGTAGTATCTAAATAATTGGCTAACTTAAAACTATTATAAATGTATTAAGGTAACTTACTGAAAAGGATAGTATAAATATTAAGGATTTTCCAAAATGAATATTCTTTCATCATATACTTAATTACATTAATATTTAAAAGTACATGCATTCCAAAGTTAACTGAAGGAAAAGCTTTTAAACGACAGTTTAATATCTGCCCTTTAATAGTCAGATTGAAATTAATTTGGTCTGTGTTTTCATTTCACTTGCTACAGAGGAATTTGCACTTGATGAAGGCTTTGGGTAATGAAAACATTTTAAATTGTCAAAAGGAAATGAAAAGAGTACAAATTGGACAATTTATTATGAATACATGGGCTGACTGTGGGGGCTTGTTCTGTACTTGTCTATTTTAAAGGAAATTAGACTTTGTGATTACAACATAAGTAAAATCACTTTGCAGCATTATCTGGTCCAGCTAAGAGATAGGGTTTTAATAGATGGATAATAGGCAGCCACTTTAGCTTATTAAATACTATAGGTAAGTACATACTTTGCTGGAAAGGCTCAAACTTCTGAAGTTTTTTTTATTATTCCAATGCATAGCAATTATAGGCTGCTCCTTGAATACAAATTACTATATTATGTTAGTGCAAAGAAATTACTGAAGGTAGTATGTAATGCTCCCCTGGCACATTGGCAGCAAATTATGGGTGGTTAGGTATTTTTAGCTTCCCCCAAAATATTCAAGGCTATTCTATTCATTTAGTAAGTCCATCTCCAGCTACTCTACATTGCCCTGTATGACTGCAGAATAAGCAGACCCAAGAGTGTAGAGGGCCCGATGTGGCCCTAACTAATGAGACATTTCAATATATCATGGCATAATAGGTCATAATATTCATCCCTAAATTGAATTTGCTATGGGACCCTCTGTTATCTAGGTACTGTATGTCACTGGTCATTATAACAAACAATGTTGGGCTCTCCACTAATTTTTATCGGGGATGCGATGAAGTTATGAACACAAAATTCATACAGACAAATAGAAGAGATCCTCTGCACTCATTAAGGATAACAATATATTTAAGACATTGAGACATTTGTGCCTTAAGCTACCAAAAATGCCTTACCCTTAAAACAATACAGAGATTGTTTGTGCATATATTGCAATATAATAAGTGGCCAACTACATCAAAGTCATCCCTGGTATGTCCAGTCTTACACTCAACTTTAATCTGATTCACGTCACTGGTCATCACAGTTAATGTTTTTTTTTTTTTTAGATATTGGACTATTGGACAGTGATTTGTATTCAGTGTATTAATGTGTATGACTTTAGATTCCCAACCACAATTTTTTTACAAATGGGTTAATAACAAATCACAGTGGATTCCACATGCTTGTCTTGCCTTGGCCAGGTCAGCACATATAACCTTTGAAGCATAATTCAGCTTCTCACCCATCTGTATAGCATCCAGTCTAAAGCAACTCTGTCTCACTTTGAACAGTTGCAGCTGTCTGGATGCAGGCTGAGAAGTTTCCTTAGGGAATGGAGGTGAAGCAACATCTCAGGAAGAAACGTGCTCAGAAATTTAATGATGATATAGCACTTACTATACATTTCCATACATTGGGTAACATTAATTTACTCTATAGTTTGAATACAATATATTTTACAATGATCTTGAAAATTTGGGCCACATCTAAAAATGTTACTACTAAGCATTGTAAAAAGTGTTTTGTAAAAGTAAAATGAGATTACAAAGGGTTGGTAAGGAAATCAGTCACTAACATCACTGTGCTAGGAAGCTTAAGGCTTTGGAGTATGTGCAAAAAAACGATGTTTGTTTTATTTTTATGGAACTTGGTATGTAATATACTTCATATTCAATTTGATTTCCATCTCATGGTTAATGCTTCAATTACTTTCATTAACCTTTCCAAAGAAAAAGAGTCCCTTCTCTGCCTATATCCCTGAGGGTTGCTGGGTCCAAGAGCTCTGTAACTCTCGAAACTAATATCATAGCAATATGCTCATGACCTATCCTCTGAAAAAGTGACTTACATAAGCATATTTTTTAAAGTCATTACATCACTCTAAATGGCAGAAAGAGCAGGGATTAATAGATGCAAAACATAAAACTTTTTAAAATATGGAAAATTTGCTGAATGCAAGGCAGTCACTAGACATTGCATGATTATTATTTATAGTGAGCATGCCATTTATTTTATTTTTCAAATGGGTATTGAGGGGAAACATACAAAAAAACACAGCCAAAACCACTAGTGCTTCTATAATTCTATAAGCCACTAGTGCTTTTATAATTAATGGATCGCAGCAGTCCTTGCATATAATGTATCTAATGTTCATGAACCTGGGGTGCAAAATGAGCACAACATGCTGTTTTTAGTGCTTCACTGCGATCCTAATGCAATAATACATGTTTTAGCACATAGCAAACAGGACTTCTTTAATAAGTGGGCAAAGTAGGCATCCACCCAGGGCTCACTTATTTTGGGGGCCCACTGATGTACAATTTCTTTGGGGGTTTCTTTTTGCACTAGAACCCCACCACCATGCAGTGGAAAAGGCCAATGCAGGTATCTTAAATTAGGATGAAGAGAGGAAGAGTTGCAGTGAAGGAACGGAGGGTCGATTTGACGCCTTACCGCACGCTCCTCAGGCTCACCACCCACCATCACAGTGCTGCCCTGACAGCCCAACAGGGATTCCACCTCTCCACCAGGCCCCCTGTCTGGATCCTCCTAGGTGAGTGGCCATTGTGGCCGATTATTGCCAATGTGTTCTACTTATCACTTATCCTACTATGGGATCTGGGGGTATTTATACATGGAACTGCCACTGTATTCATCCTTCAGTTTCATAGTTTTTATTTCACTTTTTTTTCTGACCTGGCTTTCAGATTGGGGCCACAGAGTAGACCCCGGCAGCCCATAAACTATTCTGCTATGAGTTGAATTAAGAGACTACATTTTGATGTTATTGGTATTGATTACTAATCTTCTTCTTAGGTCTTTCCTACTCATACTCCAGTTTCTCATTGAAACCACTACCTGGTTGGTAGGGGAATCTGGACCCCAGCAGCCAGCTAAAATGTCAAACTGGACAGCTGCTAAATAAAAATCTAAATAATTAAAAACCATAAATAATAAAACATGAAACCCAATTACAAATTACCTCTGAATGTCACTTTTTATCATATTAAAAGTTATTTTAAACCCGTTTATGGACAGGAAGCTCCACTCCACAGATTCACGACCAGATTTACAGTATGTTTTCTCAGAATTGTTTCTCTCTTGGCTCTGCCTTATTGCCAATCTGCCACAAGCACAGATAAGGTCTCAGAGACTTTCTGTTCGTTGGCCATGTTCTAGTGATGTTACTTGCTTGTCTGGACTCAATGGCATGCTCCTTTGTCATTTCTTTTCTACAGTGATTATACTGGCACAGCTATAGTTACAGTATCTATTTTTTTTGTAGTAAATATAGTATACTGTCAGTGTATGTGCTTAATAGTCTGATAACCCATGTAATACTAGAATAAATGAGTTATGTTTTGTTAAAATGGTTGTGGTATTTAGAGGTGTGGGCAAAAAATGGGCATGTCTTCACCAAAATATTTGGCTCACTAGGTATTGGGGGCCCCACAAGTTGGCTCTTTGCCCAGGGCCCACCAAGGCCTTAAAATGACTACAGTGAACTGCTAACACAAGTTTATATTCAGCAAACAGCTGGTGACAATGGTGACCCTCAGTAAAAAAGGTCAGCACTGGGTTACTGCTGGGAGTTACAAATGTCACTCTGCTAATTCACATTCACAGGTAACATTTTAATTTCTACCTGTTCTTCCAAAACTTGTATGTTTGCCAGATAATTTTTATGACTGTAGACTATGAACAGTAAATAAAATAAAATAAAAAGCATATTATTATCAGAACCTTAAATGGTGTTGTCTACTTGGATCCCAGGTGAGGAAAATATTTAAAAAAACACGAAAAAACAGTATACTGTCTTTATACAGCAATAATAATTATCTAATCTAAAAAACAGTATAACCCATTTATTAGCTCATAACATACTGGCCCATAGAGATTACTTTCTAATTTTCACTGGCTGGTGTGGATACCTTGAGTTTATAATGAATTAATAAATCAAATAAGAACTAGAAAGGCTAATTACTGATTTCTAAATGTGCTTGTCTTCACTACCTAAAATTTTGCAAGGCCCTGCTTTGGCTGCAGGTGACCTAAAGAAACACATGCTTCAGATATCCCCAGACACACTCACAAGAGACATTAGCAGAGAGTGTTATACTATCTTTTAGGAGTTGTTCACCTTCCAAAACATTTTCAGTTCCATTGTTTTCAGTTACCAAAATACTTTTTTTTCAATTACTTTCTATTTTCTATTTGTGATCTATTTTCTAATATTGAAGTTTAAAGTTTCTTTTTTTGACCTTGTGTCTTTCTAAAGCAGCTCTGGGATGGGGTCACTGACTCTTTAAACTGCTCTAAATTGATACATTGTAGTGATGCATGTGTTATTATTGGCTCTTTTGAGCTTAATCCACGAGTTTCATAAAAGGCAGTTGTTATAATTGATACAATAGTTGCTAATATTCCACAGATGTTGATGAGAAATGTAGCAGCTCAACACTAGCCCTGCTATCATGACTGAGCATTCCAAAGGGCTAATATCCCATTGTAAACTCATTTTGAAATACAAAGAGCAATTGTCCCCCAAAAATCCCTGCCCAAGTGGGAGGTAGACTTAGTTTACCATCTAATGGACATCTAATGGAAACTAGCCCATGGACTGTGTTGTCCATGGATTATAAATGTAGCATGACCCAGCTATAGATTATGCATAAATAAACCAAACTTCATAAAATCAATGCCCTACTGTAATCGCTGTAACCAAGAACATAATACCACTTTATGGTTGCGTCCAAAACTGGATACCTATTGGTCTCAAATCTATTTTTATTAAAAAAGGTAACAACAAAAAAATGCAAAAATCTTGGAAAAATTGAATAACACTCTTAACTCAAGCACAAGATCATGCTTACTTCACTGTACTGTTATACATTACCTGTGGCTGCTGTCAAATAGTGATGAGAGAAAAATTTTGACTTACAGATACAGTCACTTGGATTTGTAAGTTAAATGCGTCGTGACTCAGGGCTAATTGAAGAAACTGTGTTATCTAAAGTTATCTTAACTCATTTAATGCATTTAACCTTTTCATTAGCATACCAAAGCACCATTGTTTTCAATGGTGAACTCTTTAATTGGATGGGATGCTGTGACACAATATTCTGAGCTAAGTGGGATAAATGAGATAGATGAGTTAAGTCACGACGCATTTAACTTACAATCCAAAGTGACTGCATCTGTACAGATTTGCTGAGAACTACCACGGTTCACCATTGCTGTGAATTATAGTTAACCTGCCGCAAAAAATTGCCATGCAGCTTACTTTGCTTTGCAAGACAAAAAAAGACAAATGGAAAAAAAGTCACACAACAACGAAAAAAAGTAATTTTATTCATCCCCTCTACTTCCACAATGGAACAAAGCACCCAGAATTTCTGTTTGTTGTCAGATTTATAATTAGTTTTGCCTGTGTTTGTAAGCTATTAGTAATATATAAACTAAAAAGTAGGGATGCACCGAATCCAGGATTCGGTTTGGGATTCAGCCAGGATTCAGCCTTTTTCAGCAGGATTCGGTTTTGGCGAATCCTTCTGCCTGGCCGAACCAAATCCGAATCCTAATTTGCATATGCAAATTAGGGCTATGGAGGGAAATCATATGACTTTTTGGCACAAAACAAGGAAGTAAAAAATGTTTTCCCCATCCCACCCATAATTTGCTTATACGGATTCGGTTCGGTATTCGGCCGAATCTTTCAGGAAGGATTTGGGGGTTCAGCCGAATAAAAAAAAATAGAGATACATTTTTAAGAAATTGGCAACATGAAAACCTCTTTTCTATGGAAAAGCAGTTGTAATCTAGTGGATAGGCGGTCCTTTAAAACTGTAGGGCATATATGTAGCAGTATGCTTAGTTAAAAATACTAACTAATGTAGTTTGCTACAAAAGTGTTGCGTGACAAAATATCACTCATCATTACTGTCGATGACTCTTCAATGAAGTGTTTGTTAATTTTCATTCAACTCTGTAAGCATTCTTGTGGTCCTTTTTATCAATAAACTTACCTGAGTTAAAAAAAAGAAACATTAAGCTTGTTAAAAATAAGATATAATTAAAACTTTGGTGGTCCCTTGCTTGGCCTTTACAAAGTCAGGTTTGTCCCATGCCAGCAGCCCTTTGGCTTTGTAGAGTAACAGCATTCATCATTTGTGCCAACAATCTAAATGCTTTGGAGGATTTTCAGAACTATGTGTAATTTAAAAAGAACAGAAGATTCCGCCTTGTTTTTTTGATGGAACAACAAATTATAACGAAAAAAAATGTGTTGTAATAAAATATCTGTTCTGATTTAAACTCCACCTACCAGCTGAATGACTTTTATTATTTCCCTGAGGTTCAGGATGAAGCTTAAAACTAGTTCAAATAGCAAGTGAACAAGAAAGGAGGAAAAATAAAATTTTTGCTGTAACAGTGAACATTTCGCTGCCAAGCAGGGCTAAAGTACCTTTCCTTGGAATAAAATAAGGCATCTCCATTAATTAAATGCTAATTCCATAGAGCTGGGAGATCACACATATAATGCCTTCTTCATATGCGCAGCACAGAATCATTGCAATAGAATTCTATGAGCCCCCAAAGATTTGGCTGCAGAACAGGTTTGGAAACCAATGCAATTAAGCATATCATTATCATTAAAATAATATCTTAATTTTAATTACATTGAGAGAAATAGATGCTGGCTCATGCAGGACATCTCTGGCTCCCTAATGCCTTGGGGGGGGACAGTGACCCCTCTGTGCTCCTACCCTGGAGAATATGACTTCTGTCTCATCATAAAAAGATACTGTTACGCCTGCAGTTCCTAGTATTAAAATGTAAATCGAGAGATGCACTGTCAAGTTTTATTAAAGAAGGTTGTCACCTTCCCAGTAGAGACTGCCATAAACCACAATGGATTGTGCCTCCCCCTCACCAATATCATCCATTAAAATAAATTGGAAATTTTAAGAGAGTTAGAGAATGTTAATAATATCATTAAGTGTTCGATGTCACAAGAGTGGGAGGCTATTTATCAGGTGGAAAGGGTCTGCACAAATGAAGAAATAATGCAATTTAAAGCAACTTTTAGACTTTTAATGATATGCTCAATAATGACAAAAAGCTTATTTTGAATTAACTATTTGTGTGTGATTCAGGTTTTAAACCATTAGCATGGATTCTCTCATACCAGTCAAGTGCTCTGCAATGCTCCAGAGCAGTAAATGATTTATAATGGTATTAGTCTAGTAAATGAATGCATAAAGAAACATTAAGGTTAATGCAGTTTGCATTTCAGGTATTTCTTTAAACACAAGTGTGTTTAAAACTGGTTTATCTTGAAAGAGTAAAGGACTCAATAGTCTCTTCAATGCAATATAAAAACTTAGAAATTGTAGTTTCTTCTCTTTGCTAATTTCACTGCTCCCAGGTCTGCCATGCTTGAGCGATGGTATACATGTCTTTGCTAATTTCTGCCCTTTATGAATCCCTATATAACCTACATGGAACTTTATGCTACACAGACCCCTCCTGATCAAAAATGAGGTGTTGTAAATGTTTGACTAGGAAAATATACAATGCAATCAGTGAATAGATATATTTCACTCAAAGTCATATTTCAGAATACCAGAGATGCTTTTGTTTATAGAGATACGCATGTACGTAGCTGTACACACATAAATCTAACCATATATGTAAAGTACAGGTATGGGATCCATTATTTGGAAACCATTTTATCCAGGAAGCTTATTACGGGAAGGCCATCTCCCATGGAATAAGCTGAAAAATAGTATTGATAGAGCCTACATTAATAAATTTTAATTTTCTAAGAAGAAAATGTAAAACTTCCCACAGTATATTGTAAAATTGTTATATGTGTAGTAACCTGCAAAATTTGGGTGAGATCTGCATAATAAATATTATATACATGGAATGGAGAAAGGATAAGAACTTTTAATATACCCTGTGGGGCTGGGCTCAGCATGCATGCCAGTTATGCTAAGATTTGGGGATAATGTACATTATATTAGCTCTCCAAGATACACCTGAAAGCTCAGCTAGACAGCCAGAAAGTAAGAGTAAGATTGGGTGAAAACATATTTGCAGTTCTATATATTCTAACCCAGTGCTAGAATTTGCTCCTACCGCTTATAGGCACAATATTTTTTTCTCGCAGAGTGAAGCACAAAGGCAAGTATTTTCTCCTGAACCTTAGCTTTACAAGATGGTGTTAAGCTTTAAAACTCCAAAGTCCATACCATGCCAAAAGTCCATTTACATTTTTGTATAATGTTTTAGCAGATGTAATTTCCAAACTGGCCTGTTATCATCCTTGAGGAAAAGGTATAATGGCAAGATATTTTACTGTGAACTTACTTATTGGGGTGGAATGCAGAAGTGATGCAAATTCCGGTCCAGTTTATCTGCATTTGATGTCACACAGAAACTCTTGAACAGTGACATTCTGCAAATAGCATTTTAATTTTGAACCTCTTTTTTATTATATCGAATGTCACTAAAACATAAAATGTACATGTCCTTATATGCAGACACATTAAAGATTAAAATAGAAAAATCAAAGTGAAGGAAAGCAGACACAAAATCAAATTCTGAAGGTCAGATAAACACATGTCTTTGCACCCAAATAATATGCTACGGCAAGACTGCATAGAATGGAAAGCACATCTGAACAGATTCGAAAGCCATAAAACTCTATTAGAGTGAATCAAATGCCAGTCAGGCTGACAGCGATTAAGATGAAATGAATATAAGGTAACTTAATAAGTTCTGTCAAGGCACACATGGTGAATTAGCTTCCAAGGTTCCCAAATTTTCTGTACAGGTATGGGATTCGTTATTCAGAAACCCGTTATTCAGAAAGCTCCAAATTACAGGATGGCCATCTACCATGGGCTCCTTTTTATCCAAATATTCAAAATTGTTTAAAATAATTTCTTTTTTCCTCTGTAATAATCAAATAGTACCTTGTACGTGATCTAAACTAAAATATAATTAATCCTTATTGGAAACAAAACTAGCCTATTAGGTTAATTTAATGTTTACATGATTTTCTAGTAGACTTACGCTATGGAGATTCAAATTGCAGAAAGATCCCTTATCCTGGAAAACCCCAGATCCCAAGCATTCTGAATAACAGGTTCCATACCTGTATAAACTTTTCACAGGTTGACCTGCTAAGGAATAAAATCTTACATATGGTCTGTTTTACACTGCATTTACTATATCTAAGTATGTGAGGTTTCAGCTGTTTTTTAATAGGAGTTAAAGGATGGTATATTGTACTGTTATCTCCTTAAAATTTAAAATTTTTCATTCCTTAGACAATCATAAATATTATTGCTTGTATGTTTGAAAAACTAGTTACAGAAAGACATTGTTCTAAAATAAAGCCTTGTCTCTATCATTTGTCTTAAAGGGGTAATATATACTCCCTTGTTCTATGCATAGGCATAGGCATAATTAGATTGGCAGTAAACACCCCCACAAGGGACACTCTGTGTGCTGGTAATTTTGTATCTCACAAGGACTAAATATAGAGTATGGAGTAGCTTCAGTCTCTTTGTTTGCCCTACGTAGCTTAAGTAACAACAGAAATTAGATTGGAAAAAAAGCTTGTTCCACACAAGTACTATTCATTGCATGCATGTTGAACAAGGGGGGATACTGACTATTTAAGAAAAGGCAGCCATGACTGGATTTGTAGGAAGTCAGTGATACAAATCTCCACTTGGAATTCAAGTCTAAATCAGCTACTTTTGACATCTGAAAGAATCCCCTAAAATTGATTAATTTCACAAAAATGAGCAAAATTATTTTTTATTCAAGCCATCATCAACTTGCAATCCTTTTCATTTTATATTATTTTGAGCAAAAACATAGGTGATAAAAAAAACTCTCCATTCCTATAAATGTGTTTGTAATCTGAGTTTTTAGGAGATTGCTGAGTAACAAATGGGCCATGAATGATTACTCTGCTCAAACAAGAACTTTATATGGGGTCAAGAGGATCCAAAAAATAAAAAAATAGACAGTAAAATTATAGAAAACAACATCAATTGAGAGCAATGGACTGTATTGCATGCTCCTTAAACTCCGTTATATTCTAAAATAAAAACATTTCTGTCTGAATTTCTTCAGCAAAAACAGGTTCCTGTATAAAGTAAGATTTGCCGTAAATATGCATGAAATCTTTTCCTTATCTTGTAAAAGACAAATTGATCCATGCAATAAGAGGTTCAAATGCTTTAATCTGTGTAATTTGTGACAGAAAATTCTTTATATTTGTAGTGACACAATTTACATGGTATAGGAATTTCTTCTCATTTACAAATTAATATATAGCAGATCTGATTTGCAAAGCAGAACTTCCCAGCAGCTGCAGTGTCTGCAACTCCTGTTAGTAATCGTAGCACAAATTTTTGCAGCAAAGCTACAAAGTGACTTCTCTGATATAAGCCACATGGCTAGCTTGTTGACCTTCAATGGATTTCTGCAAGTATTTGTATATTTGTTATTTGCAAGTTGGATATGTTTATTTGGGACAGATGTGATACAAGAGACAAGTTCAAGATACTGCAGTAAGTACTTAGAGGACCAGTTAGGGAAAATTCTGCATTGGAGGCTTTTTGTACAGGTATTGGACCTGTTATCCAGAATGAATGGGGTTTTACAGATAATAGATCATTCTGTAATTTATATCTTCATTCCTTAAGTCTACTAGAACATAATGTAAACATTAAATTAAAACCTAATAGGCTGGTTTTGCTTTCAATACGGATTACTTTTTAGCTGGGATCAAGTGCAAGTATTTTATTATTAAAGAGAAAAAATGAATCATTTTAGAAAAAAATGCGATTATTTGGATAAAATGGGAGACAGCCTTTACGTAATTTGGAGCTTTCTGGATAACAGGTTTCTGGATAACAGATCCCATACAGATGCAGCCACTTGGATTTGTGTGTTAAATGCATCATGACTCAGGGCTAATTGAAGAAACTGTGTTATCTAAAGTTATCTTAAAATGCATTTAACCTTTTCATTAGCATACCAAAGCACCATTGTTCACAATGATGAACACTTTAATTAGATGGGATGCTGTGACGCAATTTTCTGTGTTAAATGAGACAAGTGTGAAGTCTGAGTTTAGTTATTCTGTGTCAAACACACTATCCAAAGTGGCTTCATCTGTTTCTGTTTTTCCTCAGATTTTGCAGCAGCATTTGCTTACTGCTAGTGATGGGCGAATCTGGGGCGTTTAGCTTCGCCAAACTTTTTGGCGAAAAATTTGTGAAATGCAGCCACTTCCCATTTTGGATGTGAATTTTCACCGGGCGAAATTTTTCTGGTGTTTCGAGAATTTATTCGCCTGCGGGAATTCAACCCAGGCGAATAAATTCGCCCATCACTACTTACTACCTGGGAACATTTGTTCTAACAATTGCTATCATTCTAGATCCCTGTCTATGCTATGAGAAAAGCTATGGTGATATTCAGGGAGTTTAGTTTATAAGCCAGTTTGAATGGCTAGGCCAGTGGCAATACCTTTGTGTGTGTGGGGGCAAGGTGTACAGTGCATAAAACCCTGCAGAACAGCACATTTTTAAACAGTATATTCATGTATGTATGTATATATATATATATATATATATATATTTTTTTTATATATATATATATATATATATATATATATACACACACATATATACAGTATGTGTGTTTAATGATACATTAATATTTAGTCCATGTTTTATTTGTTACAGGTTTGTCTTTCGTCATACTTTACGCCAACCCTTTTGCTACAACACTGTTATACCTTAACATAACCATGCCATATCCCTTTTATTTTAATGGTAAATACTTTTAAAGTAAAACAAGGAGTCCACACGCTCGAAATAAGTATATTATTATTGATCTGTCATATGATATACATAATACCCCTTGCGTTTATTTCTGTATCTTTATTTCAACTTGATGACTTTCTTTACGCCCTGTGGATGGATCAAGAAAATTACATGTAATGTATTCACACTAATAACAAAATCCCCCATGTTCACAGTCTGAGAAAGGAAAGAGGAGATCAAAGGCCCAAGGCAGGAGGGTGCAAGCATGCAGCATATTAAAGAGTATTTTCTTTTGTAGTGCTCAATTACTTAAGACAACTTGATTTCACAGACAGACACAGATGAAGCTTCTTAGATTCACTCATACACTCATAAGGAAATGAAAGGAAATGATGGCAAACTTCAGTGTTGAATCTACAAGTGCAGTTGTTATCTGAATTCTCATCCTGAATTAACGTCTTCACCAAGCTGCTTAATTAGCATTAGTAGTTTAGAAACAGAAAGTCTAATGGTGTTTGCAACATTCCCCTGTGAAAACAGAGGCTTATGGAATATGACTACTGTGGGACCAAATACATTTTAAGATAATTTGGCAAATTGCATTTTTTTTAAAGCCTGTTTCATTAGATTTGATTGCCACTTATGCCCAAGGTCCCCTGTTAACCGATCACAATCAAGCACCAATTATAGGAATATATGCCCAAATTGTATGTGAATTATATGTAAACCTTTTAATATGATTCAATAACATGTCTAAGGGCTCTTTCACACGAGCGTTTTCACCTGCGCTCCCTTGCATTCCGTTTTGCTGCGTTCAGCCACAGGGTAGCGCAGGTATAGACGCACTCAATTATTTTCAATGGGGCTGTACTCACACGAATGCATGTCGGCGCCTAACGCAGGAAAAATGCAGCATGTTGCGTCTGAACCTGCCGTTCGGAGCCTACATGCGTTCGTGTGTGTACAGAGCCCTAAGAATGAATTCACCCCTCTTGAAGTTGAAGCCTTTTATGTTGTAGAAGACTGAGAAGATCCCCCATTCACTTCAACAAATTAAATTAGAACTTTAGACAGCTGACTTTTCTAACTTCTGCTTTATATCTTATTTCTTTTTCTGTGTCGGTTACCAGTGAGATTTTTTTTTTATCTGATAGCACTGCTGAAGAGATTTAGATGATGTACCAAGACCATTATAAAACTAAACAAAGGGAAAACAAAAGAGGTAGTTTACAAAGTACAGCGCAGGGTGCAAAGCACAAAAAAAAGGCAAGAGGCAATTATCTTAATGGAATTTCACACTAATGTGACTGTGGTGATCTCTAAATTCACTCTTTGATAAAGATATCCCTATATATACCATATCTATATTAATTGTTGGTTTTAGTATTACAATAACCTTTGATATTAATGTAACCCTTTCTTGGCCAATATTGACCAAACCAACTAGCATAGGTAGAGCATTGGTTACACGCGACTCTTTCACTCTCAGGTAGGGCTTTCGCTAAGTGGAAAATCACGTGTGAGGTAGTAGAACTACAACTCGATACTGCAATAGTGTGTAATAAAGGTTGTTGGACGCCAGGGGTTCTTTGTGCAAACAAATAGAACAGTTTATTTACAATAGCCGCACAGGGTATTATATACTCACAGACAGTGGTAGTATAGCAGAAATGCTTAGTACAGGCACAGCATAGATTATACCCTCAGGTAGGATACCAGG
>CM044443.1:44520132-44563980 GCA_024363595.1 Xenopus borealis
TATATATATATAGTTTATGTGAATGTATGGAGGGGGATTCATTTGGAGGGGTTTAACTAGATGGATGTGGGTACTGGGTTTCATTTGGATGAGCTGAACTTGATGGACTTTGGGTTTTATTTCAACCCAAATTAAATATGTATGACAAAATACAAAAAAACTTTATTTACAGTACCAATTTCTTAAATGGTCACAACAAAATATTGTGTGCCCTGAAAACATATGGACTGAGTGGCCATGATAAAATGTGCCAAAACTATCTTGTGATTTTTGCTGCCAGCCACAAATCTTTGTGTTGTCTGGAATAAGGTGGATAAGAGTAAGATTTTCTCCTGGTTGTGAATAAGCATTACTTGGACTCAACATCCCAATTTATGTCATTATTGCCTATAACAAGGAGCAAACGCAGGTGCAAGGCAAATCAGAAGCCCTATAGTTACTGCCTGAAATCAGACATAGTTACTGCCTGAAATCAGATATTAAATAAAGGACTCCCTTGTGCAAAGCACTGCTTCTTTGACTAGTGGGCAAGTTTGCAGTAGACAAGCACAAATTGGACTGTGCAGGAAAGTGAAGGATGCCCTTAGGGATACAATTTAGTGCTCTAGCATGCCTCATTGTAAAGAAGCCCTAAAGATCATTTCCTTTAAAGGAAATATCTGCAGTTTAGGGCATAATATACACAAAACAGTGATGCAGTGATTTTTTTGAAAAAGAAAAAAAAAAGCAACGCCCATAGTAAGTCGCTTCAGGCTTGAAAAAGCTCCTTATATTTGCCAGTTAATTTACTGCCCTGAAGGAAGATGCTGGGTGATTTACAGACTGCCTCTCTCAGGTGCTGCTATCAGACAGCACAGTACAGTTCAGTGAGACTTGCATGAATCTATTCCTAGCCCCCTGGCACTGCCTGCAGTTATCTTCAACAATGCCAGGCAATGCAGGCTGTCGGTTAGGCTGCTGTGGATAAATGCACAATAAACCCCAGGACAGTAAAATGGCTTCAAGGAAGACTTGTGCTTTTCCTTTAGTTTTTCCCATGTGATAAACTAATATATACATGTCTAATAGCTTATGAAAGAGGCAGCAAGCAAGCTATTCATGTATTTGTTTTAATATGTTATGTCTAGCTTGCACTTACAAAACCCTTAGGTAATCTAGGTAATTTTTAAGTACATAACAAACAGCAAAATTGTTGCTGGCAGTCTTGGGGATAAGGTCTTGCTATAATGTTGTCATATTTTATGGTGACAAAATATAATTTTTAGAATCTACAAAGTAATGGAATAAATTGTCTCATATTAAATAGTTGCTTTGTTAAGGAAACCATTTCAACACCTCCAATAAACAATTACATCATCTGAGTGCAGTCCAACTTATTACATGCAGAAGGCCAAATAAATGTCATGCATACAGTATACTGAATTCAAATAATGAAGCCATATTATGAAGTCTATGGAGCTTCTGAGAAGGTTGGGGGCGTTAAAAGTCCTTTACAAGACCACATCCAGGCCCATGGGCTTGCAGTTGGACAGCCCTGATCTATTTGCACTTAGACAGAGGTCAGAGTGAATGGTGCAGAAGACAAAGAAAGTCTATGTCTGGCCTAGGCTAAAGACACACCAGTATTTGTGAGTTCTGTTTCTTCATGTCTACAGTTGTACAGTACCTCTCGATCCAAGGGCTGCCTCAGCCATACCACACCACTTTCACTTTCCACAGCAAAGAATCTCCTGGCTTCATCTCCTACAACTCCAAAGACCAATTTGTCATAATCATAGTCATTAGCAAGTAGTTGTGTAACAGAGGTACCTGTGAAAAAACACAACAATACATTATACAAACAATATTAACAGGACAGTAGAAAATGTTTTTTTGATCCAACTGTCAGTCAATATTTGTCTATGAAAGTCCTCCAGTTCTTAAAAGCTGACCAACTGCACAGAAGTTTTAGTGGACATTTTATATATACAGTAGTTACATAGTTACATAGTTAATAGTAAATATCTGGGAGTTTAATACAAACCAAGTTTATACAATTATCATGCCACATAGAGGAAGCAGGATGCACTATACGCAAAAGCAAATATGAACTGAGTACAGGTTAAAAAAAAAAGAGATAGAGATACAGAATACAATTCATAATTATCTTCCTATATGGCAATAGATTCAATTTAGGACATATTTATAAAGCAGTGAATTGAAGTAATCATTTTCTACTTTGGTCTCACAGATTGTGCCATATTGTTATTGACTATTTATAATGTTTCAAAAGTTTCTTGCAAATTCAGAAGGAAGAAAATTGTTGTCAAAGTAATTTATACACAGTAATCGCTGTTGCATTTCAATGACTTTAGTCATGTTAGCTCTAGAAATTAAAATTGTTTATGTAAGTGCTTCTTGTTTACCAAACATCAACCGTGTACCAGTGTAACATTGTCAAATAATTCATTATCCAGAGATTTAACACACAAATTAAGATTGAGGGTGTTATTACTAAAACCCATTTGTTTCTCATTTCTTACCAGAAACAAATTCAACCTAACGCCAATCCACAAATTTGGCTAATTTACTAATAATTAAATTGCAAAAATCTGTATGAAAGAAAAACTAAAAAAATTCAAGATTTTATGAATAACTCGAGTTTATAGACTTAAAAAATTCAAATTTATTGAGTTTTTCCAGCGATTGAAGCACCTGAAAACACTTGAAATCGTGAAGGCAAAAGACATCCTCAGATGGTTAAAGGGGCCTCTGCCATTGACTTTTACATGAATTTAGCTTGAGTATTTAAATTTTTTTTGCTGCTTTGGGAAATAATCAATCTTGAAAAATGTAAAAAAATAACTCGATCTTCAATAAACCCTGAATATTTTTTTTAGAAAACCACTGCAAAAGTTGCAAAAGTTAAGATCATGTATTGATAGTGTCTTTCAACCTCAAATTCATCAAATGAAAATATATTTTTGAATGAAAAACTGTGGTATCTAAAACCTGTTGAGGATCTATAGAAGGCAATGGCAGTGTCTTACCCATTCATAATAATTGAAAGCTTTTGGGTTTTTTGGGGGAATTTTGAACATTTAACAAAATTTTACAGCCTTGGTGCAATGAATGGATCAATGGGAAAACATCCAGTTGTGAAAAAGTAAAAAAGTTGTATGATGTTACCACCTCTCCCCAAATTCAATAATGAATACATTGGCTTCTTACAGTGAAGCCCAAATTGTTGTTAAACAAAACTCATGTTCCTCCTTGGAAGTTACAGAGCCAATTTTAGCATTGCCAAGCAGCAAGGTACGTTGATTATCCATTTTACGGTAAATGCTGTATGATTTGTTTCCATTTTAAATCCTCTTGCAGAAGTTTTGTGATCCGTCATTGAACCGTACATAATATTAGGATGAGCCCTGTAGGTACTCTATATAAGATCCATTTTTTCTCCTTTGGATTCAGACAGGCTACTGATTTCACTAGATAATCTCCATTTATCTTGCCTGTGCTTTCATATGCACTTTCTATCAATGCTATTGTTTGCTCTCTTTCTGCCGTGTGAACGGAGTTTGACCTCCTGCTTCTTCACTTCCATCTTTCTTTTTCCAATACAAAGTTGTGTATCAGTGTGGCTGTGATCTCATAACCTGGCTTGTGTTGTGAGGACAAATGCAATTAGCCTCAGTGCTTCTCCCTTGTCACAAACCTTTGCCTGACTCTTACACTTGCCTTTGCTTCAGGGAGATTAGATCTGACCAGGAGCTTTTGGAAAATGACAGGAACAGTTTTTTAAAGCTCTCTTCTAAGGTTGTAATTTCAAGTCAGGCTTTCTGTGGAGCAGGCTGATTACATTCAATGCCCTATGAACATTTTAAGTGGTGTTTTGATTTTGCTCTCACCTTAGCTATACGCTAACAACCTGTATTCTGGTGCTTAGAATGAAACTCATTCTCATAGCAAGGAGTGGTGTGTGAGATGGAGTAAAAAAACAGAACTGAATGGTACTGAAAGTGTTAAACTTATGGGCCTGTTAATTAAAATTAGAAATGCCCAATTCAAGAAAATTATTGTGAAAAAAAAACATTCATAATTGTTTTCTGATTTACCTTTGAAAGAAGTCTCAAACAGTTCAAATGAAAACAGTTGCCAGCAAAAAAGCCCGGCAAGCTTCTGTATAATGGAAAGTGAATTTATAACATTCACACTATTTTATTTTTTGAGTTTTAATTGGATTTGTAAAAATGAACAGAGCAATGCAATTTCTGTTGCAGTTGAGTTTTTCTGAGAATTAACGCAACCTAATTTTATTTTTCCAATTCTAGTTTTTTTCCAAACTGTTCAGAAATTGATATGTTGGATTATCACACCTAAACTGCACTGTACACCACCATGTAAGGACACATCCACAGTGTGCTCCTACTGTGATTCTGATCCAACAAGCTAAGTTTAGATTAAATGGATTGTGGTACTGCCATGCATTATTTAGGCTCTTAATTTGATCCCCATAACTTGGTGCAATAAGCATAAGATAAACAGATAATATTAAAATCAGGGACAAATGCAAGTTATTGCATTGCTCTTATTGCACCAATAAATTGTTATCTATGCAGGCCATCAAGCTGGATTTTATAGAAAATGATTTTTCCAATTCTTTTTGCTTGATATTGGATTTTTGTAATAAAATGCTTTAATTGTAGACCAGCGATGGGCGAATCTATCCCGTTTCGCCGAAAACGAATTGGTGAAAAATTCGTGAAATTAGTTGCTTCCCGTTTTTGAAGTATGTCGTGTCGTTTCAACACCAGCGAATTTTGGCAGGCGAATTTTTGCTGGCGTTTCACGAATTTATTCGCTGGCAGCGAATCGCGGGAATTCGCGGAATTAATTTGCCCATCACTTCGCCCTGAGATGTTGCTCCCAGTGGCCTCAAAGCAGGTGCTTATTTTCAAATTTCTGACTTGGAGGCAAGTTTTAATTCTACAATGAAGTATGAGATCCATTATCCGGAAACCCATTATCCAGAAAGTTCCGAATTACAGAAAGGCCATCTCCCATAGACTTTTTAATCAAAAAATCTAAATTTTTAAAAATGATTTCCTTTTTCTCTGTATAATAAAACAGTAGTCTGTACTTGGTCCAAACTAAGATATAATAAATCCTTAAGCAAAACCAGCTTATAGGGTGTATATGATTTCCTAGTAGACTTAAGGTTTGAAGATCCAAATTACAGAAAGATCCATTATCCAGAAAACCCTAGCATTCTGGATAACAGATCCCATACCTGTAGTGCCAAACAGAGCCTTCTGTAGGCTGTCAGTCCACATAGGGCTATCAGTCAATCACAGCCATTACTTACTTGCTACTTTCAAAAGTAAAACTCCCAAACAAACTTGGTTGCCATTTTATTGGCCCCAGTGGGGTCACCTGACTATAGCTGTAAAGGGTGGGAGCTACAACATGGAACTGGTCACTGCTCCTGTATAAATTATAACAAGGGAAAGTTGTGCTCAGATGCAAGTTGAGTGTAGGACTGACCAGATATGGGATGACTTAGACGTACAGTAGTTGTCCAGCTTGAATATATTGCAATATATGGACAATCCCTGTTTTGTTTAAAGGGTAAGGCATTATTTAATAGCTATATGCACAAAATGTCTCAATGTCTTAAATATATTGGTAATGGGTTAAGTGCAGAGGATCTCTTGTATTTGTCTATGTATTTTGTGGTCACAACCTTATTGAACCCCTGCTTAATGTTTTTAAAAATTAGTGGTGAGCACAACATATATATATGTGTGTGTGTGTATTGCAGAACCTATGCACAGCAATCGGCATACTATAACTATATATATATATAACTACATGTAGATATACACTGTACAATCCCTTTGCCTCACACCCAGAAACCTTTAAGCAGGAATTCAGCAACATAAGTGAGATCATATAACACTTTTTGTCAACTAAATGTACATTATTGAAGTTAACAGGGCTTTAAAGTGTTCCTTGTATTAATATGAACAGCATAACTTTGGGAATATTTAACAGCATGTCACATTCAGTGTTTTGTGTATTATTCAGTAAAGTGGTAAGGATAAATTCACAGATGAACAGCCCAAAGGCATGCCTGAGGCTTCCACACAATCATCATTGACCACACACACCAACAGTTTATCAATTACTTTAACAGGAAATAGTGAATATATGTTACTGACCACAAAGGTAAAAAAAATTAATTTTTAATAACAACAAAGAATTAAGGATAAACAAGACAGATGAACAGGAAGGGGTGCTACTAGAAAAAACAGTGTAATTTTGAGCTGAACCAAAAAAAGAAGGCTATCACTTTACAAGCTATACTAAATATTAGTATGTATTTCCTACGCACCATTATATTTGACCTCAGACCCCCACATATTTACAGGATGGCTGTCACAGGACTCAAAGTAAAACTAAAGCAGTATGGTAGAAATGTGTATAATGTCCTTATATTTTGGATGTCTATACCAGCATGCTGCTACCACAGCACTTTAGCATGATCTATCCCTCCCAAGTTGCTCCAGTAGCTCACCATCTTCTTTTCTGCCGAATTACTGCACATACTCTATGCTGCTTACCTTAGCTCAGGGACTGACTCACAACAGAATTTATATATAGAATATAAATATCATAATATTAGTGTTTTTAATTGTGCTGGTATATTTTATATGGATAAATTTGTTTTTATTGTTACATTGTAAGTGGATGATATCAAGGTTACCTGGGGTTAAGTCATTTAATGCTTTTGGCTGTTTATGATTAATATTAATACTTAATTAATATTTCTGATTATTGGCACAATAGAAAAAGAAACTGAACCAATATAGTATAAAAGGTATTTCAAGTCATATTTATTTTAGGATTTAGTTCTCCTTTAAACCTGTGCCTTTTGCATCAGGCAGTAGAAGTTGTGTCCTTCTCTGGTTGCATATAATACATTTATGCTGTAGCTACAGTATATTCAAAATATGTTTTCAGTGATTTTGATACCACTTGCAGCAGCCAAGTGGTAAAAATGGCATATTTTCTTGTGGTTTTGACTAGTATTCAAAACTTTAACTGGTCTCTCTGTACCAACATAACGATCAGGGAGAAAATCGATATGTCACATAAGGCAATTCCAAAGCCTAGTCTAAAGAGTCCAACTAATTTAACCTGTATATATAAAATCTGAAGGAGAGTTGAGATTTTTGGAGAGGCCTGCATTTAGGGGCAAATTTACAAAATTCACGTGAAATTATCGAAGTTCAATCGAAATATTCAAATCGGATATTCAAATTTGGTCTCTTCGATCATCAAATACCAAATGATCGAATAGATCGAATAGATCAAATAGTTCGAATGATTGTATATTCGATAATTAGATCATTTGATGATTGAAGGAATCAAAATTTTAAAGTTATTCGACTGCCTACTTCTCCAGATCGAACCTACGGAATTGCAATAGAAGCCTATGGGAAGCCCCCCATAGTCTTCTGAGACTAAGTCCTGCTCAAATACCATTCGTACGATCGAATTGCGTTCGATCGTTCCAATCGCACAAATTTTTCGGATGCTCGAAAGAAATTTTACGATTTATTTCGTGAAATCGAATGATCGTTATCCGATCATACGAATTCATCGAGAAATCGAATATCAAGCAAAATGATAGCCTAAAACAATTCGATAAGCATTTGATGGTCGAATGCTTATCGAATTTTGAATTTGGTCGAGCAAATTTTGGGGAATAATAGTAAATTTGCCCCTAACTATCATTCTCTAAAATAAAATTTATCGTACTTCTCTCTCCAAGCCACACAATCAAACAATGCTTTGTTCTCCTATGATCTACAAAAGTTATGACAATGATACACACAATAATATATATATATATTTCATCTTCAATGAACAATTAAATTAAAATCACTCTAGAAACTGTACAAAATCACAGCAAATTATTGTTGTGTGATGTTCTCATTACATTTTTTTCCAGGCGTGGTAACATGCACTTTTTTTTTTTTTTCAATTAAACACCGATTAGCCTTCAGGCATTTATTGAATTAAAGTTTGTAATAGATAAGCAGTGGTGATGCTATTCTTACACAAAGAATTTTTATATACTTTAAACAACCGCTAAAACATCAATCTCAGTTAAATGAATTAAATGGGAAGTTGTGTATATTCCTAAATCAGATTGTACTCCACCAATGGTTCAGAACTGGTACAAGAAAGAAGTACAGCCTAACTTTCCAGCTTCACAAAGGGCCATGGGAGAGCTAAACATTTTGCAGCCATGTTTTGAGCCAATGTTTGTCCAGTAAAGGCTAGAGATCATTATCTTTTTTTGTAGATACCTAAAAGTGTGTTAATTAGCTTAAACAAGGTAGATCATTCAGCACATATATACTTTAGCTATTTTCATCAGTCTTTTTAAAAGTGGCCGAGTCTATACATGTGCTGCTTCCCATGAGCATGAAAAATCTGTGAAGTGTTTTGGAAAGGTTATTATACTTTATATCCACTTAATGAACTTTTATATTTTTACAAACCTCCTTTATTTGTAGTTCTGTGCTCCACAGCCTGGTCTTGTTGACATTTATTACCAGTGCCTAGGCAAATATACAATAACCTGATCTGAGTGTTTCATAAAGTTTGGCTCAGGTAACAGAACCAGTCCTTTATATATTAACCCATTTGATGTCCGTTCACTTCAGTACGGACAACATGGTGTGAGTAACAGATGTGTGAGTTACTTTTATAACAGTTTTATTTTCCCATTTTTGTGGATGACTTGGAAATGCAACATTCACCCATCAGTAGTTATAGATTTACCCTTCCATAGATATATCTAAAAGCAAGAATAACACACCTGCAACTCTCCATATACGGCCAACTACAACTCCTGGGGCATGCTTAGTTGCTAACCAAATGCTGAATTATTTGATATTTGGTCTATATATTCTTATTAGGGTTAAATAGCATGAAGTGATGTTAAATCTTCTTTGTCCCATTATGGCAGAGTTGGACCAAAGCTGAACAGGCAGACCCTGTCATCCTCCCCCGCCTGCTCCCTACTCACTTATTTAGCAAATTCCCTCCATTCACTCAACAACTTCTTTCCCCCTCCCATACATTCGGCAACTTCCCCATCCCTCCCAATCGCACGCACTTCCCTTGTCACTGTTGGTCTTTCCTGAGGAGCAGGGTGGAGTAAGAGGAGGTAGAAGAGGTACATTACTAGGTTCCTAGCCCCTCCTCGCCATTATGCCCTGATCATGTGTCTCTTCTGCCTATGCCCTGCATTACAGCTCAGTCCATGCAGAAATCTTATTGTACCTTCTATATGCCGACTGTATGGTCATAAAATAATTTTACCAATACCTTTGCAACTTACAGACCAAAATACCCCTCCCTCCGCCTATATCCATTGAAGCGTAAACAAAAAGTGTGAGGTCACCTTGAAACCAACTGCTCAGAGGAGATCCTTTAGGGTGACCTGCATTCTAATTTGAAGTATATATATATATATTTTTTACAAGTTTTACCTTTTCCACTTTCACCCTTAGCTTCTTTGAAAATGTATTGTATTGTTAGTGATGCTTTAGTCATAACCTTTCTTATTACCTGCCACATCCATTATATTGGCATATTTCTCAAGGGTGAAATTGTAACACAACACAGTTCTCCAGAGGAAAATTTCACAGCTCGCTATTCACATGTATTTGATTTTTACCAAAGGGTTAAGATAAACCCGACTCTAAGGCACTGGTAGCTGTACCTAGAGAATACAAACAGATAATTTATATCATACCTAAAAAAGAGTCTTACCATATTGGTATCAATATATTTTGCCCTATGGCAACTGGGCCAGCCCAGTTCTGCTCTCCATGGCACTGAGGATGCTCCCCTGCCACACCTTTTCACTAAAGTTTAGGTTAACTGTATTTGATTTGTGATTTTGGAAAGTGGGCCCTTGATGTCACAAGGGGGGCATTCTGGTTGCAGACCTGGTGGGTCCTGGACATTCAGTCTGATGCTGGCTGCAATTGTTTTCAAAAGTAAATCTTAAAAAATAAAAAATCTTGCCACCAAAAACCTGTAGATGCAGGAAATTGCAGGATAAACTGCTACTGGCAGTGCAGTGCTGCATACATAACTTACCCTATATAAACAGAAATATACATACATACAGAAAAAAAACACAATCAAGACAAAATTATGATCCAAAGCTGAGGAATGCTCTTCTGGGGAATTATACTGAATTATATTCTCATTCTTTCATAAATAAGATAAAAGTCTTAAAACTTGCTTACACGAAACCAGACAGGGGCACAGACGAATGGCCATAGATTAATGATAATACACATAATTCATACATGACCAGTAAACTAAGTGGGTAAAATAAAACACCTGAAACCCTACCACAAAAATATTAAGCACCAACAGTACTCCTGGAGAAAAATTAATTGACAGGACAAAGGCATTGATTGAAACAGAACATATTTATAAAATCCTAAGATGGCCAGGCTTTCTGACTCTGTTGATGAAGCAATAATCAGACAATGGGCATCAGACAAGAGCCTGGGTTACCTCGCTGCAGTGTCAGCTATTGCTCAGGCTTTTATTAATGATGTGTTAAGTCGCCCACTAGTACATTAGCAGCAGAGGTAAAGGGCTCTACTAAAGATTTCCCTGTGATGGCGCAGTTAATGTGCTGTGGCTAGTTAATGAGCAAAATACTGTGTGCAGCAAATAAAGTACAATTAGATTTTTAAGGGGTTTGGAAACAACTGTCTTACAAAATATCATATGGTTTAGCAAGTAAGTAAAGTGCAATGTTAGCAAAGACTGAGTTACAAATAATTATAATGTCTTGCAAAGCTTGTTAATAAATTTCAATCATTTGATTAAAATTTTTAATCAGATTTGAAACTATTGAATGTTAAAAATAAAACTTCACAAATGTGTTATTTGTTGCATACTGCTCGGGGGGTGGCTCAATAGGGAAATTGTCAGAGAACAATATCAGCTTGTGGTCTGTTCTTTATAAATTCTGTCTTTGTGGGAAAACACTGGCCATGCACCATCATATTGTCCCAGCAAGTCATTCCCATCCCATGTTATATAGCGGCAAATGTGGCAGAACACTTACACCAAACTGATCATTTCATTGTTTATTTCACCTGCATATAAATAATTGCAATCCAGTTTTCTGAAAAGGAGTGCCATAAAAAAAAAGATGTACAGGTATGGGACCTGTTATACAGAATGCTTGGGACATTACTTTTGCCCGATAACAGGGCGTAAGGAAGTTTGTCTACTTGAAAAATCATTTAAATATAAATTAAACCCAATAGAATTTTTTGCCGCTAGTAAAGATTAACTATATCTTAGTTGGGATCAATATTACAAAGAAAAAGGAAAACATTTCTAAACATTTGAATTATTTGATTATAATGGAGTCTGTGGGAGATGGCCACCATGTAATTCAGATCTTTCTGGATAATGGGTTTCCAGATAATGGATTCTATATCGGTAAATAGTTGCAAAGTCTTCTCCAACACTTCATCTGTGTCTCACATGTCCTTCCACATATTTATGCGTATAGCCTGCTGCTTTCATTCAAACATTATCACGTTTGTTTTTGTTATCAACTACATTATATTCAGTTTTCTATGAATAGAAAGGAATAGGTTTACCTTCATTTTTCAGTTTTCAGTGATAGATTTATACCTAATCCTCAGACTACAATGCAGAATAAAAAGTTTAGGCTAAGGGATCATACAGATGGGTTTTTTGCCCTGTGTTTCCTTGTGGTCAGTTTTCCCGTGTTCAAATCACTCAGAAATGAAAACCACTGCATGGAATCCTGGGGAAAATAAAATCCTGGGAAATAACAAAAGGGAAATTTATGCTCACCGTCATACTCTTTTAAAGGGTTAACAAAGGGGCAATGTCTGCTTGTATAAATATTAGTCAAAGTAAAAACAGATCCTCTGCATTCATCCATTCAATATATCAAATGATATTAAGATATCTTTTAATTTATGCAAATAATCCACTAAAATCACAAAGATGTTGCTAGTCCATATATTGGCCTATATCATTTCATTTAATTTGTATGAAATATAGGGACTAAAGGGCAGATTTATCAAGGGTCAAATTGAAAATTTGAATTTCTAAATTAGTTTTTTTTATGGTCAAATGTGACTAGGGAGTTATTCAAAGTCGATTGAGTTTTTAAAAAAATTAAAATTTGTTTTTCGAGAATTATTATACACTGGCCTTTAAGAACTCAAATTCGACTATTTGCCACCTAAAACTTGCCGAATTGCTGTTTAAGTCAATGGGAGACATCCAGGGATCAATCTGGAGTTGTTTGCAGCCTTCCTGACATTTGAGTTTCTTTCGGAGAAAAAAACTCAAATCGAGTTGGTCGAATTTCTAGTTCATGCTATCTGTCATTTGGAGACCAGTTATCCAGTAAGCACCTAATTAGGCACTAAAGCGCGAAAATGTACTAGCGTTGCCTTTGCCGACATTCGCCAGGCGAATTTTCGACCAGCACTACGCAAATTCACTAAGATGCGAATTTGCGCTCAGGGCAGCGAACGTTAGCGAAGTAGCGATCCCGTTACTTTGCCAGGCAAAGTGCATTTATGCTAGCGATGCCTAATTTTCATACAGCGCAAACTTAATTGTACAATAGAAGTATATGTTACAGCCACTACATTTAACTACACAAGCCCAGGAAACCTTTAATAAATAAAATAAAGTTGTCCTATTGTCCTAAACATGTGACGGCTGTATAGCTGAGTTGCCATATGTTAGGAAATGTAGGGGGGAAGGAAGGTAACCCCAAATAAATCTTCACTCTTTTTCAGACTATCACCCTACAAAAGGTAAAAGACGCCAGAGTTTTTTGGGACTTAGAAAATAATTTACATTTTTTTTTCAAACTCCTATCTTTTGTATTGAACTTCGCCAGGTCTGACCTAGCGAAGTAACGTCTAGCTTAAGAGGTAACGTTCACAAAAATGTTCATCTTAGTGAATTTACATAGTTAAGTCCCTTCGTCAGTGTGCAACTTCGCCTGGCGTAAGGGTGCGAAGTTGCGCAAGTCCATGTCCTTTGCTAGCGAATTTTCACCAGGGACACTGTTAGTGAATTGGCGAAGTTACGAATTGACGTCACGCTGGCGAATCAGCGCTAGCGTTAGATGCTTCGTGCTTTAGTGAATTTGCACCATGGACTCCATTATAATTGAAAAAATGTTATTTGTTTTTAAAAGTACTGCATGTCCTTTTTCTCTGTAATAATAAAAGAATTCAATACTTTGTACTTAATCCAAACTAAGATATAATTCATCCTTACTGGAGGCAAAACCAGCCAATTGAGTTTATATAGTTTTACATGGTTTTCTAGTAGACGTAATGTGTGAACATCCAAACTACAGAAACATCCATTATCTGGAAATCCCCAGCTTCCAAGCAATCTGGATAACAGGTTCAGTGATGCGCGAACTTGTCCTGTTTCACTGAAAAATTTGTGAATTTCCCGCGAAATTTGAGAACCACTGAAAAATTTGCAAACCTCAAATTTTGACGCCCATGACAATTTGACTCACACCAATTTTGTCCAATTGCATTAAAGTCCGAATAATTTTAAAACACAAAATTTTTTGTGCACGTGACAATTCTGATTCGCTTCCAATTTTTTTTTTGATGCGGCAAATTTTCGCCCCTGTTTTGCAACTTTATACACCGGTGGGAAAACGCAGACATTCGCCGTGAACAGGTCCCATACCTGTATCACACAGGCATTCCAGGATCTTAGCTACTTAAAATGCAGCCTTGTAAGTGTAAGATTAATTTTGGATCCTTTCGGTACATATAAAGACATCGTTTATGCCAAGCCCTGACTTTTCATAATCTTCAAGCGTGCAGTGTATATTCTTGATGTGCTGGAAAAGCAATTACAGTAATTAATGACAGAGTTCAGAGTTATCAGTGTACCTTCAGCAATTGAAGCTATACAAGTGTCTTTCAACCTTTTCATTACACTGCACTGTTACCAAAACCATTATTTCCCTAACCCAGCCTGATGTGTTCTATCACTTGCAGACTGGCACCCTCTGCAAGCCAGCAAAGACTATCAATAACAAGAGTCATTTCTTCAAACGTTAATAAACAGCTTCTTTGCAATGCAATGCATATTTTTGCTTTTTTAGTTTCTCTATTGGCAGATTAACTCCTCCTTTTTGGAAGGAAAAACAGCACTGTCAGGTAGAAAGTAGGCATCCTGTCACGTCTGGTTATCTGCATCCCTGCCACGGGTGCCCGCTAAATTGCTTGTTGATAAATTAGGCTATTTAAGAGCGAGTGATGCTGGCATTACTGTTATTAATGAAGCTGGAGTACAAAGACATTAAAAGTAGCTTGGCTGCTAGAATGATCTTCATGTGTGAGTAATATGCAGTTCAATTATGTGGCTTTAAAACTGGCTCAAGAACAAGAGAAGGATATACAGTGCAAATGGGCCAGCGAAGGTTATTTAGATAAGTATGCAGGAATTAAACCAACAATTAATTCATTAGCAGCATTAATTAGCAGATTATATCCTAAAACACGCAATAATATGTCCATAGTTTTCAAGTAACATCAGACTTTGTGCTTAAGACTAAGAAAGGCTCATATATAAAAACAAGTCCAAGTGCAAAGCACTAAAATGGGTATGAGTTTGGTTGTACTTTGCTGTTATACATGTCTTTAAAAACTGTGAAAAGCACCAATGAAACCATTTAGCCTGCTTTAACGAATGCAATAGCTCGCACATGCAAAGTAAAGGGAGTCTGAGGGGTGTACCTTCAAGGGTATGTACACCAGCACATAGACACAATTATTATTGATTCCATGTGCTAGAAGTGACTCGGTTTGCACACAAGTTAACAAAGCAGATTCAAATTTACATCCACATTATTGAATCGTGCACATGTTTTGTTATTTGTTACCAAATGCAAAGGTGCCATTTTAGGAAAAGCAGAAGCTTATATTAAGTCTGCAAGGCTCAGCTCTAAACAGATATAACAAAAAGAACTGTTTACTGGTATCCAGAAAGTTCAGGATTATGGGAAGGCCCTCTCCTTTCCCATAGACTCCATTCTATCCAAATAATTAAAAAAGTTTAAAATGATTTCCTTTTTATTTGTGATAATAAAACATCACCTTGTACTTCTGGGGTTCCCAACCTTTTTTGGTCCGGGGACCGATGTTGAGGAAAATAGTTTTTTAAGGGCCGGGGAGTCAGTAGGTCGTCGGGGGTCGGGAGGGGGGTCAGCATGGATTGTCAGCCAATTTGGCGTGCCGCCGTGCACCGGCATCCAATCTGGGCATACCAGTGGCCAATCCGGACATGCTAGTGGCCAATCCAGGAGCTCCAATATCCAGTTCACCTTGACTTGGCAGCCCAGTCCAGGACTGTTGACAGCACGGTAATAGGCCTGGTAAGAGGCCACAGCTCGGTGGTTGGGGACCCCTGTTGTACTTGATCTGAACTAAGATACAATTAGTCCTTATTGGAGGCAAAAAAACCTGTTGTGTTTAATTATGTTTACATTATATTTTAGTGGACCTTTGGTATGAAGATCAAATTTCAAAAAGATCCATTATCTGGAAAACCCTATGTCCTCAGCATTCTGGATAATAGGTCCCAAGATGTAGCCTACCCAGTCACAACCATTTGGAATTATTAGACATACAGTAGCTGAGATTAATATACACTATCTATTATATACACTTTCCTTGGTTATGTCTGCTTCGGGTTTAAAATCACTTTATGGAATAATCCAGGATGCCAAGATATAGGTTTTAGGCTGGAATATACATTCTCTCACTTATATTGACATCAGCATAGACTCGACATCTCTAAAAGTTTAAATTATTACAGCTATAAAATCATAGCTATACATAAAAATGATTTAATTTGGCCAGTATGTTAGCAAAACTGATATTCAATACCTATCACTTGCATAAAGCATTGTATCGATAAAATACAGTTCATGTATGAATAACGCTCAGCAGTTCAGCCATACCAGTAACTTTTTTTTTTTTCAAGGAAAAGATTTCAGATCAATGATCATGAGAAATTTAGCGCAGTTACGTGCATGTTTTACAGATAGTGAATAGATGTATGGCTTTTTGTGAGAACAATTGTTTTATTATATTGTTAACCATATTGCTGGAAAACATTGGCATGTAACAACAGTTCAATCATGCCAGTACCTATTGTAAAAAGAAGAAACAGTTCAACACGTGCAGGAAGCTTATTAAGATATGTGAGAAAATAGATACATTTTAGAAATTTCCGTTTCCTCTTTTTCACCCCTTATTTTCCTCCTTGCCAGTAGTTTTCCTCCAGTTCCTTTTACTGAATTTTGTTAATCACACTTCAATGTTAGTTATCAGAGAAACCTGTCCCAGTAATTCTATATATAACTCTAGCTTACATCAACCCTAAATTGAATAGGAACTCTCCATTAAAAATTGTACATCTTATCTGGTCCTAGTGCACATGCTCCTGGTCAGCAATCATTGTCTGGAAATCAGAACCTGGATCTCAAGCTGAAGATAGTGACCACCAACCCTGCTGAACAACTATCGAGGTATGGGATGGGGGGAGGGGCAGAAATTTATCAGGACAGAACCTGAGCTGGTTGGGCAGGGGTCTCTAGTGGGGGGCAATTAAAACCCAGGTGGGGATTGTATTGTTTGGATTTTGTATTCCTCTAAAAGACATCTGCAACATTTATGTCCTAATATACGTATCTTAAGTATTCTTTATTTATTTAGTCTTATTAAGCAAGATAATTTTGCCAGATCTGATTTTATACTCTGGGGGGCAAACTTCGAGATTCGACCCTCAAAGTATTTAAAGGGCTTTTTCGATTGAAAATGGACCTATTCTAATTGAATAGGTCCATTTTTGATCGAATACAAAATCGTTCGAACAATTCAAAGGATTCTCTGCAAAATCCTTAAAATTGTTGGAACTTAGAAACATTTTCAGGACAGGTTCTATAAGGTCCCCCATAGGCTAAAATGGCAATTTGGCAGCTTTAAGCTGGCGAATAGTCGAAGTCGAAGGTTTTTTAAAGGGCAAGTACTTCAAAATTCGAATTTTAAAATGTTTTCAATTCAAATAGAATTTTTGGCTATTCGATTGTCGAAGTAGCCCAAAATTACTGCGAAATTTGAATATATATATATATATATATATACATATATAATCCAACCGAGTCGCACTCCAACAGTACTTAAAACATAGCATTTATTAGTTCCAACGTGGTAAAATCAAACGTAGCAAAAATAGCAGATTCAAGATTACAGGCATACTCATCTGGTAGGAGACGTTTTGCAACGTTTCAGAGGTCCAATGCCTCCTTTCTCAAGCACGTCCCCCCATAGCAGTATACATCGGTAAAAGACAGAGAAAAACAGCATTTCGTTCGCTCTATTATAGCGTCCGCGGACGTGCTTAGTCCCGTGACGCAGTGACGTATATAGCGTGAGTGCGTCACAGAAGTAAGACATCCACGGCCGTCAACTGAAGCATTTAGCGCCATCTTTGTATTTGGCTTTACATGTAATCTGCATTATAGATAACATCACTGTTCCAGGCATTTCCATCATCTCCATCATAGGGTTATATTATTATGGGCTCACATTAACAGGTATATCTTCTAACATCATGATATCAGATCTAACTTATATCACACTGTATTATTTAAAACCATATAACATCTACAAAAATAGATGTATATCAAAGTCCCTATTGAGACCAGAGGGGCTCAATGTCTTAAGTCTATATATCCATTGTACTTCAGCTTTCTTGATTGATTTGAAATTAATCTACTACCAGTGTCAGTTTGTGAACAAAAATACACACTTTTGTTCCTAGATCAATATGCACAGGTAGAATATATAAAGAATCAAATGCTTTTGTTTTATTGAAAGATGAAAATTTAACCCCAGGTAAAAACTGGTGCAGTTTAAGCTCTAAGTCAGACAGATGTTTGGAGATGAGGAAGAAATCAATGAAATGCATGTTTGCTGCTCCCTAGTGACACATTTACTGTGTTTTTACTGATGCTGCTACATGCTCCCCCCAATGTCACTGCTCACATAAAGGACTTTGGTGTAATGTACTGTTGGCTGAAGCTTTGCAATCAAACTCGAGATGAGCCAGTCTAGTATAGAACAGAAAGAACAAATATCAAGATGTTATGTCTAATAAGGACAACCAGGAAGGGTTGTGAACTTAAATAAACTGCCTGTTAATCTAGATGAGGTTCTTTCATGGTAAAACAATCGTACAATCCATAAATGTAATAAGGAACACTGCCATCAATATTAAAATTGTTAGTTTTAAATAGCATTAACTATTTTTTCTTGGAAAAACCTGCAAATGAGAGTTGATTTATACTTATACATATATAAGGTTCCAAAAAGCCTTGACCTATGAAAAATGAAATCTCCTGGCTGACACATTTTAGATTTAATAAATAAATAAATTATTATTATTATTATTATTAATAATAATAATAATAATAATAATGATAATAATAAAAGCTTAAATTTGTATAGATTTATTCAAGCTAATTGGCACATCATTAGTGATGGGCGAATTTATTCGCCAGGGCCGAATTCGCGGCCGTAAACAACGCGACGAAAATGACGCGACACGCGTTAAAAGCGTCCCGCGACTCGTTTCGCAAATTTTTCGCCGATTCGCAAATTTCTCTAGAAATTTGCGAATTTTTCGGCGAAGCGAACCGCGGGAGATTCGCCCATCACTACACATCATCATCATTTTTAGTAATACATTTCACTCCAATAATTATCAATAAATCTTGACAAAGATCAAGTAAGGGGAGTAAAGAATGTTGAAACGAATGACGGCATGACAACTGATTTAAGCAGGATTTGCTTAAACTGGCCTTGGTAGAGTTATGGTAGATGAGAGGCAGGTGCCCTGTACAGATGTTTAAACAGAGTTCTTTCCACTGTTTATTCTCACCAAGCAGAAGATGTACCCTCATTCCAGTTGGGTCTGTATAGGTTTTTTCCACTCTCAACATAAGGCACAATATCTTAGAGGTATTCAATACTCTGCTATGCTATACTTTGCTACAAGCTTTCCAAAGAGACAACCTTTCTTTCACACTGACCACCAGATTTAGAGAGCATAAGATATGCTGAGGCCACTCATGAAGTCTTACAGTAAAACCCATAGTGGATCTATGGAGGCTTCTTCCCACCAAAAGCTCTACCAAGCCTCCAGACTCCAGGAAACCAAACACAGCTTGTACAACAACCAAAGGAAACAAGAGGTGACAAAGATGGATACATTCTTTCTTGTTGTATTGACTGAGTGTGGTCAGTTTATGAAGGTTCTGAAGATGTATTTCCTGATACCAAATCATAACAGCCTAGTGTTAAGTTTCCCGTATGAATTCAACAGCAGATTATGTTTAAGTTCAAACAAAGCACAATAAATGCAGAATCGTAGAATGGCATCAAGGTATTAACCCAACAACCTTTAAAACAAGAGGAGACATTAGTAAAAATCATAGAGATAGCAATGGAGTATTTATATTCATGTAGCATAGAGTTATAATGCTGCAATGTAAATTACCTGCCTTACTTTTAAGAGGAGAAAAGAATAAATGCAGTAAATATGATAATTAGGAATGTATTCTCTTTTAATTACATTCATTAGGTTATTAGGATTACATATTTATTTAAATGCAAGTCAGATTCCAAAGCTTTGATTTATTGTTTCCTAATTTATTTGTTGCACAATTACAAAACTATTATTCACAACTAGATAAAATATTTAATGATGTCAGTGATGGTTGTGTGACAAAAGAAGAGGATGTTTATTGGAGGATTCTTTTTTATTGTTTGCTTTAGAATTGATCTCTGTGACTGATGGACTACAGCTTTAAACTTTCATAATATGCATAATATTTAGGTGGAGCAACAGTCATAATAGAGTTGTGTCTTATTAAAGCAGTTTTATATATTACTTAAATTTAAACGATCCTGTTGCAGGGTTTTTAGTGTACTTCAAGATCATATGGAATAGTTTAAGAAGCTTTGTGTAGAAGAAAAATAATATAAATCCTAGTTTAAACGCAAAACTGCAATACAAAAAGTCTAGTGCAAATAAAACTGCCAAGCACTAAAAATGATAGCAAACATCTTAGTCCCTTTAGACTGATATATGAGCTAATGTGAGAGACAAAGAAACAGAGGATCATTGGTTGCCCTACTAAATTATTTATGGTGGGCCAACATATCACAGAGAGCTAAAGATAAGGGCAGTGAATAACAACTGGCATGCAGACTTACAATCTAGGAGAAGTAGTAGAAGGATGCAGATGATGAAACAGAAATCAAAATAAAAAAAAAAATAAAAAATCAAAAGATAACATCAACAGGAAACTTTTTATGGTAAGGCAAGTAAAACAAATGTGCCGAGGAGAAATCGAGAATATTTCAACCACATTTGAAATGGGCTGAGTGCTTTGCTAGCAAAAAAAGTGGCATGTAAAACCAATAACCTCATCTGTTTCTCGAACAGAAGCCAAATGAACTCAAAATTATACCCATCTCCTTGCTGTTGGACCCCAGTTGGGTTACTTAATTCCACTTTTATTAATATTATGTTTCATTTGTGCACTGTGCTGAATTAAGCAGTATGTTATACCTTATATTCCAAACTATCTGCTTTTGGTGTATAATAATAATTTCCATTCCAACCAGAATGCAAAGCTCATAATGCCAAGCTACTATATTATGTGCTGGCAGCAAAGTTCTATTGACTGTGCATTGTCTTCAGCATGGAATTGTAGGAAATGTAAGCTTTATTATTTATATTGATCCTGAATTGTTATGGAAATTGCCACTGCATGCTAATTTAGCATTTTACCCTATTTTTATTATCTTTCCAGAAATGAATTTAGCCAACAATGGGCTGAATTCATGTTTGTATCATAAGGCCATTTTAAGATAAGAAATAGCGATGTCTTGGGAATTGGTTGCCGGTACAGTCATTTATTTTATAAGCAGCTAAGGAATAGGCCAATATCCATGTAAGAATCACACAGCAGAATATTAAAAAAGTTTGTTTAAAAAAATTAAATCAACTCAACTTAAATAAACATTCTGGAGAAAAATAGTCCCATTATTCAATGGGTATTATAAAACAGTGCATTCTAAATACAGGCTCACTTTATCTAGCTCACCTTACCTACTGCATACATTCCAATTTCCTTCCTTTTATTCTCCTGCATTCCAAGCTTTCATGTAACAACCAAATGTTTGCTCTGTATTTCATTCTTGTAACTTCTGTTCTAGTATTTGTCAATGATTGTCACTCCTTCATTTTACGGTATAGAACAGATTCCTTAAAACATATTCCTGGCTTATTGCTTAGCTAAGTTCAGGGCAGAGGTTTCCAATCTCCAGATTACCTAGTGGATGCAACATGAATTCAGTATACCATTTCAATAAGTTACTCTGAATGCCACAGGAGTCCTGGGACAACATAATGATATAACATACAGTTAGGTCCATACATTTGAACTGAAATAAAGTGATTGTGTTAAAAAAAGGCTTTAGTTCCTCACATTTTTATGCAGTCTTTTTGTTTAACCCACTGAATTAAAGCTGAAAGTCTGCAGTTCAACTGAATTTGAGTTGCTTTATTAAAAATGAATTGTGGTAATGTACAGAACCAAAATTAGAAAAAAGTTGTCTGTCCAAATATTTATGGACCTAACTGTAGGACATTTGCCTTTAGATAATTGCTGCTATGCCATGCTCCTCTCATGTGTCAAGCCACCTTATCCCACAGGTGCAATCTGTGCTGACATGCATGCAATTTACTATCTGGCATAACTGTTCCAGTCCAGTGGAGTAAATATAGAGGAAGCAGATAGGGTCGGACTGAGTTGGTGGGATACCTGGAAAAAACCCTGGAGGGCCCCGACGACCCAGACCCACTCCACTCCTACAGCCTTGTGTGCTGTGGCCACTCCCCCTGGCCTTCCACTTGACCCCAATCGCGGCCACGAAAAGAGGAAATGTTACATGTGGCACCACTGCAGGGGGCAGGGTTGCAGCTAGGGAGGTGGGTCCAAGGGGATGTGTTGGAGGAGATTTGTGATCAAGTAACAGCAAGCATTGATGGCATCTAAGAAGATCTAACAAAGTTGCCTGAAAGTTTGATATATGGCTCGAAATGTTAGGTTGCATCTGTGCTATTAAACCATGTTGTTTGCAAATGTAATCTCTGTTGAACCCTTAGTTGCTTTACTCAACCTCCCTCTGCCTCTTTCCTTGATATTCAGAATGATTCGCAGACAACTTACGTACCCTCAAAGTCTAAATACCCTTAAACAATTATGTTGTAGAAGAATATGAGTGACCTCTAAATGGAGAGCTACATGCATAGATTTATAGATTTGCTGCAGTTTAAACAAATAACCATGAGCCTTTATTGAATTTTTACCATATTGCCTTCAATTTATACTCAGTTAAGGCTCTTCTGTTCCTTCCCAAAAGAGACAATCAGAATAAGGTTTTTAAATAAGGATGACAAGTGGTGTCTGACTGTATTAATATCAAACTGAACTTTCGACTGCCCTGCCACTTAAAGCCAATGCCTCAACTCACTAAACCATGGAATGATATTTAAGTACTTTGGGACTGAAATAATTTAACATAAATAAAATTGATAGGCAGCTTTATTCCAACTGTGGTGTGGTGTTTCATCTGAAGCAGGCATATTCAGTTTTCAATATGGAAAATATATATTTATTAGATGCAAACAATACTTGAAGAATCTCTATCCTGCTGAAAACACAAACAGGGGAACATATAGCATAAGAAAGAGTTTCTTCAAATATAGGGCTCATTTACTAACACTGGCCCCATGCCAACAACCACATGTATTTGGTATTAGCTCTTCTTCTGCTCTTCCCACCCATGACTTTACTCTGCCTGCTCTAGAAAACTCAATTTATAGAAACACGCCTGCCACTCCACATATGAATGGGTCAAGTGTGGGTCCATAAATGGAGGTCCTGAGTCGGGGAGTTGGGAGCGGCTGGGTTAGGGTCGGGTGTGGGTCAAAATACAGTTATATAATAAGGATTATTCCTTCTACTGAACTATACATTTGTACACATATTAGTTATATCTTAATAAATGATTATGATTGAGCCATATATAACTTTATTTGATTCAAATTATATCATATTACTCTCCAATTAAGAAGATGGTTATGGTGATATCTGTAGAAAACCAAGCACACATTGACAGGTCAGTTTGTAGTGAGAGCAGTGATTTTTATATCACAGGTTAAAACCATGTGTTAGATGTATTGAGTCTTCAGGTTTGGGATTATTTGATAACACGTTTGTACCAATGTAGTAACCCATAACAAGCAATCAGAAAACAGTTGATTGTAATGTGTGATGCAGAATACTCTTCAGCTATGTTGTAGGTTTCCAGCAACTGCAGGTCAGCACAAGTTGCAACACAACCTGGTAAACTCCAAGCCTCAGAAAGGAATGCATTGATGACATTGCTCCATACATTTAATCAATTTAACAGCAGTTTTCTTAAATAATAGGTTTAAATACAGCAACATCTGGCTTCACTATAATACTGTTTCTGTGTCATCATGCCCGAAATTCATGACACTGTGGTGCACCACCAAGACTTTGCTGCATTAGTGATGCGACTTCCCCCCCCCCCCAACTTGTGAGGTAAGGGTAATTACTCTTATATACTCTTTGCTAATTTGCTACTATAAGCAGAGCAAAAATCTGAAACAGAATGTTTATTTTCAGCAAGAGAAATTATGGGGCTTTTTTTTTTATCAAACTCTTAAAACATTTAAATTTTTTACTGTTTCTTCTTTATAAAAAAAAAATTATGTTTGCCAAAAATGACATCATCACCCACTCCCCAAACTACATAAACACTGCATGTTTTCCCCTCAATTTTGTTATTTATTATTTTTCTGTTTGCTTGCTTAAACACTGCCATTAACCATGATTACATCCTATGGGGAAATAGTTTCTAGTGTTAGACCACACTATGGAAAATTATTTCCTAATTGAAAGCAGAGATATTTTTTTCATGGATAGTTCAGAAATGAAATAGACTTTGGTTAGAAAGCTACTTTTGGCACTGGAAAAATGTCTGAAAGGTTTTTATTTCTAATGAACATTTTTAATTTAATTTAATTAGTAAAGGGAAAATTTGAATTGTTATGGAAACATTTGTTTAAATGTAATAACCAAATAGGATCCTATATACTGTATCTCTCTTTATTCGTCAGGTGGTATAAATGGTATAAATAAATTATTTATACAAATTGTATAAATATAATGCAATTCGCCATTTACTTTACACCACTTTTTACACCTTTTTTTGCTGCAAATTTTGTTTTACACAGCATAATAAATAGGCCCCTTAGTGAGCGATTCACGAGGTGCAAGAACCCTGGAAGCAGCACCTTCAAGGGAAGTTTTAATCACAGTGCACTTTTGTGTTTGTGGAATCCATACTTTTCACCTTGCACTCAGTTGCTGAACTGGTGAATTATTGTATGTACGTATACATATATTAAGTTACTTTATAAATGGGATCTATTTCAAAAAGACTGCTTGAGACCTGAAGATATGGGTTTTTTCCATTATTTAGACCATCATACCATAAGTCAACTATAAAGATTAAATACATCCAATGTAAGACTGTGTGTTTGACACCAATGTGGATTCATGCAGATTAATTACCATCAAGTATAGGGCACTGTTTTATTACTGAGAAATCGTAATCAATAAAAGAATGTCAAGGGGGGATAATCCAAATTATTATGAGTTTCCTACATATCAGGTTTCTGAATAAGAAATCCTATACCTGTATATCTTTTCTTGATATAAGAAACAAGGGCAATCACTTATCTGAAAGTGGCTTCACTGAACAGTTAAGACACCCTACTATTAAACTCTATTTTTTCTTTACATTATATACAGTGTAAGTTGAGAACTAAAAACCTATGAGAACATCAGATAAATGCTATTGATGTGCTGGTTTGGGATAGCCCTTGCTAACACAGAATGTATGTGTCTGACAGCTGTTTGAAGGTCTTTGTGTAGCTATATCATTTAAAATTAAAGCTATTTAAAGTAGATTTAGTGAAACTGACATGCTGTACTGTATACATACCAAGGTACTGTCTATATAACGTGTGCATGTCACGCAGCAACAATAGGTCTACCTGCAGCCTGCCAGCTGTCACCTTTTTTGATTCTTGCTATCCTTCTGCAATGAGCACTGCTGTGTCCAATCCAAGCACATTGTGTGGTCTGTCAAATGCTTCCCTTGACTAACTCCACAAAACACCTGTCGTGCACTTTCACAAGAATATGTCGCTTTTAGCATGAAGGTCTTTAGATAGTCTATTTAACTTTTAGAGGGTTATTTATCAAAGGTCAAGTTTTGGGGTTTTTTTCTACCTCAGATAAACTTACAACTGGAATGTTTGCTTATTTATGAAAAAAAGTTGAATGTAAAAAAATTCAGTCTGGGTGAAAAACTTGAAAACTCAAATTGATCAAGTTATTGGTGAAAAAAACTCTGAATACCTTGAATTGATCGAGTTTTTGATCATGAAGGCTAAAAACATCTTGATTTGGCCATTGACTTCTGCGTGACCTCGACAGGTTTTAGCTGGAGTAGCTTTGGATTTGTGAATCTTCGGGGTATAAATATAAAATATAAAATTTGAATATATGTATATGAATATATATAGTGTATATCTTTGGAGGTTATTTATTAAGGGGCAGATTTATCAAGGGTCGAATTTTTAAAGTGAAAAAACTTCGAAAATTAACCATCTAATTTTTTCGAAGTGTTTTTCAATAGAAAACTGACTATTTTCTAATCGAATTAAAATCGTTCAAATTGTTCGATTCAAACGATTTCCTCCATTTTGATTTATCAAAAACCCTCCATAAAGGTTATAGGAAGTTCCCCCATAGGCTAAAAAAATGTGGCAGGTTTAAGGTGGCAAAGGGTTGAATTCTAATTTTTAAAGAGACAGAACTTTGATTTCAAAATTTTCAATTGAAATCGAATTTTGGCCTATTTGATTCGATATGTGTGTGTGTGGAAACCAGTTATCCAGAAAGCTTGGAATTACAGAAAGGCCATCTCCCATAGACTACTTTTTATCCAAATAATCAAAAATCAATAGTGATGGGCGAATTTATTCGCCAGGGGGCGAATTGGCGGCGAATTCCCGCGATTCGCCGCTGGCGAATAAATCCGCGAAACTGCCCAAAAAATTCGCCCAAAAAAATTTGTCGCGCAAAAACGAGTCGCACGTCATTTTTGACGCGTCGCGTCAAAAACGACGCGACGCGCGTCAAAAACGACGCGACGCGCGTCAAAAAAAACGACGCACGACTCATTTCACGAATCGGCGAAAAATTCACGAATTTCTCTGGAAATTCGCTAATTTTTCGGCGAAGCGAAACGCGGCCGTTTCGCCCATCACTAAAAATCAATCATTTTTAAATTATTTCCTTTTTCTCTGTAATTATAAAACAGTACCTTTAATTGATCCCAACTAAGATATAATTAATCCTTATTGGAAGCAAAACCAGCCTTTTGGGTTTATTTAGTGTTTACATGATTTTATAGTAGTCTTAGGATATAAAGATCCAGAATAAAGAAACTGTATATACACAGTAACTGTAAATTGTCTTGTGCTGTCCTCTTATAGATGGAGAATGTTAATGGATGTAGTCATGAGATTGTTTTATATAGTGGTGCCTAACATTAAAGGGGTGATTCACCTTTAAGTTAACTTTTAATAAGTTTAATCAGATTTTCAATTGGCCTTCAAGTTTTCTTTTGTATATTTTTTGAATTATTGCCTTCTTCTCCTCACTGTTTCCAGTTTGAGATCACTGACGTAGTCATTTATAGTCATTGCTACTTTTTCTTACTCCTCTTTCTATTCATATTCCTGTCTTTTTATTACAGGCATGATTGATAGGGCAATGTGGACCCTAGCAACCAAATGAAATGGTAAACTGTAGAGCTGCTGAATAAAAAGCTAAATAACTCTAAACCAAATAATAAAAAAATTAAAACCAATTGCAGATTGTCTCAGACTATCACTCTCTACATCATTCATTGAAAGGTGAAAAACCCCTTTAACATGCATTGCAACAATTTAACAATGGACAATGAGTGTGAGAACAGACTAGGCATTCTACATAGATGAAGACGGCATAATTTAGCTGTGAGATTTGGCATACAGAAATTCAAAATGAATGGTGTACCATTTGCACTGTATACATTATAGTTAGGGATGCACCAAATCCACTATTATAGTATACGGCCGAATCCCAAATCCTTTGTGAAAGATTTGGCTGAAAGAAACTAACCAAATCTGAACCCTTTAAATTAGGGAAACGAGGGGGGTAGGGGAGAACCATGTATGCATCACGTGGCAAAAAAAAATGTTTCATGAAAAGTCATGGTTTTTTTCAGTTCAGTTCAGTCAGGCATTTGTATTCAGTTGAATCCTGCTAAACTATGCATGCTCCAGTGGAGTGATAAGCCAGCCAGCCTAGGGATGCATTTTCTAATAACAGCCCACCTGTCCATTAACCTACAACTAGCACACAGGAACCCTTGGCTCAACACTTGCTGATAATCCAAAAAGTCACCCAAGGCCTTTGACTAGGGGCATTTTATCCTTCATGCGATTTGCCCTTGCATTCAAAGCATGTGTCAACGGAAAAGCAGATAAAAGAAAGAGCTTTCAGTTATACTGCACACACAACCATATGCAGGAGGATTTATATTTTGCGTTCTTCTGTTGAGTTTTGAATATTTGCTAGCCACTACTTTATTTCTTGAATGCATTTTTTTGCCAAAACCACTCAATCTCCGAGCCATATCCTTGTTTTTAATCACAGATTTCCACCCCTTAGGAGGCAACACCGTAGAATATGTCATTGTCCCAAAAACCTGAGAGCTTCAGTTCTCAGTTCTACCCAAAATTCACAGACTGGGGTCTCATATCCTTCATCATTAATATTACTGGAACCCAAGGAATATGAATAGTTTAATTATAAAGATGCTGCAGAGTTAAGAGGTTCCCAAACACCATCTCTGCATAACCCAATATTTTTATTATCATGTTATATAATTCCATAGCTTTTCAGGACACAGACTACTGGTGTTTACTCAAAATATATCCTTGAAAAAGCAAGCCCAAAGTTATTTCTTACAACTTCATCTGAGCTGCACATCAGGATGTCCTCTTTGGGCATTCATCTGTAAGGGAGTGCTATATTGGCACATGCACAGTTGGAACAGTTTTCCAGTTCATAGCAACTGCACATCCACCAAAAGTGCCATGAATTGCTGAAGGGAAGGAGGAGGACACAAAGACAACAAAAGATCTGGAAGATGGCGTCCATGAGCTCCTCTGCACCAATACATGAGCAATATATTTGGGACACTTTCACGGGTAATGAACTATGTTGGTGGGTGGACACGTGAGGTGACTATCTAGGTTAGTAGGTAGGGGCTTTTCTTATTGGGGAAAAACAGAACTTAGTAGCCTTAACATTATGTTCACATGTTTATTGAACATAAGGCTTCTCTTCATAACTAGCAAATAACTTCTGAAATCTGCTTGGAAATCTCTCTCCAAGAACATGTGCCTTTTATATACCACAACAAAAATAAATATTCAGGGTATGAGAACTTTCATTTCCTGTATGGTAATAAGCCTGTACACAACTACATTGTGGATATCTGCTCCTCCAAGGCAAGGCCTAATTAGTCCATACATCAGCTCGGAGTTACATGCCAGTGCTAACCCATTCAACTCTATTGACTCATCAACAAGAACGGTTAATTTGTGAATATGAGCTTTTATGTGGATAAATCATGGATCTGAAAACCTTATATTTTAATTTCCTGCCAAGATTTAAACTACAAACTTTGGCAGCTACATCACTTAAAACATCATGAAATTATTATTTTACATATGGAATTGATTTTAACTGATTGATGCAAATTTCACATCCTTTTTCCTACTGAAAAAAATGGAGTTCTGCTTGCAACATGTGCCAGATGCCTCAATGTAGTTGTATGTATGTATACCATTATTTAAATGGCTCTTTTGTGTACATACAGTAAAAATGCACACACAAATGTGAACACATATTGTAATTAATAAATATACACAGCAGCAAATATAAATATATTCAGTAACTAAAATGCAGTAGTACATATTACGAGACATGTGGAAGAGTCCTGGAGCAGGTCGGGTATCCACATGTACCTGCAGGTTACCCGCAAAAACCCTGCGGTACCATGCACGTAGATGTTTTCCGGGTGTGGGTATAGACTCGGGCCGGCGGTTCTGTGGGTTTGCCGGTCAGGCCACAGGTCTTCCCAATAGTGATTTTTACTCCTTTTTTCTGGTCATGCCTACTTCTGATGATGTCACTTCCGATTTACAATGACAACACTTCGTGATTCTTGATGTTCGGTGGGTCGCATATAAGGTACTTGCGGGTGGGGTAGCGGGTCACAGCGTGTAAGAATGCGGGTTGTGTGTCCAGGTTGTGGATTGCTGGTTGTGGTCAGGTACGTGTTCCAAAAATGGACCCCTACAGGACTCTACCATAGTGTTAACAGTACCGTGTTTCATAGAGCTTACAGTACATACAGTATACATATATCCCGTTCCTTTCACATCTCATTATTTATGGGTATGGCACTCAGAAGGCTTTGGTCAGCATGGTCAACTTTGGTCAGATTGACAACTAAATCAATCAAATCACCACCCCCACCACAACGACTTTCTAATTACTTGAATGTGGAATGCGTTGTCTACTGCAAACCTTTTGTCATGGTCGGCACCAAACACCAGAACCAGTACCAAGCACCCTGGTCTAGGCTCGTGCTTCACAAGTCAAGTGACCACCTTTGGCTTTGGGAGGAGCCCTCAGCTACTCAGATGCCACCTGGACTTTAACAAGAGGTGCAAGGGAAAGGTTCTGGATAGGCCAAAGGTCATGATACAAGCAGGAGTAAACAGAATCGTAGTCAGGCAGGCTGGGTCGAGGAAGGCAGATAGCAAGGATCGTCAGGCAGGCAAGGGTCAAACCGGGTAATCAATCAGAAGGGATGACACAGAAGTGGTAGTCATTATTCAGGACAAGGTCAGGTTATAGTGTAGAATAGTCAGGAACAGGCTGGAGTCAAACACGGGTAATAAGACAGATTAGCACAAGGCTCAGGAACCACCAGGAAACTAGTCCTATCACAGGCAGTTTGCTAGAGCTTGAACTAGCCTTTTAAAGGTTGAATTTCGCGCCAAAGAAGCGTCAGTTTGAGAGCTGACGTCAGCTTGTGCGCCAGCGTCGATTCGCACGCCGGCATCAACTTGCATGCAGCTATAAAAGGAATGAGACGCGGGCGCACAGGCCCTAAAACGTTGTAGAAGAACCATGCAGCGGGCGTCCCCATCGATGTTGGCGCGACGGGTGTCCCTGTCGCACCACTAGACCACCAGGTACTTTCCTCACACTTTTGTGTCAATAAGTAGTTATCACTAGGAAATGCTGACATTCCTGTTTCTAAATGATATACACATACTGGTAAAAAGTAAATTGGAAGCCATTATTATTGGGTAAGATTGACTGCTGTTGTTCATCAAAATGCTCTATGTACCATCAAACAAATATTTTTACCCCTCTATGGACCATGACATTGTAGACAGTCAGACATATTATAAAGCCAGATACTCTTTGAGTTATTATGGTGACAGTATAGTATTATAGAGTTTAATACCCAGGGCCTGTGTTATGAATTTAAGATATATTCAGCAAGGGTGTCCTGAATATTTATGTGAATTTTTGAGTAGTAGTGCAACTGCAAATTATTTCACAGCAAACATTAATACAGCAGAAAATAGTTAATTAGTACCAGACAAATGTTTGCAATAGATGAATTAATTTCTTGGTATTCAAGTAAATATAATAACATATCGCAGTTTGATTGTGCCTAACTATATATACTGTACAATTGTAGACTGTAATAGCCAATAAGCCACCTTTAAGGTTTATGCCTACAAGAAAATAGTTCTTGTAAAATCAGGACAGTAGTATAAAAATGATAGCTGGGAATCAGTAGGCAGATTAAAATAAATGCATTCGGATTTCATTTTCCTTAGTATCGCTTATCCATTATTATTACAGATATTGCTATTTAGAAGTTTGTCATCTAAATTCTGCAGTACTTACACTAGGTATGGATTTGTTTATAGATATGCCTCTGAGTTCTCTTTAAAAGATGAATCTTTAGAATGCCACATTGATTCTGTATAATGTGTCATCGTGAGATTTAAACTTCTACTTCCCTAGGAGTTCCAAACACATCAAGACCTAGAGATATGTGTCTTTTTCATTCAGGTGAATCAATAAGAAACTCAGCTTAAAAGACTCACTTGTAGTCAAGAAAAATTTCCATCAGATAAAACTTGATGGACACAGAAGAACTGACCATGAAATAAATTGGAAATCTATCCTTAGAATGCAACGTTCATGTAGAATTTATATCACATTATCCTGTTTTTAAATAAGGAGACAACAAAGTGTGTCAACTGTGTGATTTCACTACCACACTAGTGCAACACCATTTTAACAACTGCTACCTGTTGCAAGAGTGATTCTGCATAGTTCAACTGTTTCTGGGACTAGTGTGGATAGTCCATTTGCAAGTTATAGAAAAAAAATCTCTGCTACTCATAGGGACAGATTGTTGCAGTGAGATTCATTTACTAATGTAAATGAATGTCATACATGAAGAGGTCTGATTGGTCAGTGTAGGTGATTATGGCTACTTCTGGAGCTGTTATGACAGGGCATTGTAGTGAGTTGAAAACTGAATATGTGGCTCTTGTATTGATATTAATGAAGAAAACATGTGTCAGCATTAGAATTGGTATAATAATGAGCTAGCACAAAGGGAAGGCCATACTGGGCATAGGTAGCAAAGTATGGAAGAGCCAAATCAAAACTAAATTATTTGCCAGTTGGTTGCTGTGGGTTGTGCACCTGTGCCATTTAGCACTTGTTGTTTGCCACAAATTAAACTACATTGCCTTTTATGTATAAACCAGCCATGCCAATATTCCTCTGCTTACAAACAGTTAACAGTAGCAAGAGCAGTTTTATAGTTCAGTCTTCAAGTTTTTTCTCAATCAATTTAGGGTTAACTTATATGATTACTGTTTCAGTCCTGAGTCCCAGAGTAGATTTATTTAAAAGCAGAGATATTTCAATATTATTATGATTCCCAATAATCTACGCTGCATACTAAGCACAAAATTATACAATCTGTGCCCTGGCCTCCTTTATTTCAGCATTCCTCTGCCAGTGTAAGCTTCCCTTGTGGTTCAGGAATGACTGATGAGCCAGTAGGATGTTTTCCTGCGACTTGTGTCTCTGCAGCATGCAAAATTACAGACCTTGGTAACCTGCGTATTAATACTAGAGATTTATAGTCAAATCTGTCTCGCTTGGGGACACTTTTTCCCAAGAAGTTCACACCCCGAAGGTCACGTTACCTGGGTGAGAAGTGAAAGTCATCTGAGATACTTCAATATTTTTATGATTTTCTTGGCAATATGTGGATAAACACTGAAAGGGGTTGTTCAACTTTTTAACACCTAACTTTACTATAAAGCTCTGTACATCATTTACAAAATTATGAATGTGTTCTCATTAAAAATCCCAACATAAGAATTCTCAAAAACCAATCTTTTACTTTAACCTAAAGTACATCTTTTAGGGGCAAATTCACTAAGATGCGCAAATTCGCTAGCGTTCGAAGCACTTTGCCAGCCGATTTTTTCGCCAGCGCTACGCAAATTCACTAAAGTGCAAATTTATGCTCAGGTCGGCGAACGGTAGCATAGTTGCACTAGTGTTACTTCGCTAGGAAGAGCGCTGTTACCCTAGCGAAGCCTTATTTGCATACAGCGGGAACTTTAAGTTATATATATGTTACAGCCACTACATTCTACTACACAAGCCCAGGAAACCTTTAATAAATAAAATAAAGTTGTCCTATAGCCCTACATGTGCCCCCTGTATAGTTGAATTGCCATATGTCAGGAAATGTAAGGGGGAAGAAGGGTAACCCCCCCAAAAAAATATCGATCTTTTTCAGACTATCACCCTCCTATTCTAAAATACGCCGGCGTTTTTTGGGACTTAGAAAAAAAATTTACATTTTTTTTTTCAAACTCCTATCTATTGTATTGAACTTTGCCTGGTCTGACTAGGCAAAGTAATGTCTAGCGTAAGTGCTAATGTAGAGGAAAATGCTCATCTTTTGCGAATTTATTATCCTTCTTCAGTGCGAAACTTTGCCTGGAGTAAGGGTGCGAAGTTGCGCTATCTACTTCGCTAGCGAAAATTCGCCAGAGTTTATGTTTATTTGCATAGTTGCGAAATGACGTCACGCTGGCGAATTAGCGCTAGCGTTAGACGCTTCGCGCTTTAGTGAATTTGCCCCTTAGAGTCTGACTTCTCTGGAATCGGGGTCGGACTTCGCCAGTGAGCCACCAGGAAAAATCCTAGTTTGCCCCCTGGACCAGACCCATCATTGGCACTATGGCACTACACCCCAGCCTTGAGCAGGAAAAAAGGTAGACATGGGGATGCGGATGGGGCGTGCTCAGGTGTCTTACATGCCCCACACCACCGGGGAGGGGGCCTGGGGTAGTGTATGGGGGTCCTGAAGCAGCAAACCTGGCGGGCCCTAGTCTGACCCCGTCTGGAATTTGTGTAGAGGGAGGAGCATCACTTGGTATGGTTGAAGGAGTCACATGGTAGCGTGATGATGTCAGTGTATTCTTTTCCCTTACTTTGCACTCATTTAACTTCTTTGTTGTTGTTTTTTGTCCCACACTCCCTTTATATTTCATTTGGCCTCTGACTCCTCTTGAAGATGAGCTAATATTCATTAGTTTGGATCACAGAATTTAACTTCCTTGTAGCATCAGTATCTGCTTTCCCCTCATAAACTATGTTTGACAGCAGCTCCAATCACATAGTTTTTCTCACTGCATTGTGCTGGTAAAAGAAAACTTTTGACTGCAACTTGGATCACGTGACTCTAAAGGCAGCACCACACTGCTTTGAAAAAAATCTGACAATCCAAGCTGCAGTCAAAGGAATGGTTAGGTAGGAAGATTGTGTGACACAACACAGCAGGGCCCCCATTCAGTACAAGTGATTATTAGCAGGACCACTGCAGGAAATAGAGCCAATCAGAAGAGAAAATATGCAGGTTCAGGCAGAAGGAACCTGTATGTGCTGTAGGCTTATAATGCCCGCACACTACTCCCGTTAACAAGCTGTATAATTAAATTAATAATAATAAAAATTATCTAGCTGCATGCTACTGGAATCAAGCGTTAAAAGGGGTCTGCGGTCCCATGCCTGGGCATAAACCAGGACCCAGAGGTATATTTAGAGATGATTATATTATATTCCCAATCTATAGAAAATTGGAAATAACAAGTACATTTGAATTCTGCGTTGATTTGCATTGTTTAGTGAATGGAAGGCAATTTTGTCATGGTGAACACTACTTAACACAAAACATGTTTTGCATGGGCCTGTAATCATCAAAATTTCAGTATATGCCAATTTGTTAAGATTTGAGATACGGAGGATTATTTACTAAAATCTGAAATTATCTTATAATATCAATATAAAAAGCTCAACCAAATGCTAATGCTTTATTCTATCTTATTTATTAATAAAAAAAAACCTAGATTTCATTGGATTGTGAAAAAACTTGAGCAAATATCCGATTCGCTCCAATTTTTCTGTTTTTTTATTGTCCCCGAATCACTTTTTTTTTTAGTTTTTGTCTGAAAACCCCAAAAAGGTTTGTTTTTTTCAGATTAAACCCAACGCAGATCACACTAACTTCAAATTGGGATAGGTGTCTCTCCCATTTACTTATACATGACTTTGAGAGTTCTGAGATGGTGAATTTTCAGATTCTGACTTTTTGCAGCATCGGGGTATAATAAATCTCAAAAAATTTGAGTTTTGCCCCAAAAATCCCGACCAGAAAAGCTGATGTTTAATAAATAACCCCAATGCTCTCTAATGTGTTAAAAATTCATTTGTGTATACAGTAAATAGGCAAAGAATTAATTTTGCTAATAGTAGACACTGCTATGATCTTAGTAAGCTCACTCAGTTGCATTCCCTGCCATTGTGCACATGCAGAAAGTTAAAGATTGGAACTCAATCCTCTAAAACAAGTGTGAAAATGCAACTAGCCTGCTAGAAATTGGAATAGCACTGATGGGTTATATAAAAGAACAGAAAAGAATAAGACATCTTTTCTGTGTCTCAAAAATTAAGGCAAGAGTAGCCTCATTACTCAGTATCTGCATTTAGTACTTGCTGAAAACTTGAATAAAAACTATAAAATAAATAATAATAAAAAAACAGCATTAGTTCCTAGGCCTCTTGCAAAGCGTGCTCAGTCCTACATTCCATCACGATATAAAAATATTTAGATATGCAGTATGCTCTTCCATATTTTGTGGTTAATAAATTATCAACATACAGGTTTCCACTACATTTACGTTTGGCATAATAATGAGTCTTTTGAGTTATGTTACAGGAGCATTACTTTTCTTTATATATAATGCCTTTAAATATTTAAACCAAAGGCCTGTCTCAGTAGCGAACTATATATGATAGTAGTTATCATAGCACTCAAAATGCACATTTATGATTCGCCATTGATTTAGTAGACAAGTGTGACAAGCCTTGCTGTGGTATTATGCTAGTTATATTCCCACTGCAAAGGTATTGCAATGTAGTTTATATATATATATATATATATATATAGATAGATAGATAGATAGATAGATAGATAGATACATACATACATACATACATACATACATACAGATAGATAGAAATACATCTGTAAATTGGTCTTTAGTAGTAATCCCTGTTAAGCACTCATTATATTTAAATGAATTAAGCTGCATTTTTAAGAGAGTAATACCATTTAAACAATGAAAAGAAAACCAACTGTTATTTCTCTGCTGTAACATACCTGTAGAATTAGACAAGTGTAGGCTTTTGCACTTGTTATGGTAAATTGAACAGGCAAACTGTATTGCTAACTATTGCTGATTATTTGGAATCAGACACTAGGGAGAAGATTTATTAAGGGTTGCATTGAAAATTCAAATGTTCATATTTTTTTTAATGGTCACAATTGTCAAATTTGACTAGGGAATTATCTTAACTTGATTCGAGGTTTTTTTTAAAAAAAAGTTTGAATTCGATTTTTGAGATTTATCATTCTCTGGCCCTTTAAGAATTCAAATTTGACCTCCCTAAACCTGCCAAATTCATGCATAAGTCAACGGGAGAGGTCCATTGACCAATTTGGAGATGTTTGCAGCCTTTCTGACATTCAAGTTTTTTTCAAAGAAAAAACTTGAATGGAGTTTGGTCAGATTCGAATTTGATTTGAGTTTTTAGGTCGGTAAAATTCATTGAATTTTATATATTAAACTTTCTTAATTAACCCCCCCCTGTCAAATTTCTAGTATATTTGAATTTAAGGGAAAGAAAATTCAACCTGTTATAAATGTGCCTCCCCAAGTTTGAATAAACTTACAATTTAAAAAACAACTTGAATGTTTGCTTATGTATTAAAAAAATCTGAATATAAATAACCCACTGAATGTCACTTTCTGATTGTACATCATCCCAACCAAGGACTTTTCTTCTCCAGATAATCCTACTATATTAGGTAGACCCCAGATCCTTGGGGAGAGCAGGGGCTGGACAAGGGGAGTAGGCAACAGAGAAATGTACATGCCTTGCACCCCCCCCCCAGCTTTGCTCCCTAGGCAAGTGCCTACTTGGCCTACCCCTAGTTCCGGCCCTGTTTGGGAGGAGCCCTCAGATACTTGGATCCTTTCAGGTCTTATGGTGAGAGGAGCAGGGAGAGAGTTCTGGGCAGGCAAGGGAACCAAATGTTTAAAGGAAGAACAGGGAACAATGATTGTAGTCACAGGACAGGCCTAGTAGATAACAATCAGACAGTGCAGTACAAATTCGGGAGACAAGAGAGTTGTCGAGGTTATAGACCAGGTCAAAACCAAAAGTATCACAATACAGAACAGGATCCAAGTGAATGGCCAATAAACATGCAAAGGTCAGGACAGGCAACAGACTAGGATTAATCAGGGACAGGCTGGGTCAAGAACAGACTAAATAGACTAGGAATTGCACCCAGGAACTATTGAAAATAGACCTACGTTGGGCAGAGAGTTATTGCTCATGGCCCTTTTAAATATTTGAATTTTGTGTCATTTACAGGTTGGCAGGAAGAGGAAGTGTTCCCGCCACCAGGTACTCTCACAAGGGCCCTTTCACCCCTTTCTAAATGTGTGCAGTTATTAATTCAATAAAGATTGTTTCACTAGTCTAGAGTACAGTTTTTGAACTGAAGTCTACACTGTTCTAAGCATAATGACCACTAACGAACAAAATATAATTTTCAAAAGAAAAGAAGAAAGATTACCAGACTCATTTTCTCACTAATGAAAGAATTATGTATGGTATCCATTTGCTTTCAATGGAAATGAATATTGGTTTGTATAACATCTTATGCATTTGCAGACATTCCAAACTTTTCATTGCATTAAGTACATATTAGTCAGAATAAATTAGATATTACATCTTAGTTTTTGCCTTCCTTGTCCAGTAGACTCCAGGTGTCTGTAAGTCAAAAATGAAGCATAGCGGTGGGATATCACCAGATCCATTCACTGTCCTCCAGATGGGCAGAAGCTTGCCAACCCACTTTCTTTTTATTAGGTTATCACTTTGTACACAGAAACAGATGTACTGCTCATTTCCATCATGGGGGCCTCTGTTTATATTTAGTTGTTCAGTTTGACATCAGCAACATTTTTGTTATTTGACATTCTATTGTAAAACATGCAAAAAGCTGAGAACTAAACCTCAAAAATCTCTATGAAAAGTCAACCTTTCCATATTATTTGTCCTTGGAAACATTTTGTTTGTTAATTTCACAGTGCTGAATTAGTTTTTCTATGACTGCAGCTATAAATGAAAGAAAGAAGGACCATTGAAACTAAACTCTATGGAAGTATAATGTTCTTTGTTTGCTATGATTACAGCCAATAACAGTCAAACAAAAACAGGAATTGAACTCGGTCCTCTAGAAGAAAAGTGGTGCACCTTAAAGATTTCAGAATCTTAGAGGGCAGGGTATATGTTTCTGGGCCCCACAACCCATTACAATTGATGTTTCTCATACTGTTATTCCAATGTAGAACTGCTGTTAAAGACAATTGTACACAAAATAATTATTTATAATCTAGTTCAAAATTTAAAAATTTACAGTGATCCAGGGTTGAAGATTCAATGTTTAATTAACAACAAAACATTGCATTTGCCTTGAAAGTGGAATTGGAATTCTGGATGACACATGGAACTTTTGCATGTATAATCCTTGTCTGTTCTGTGGTTGTTACAACAATATAAAAGTATTTCACAATAAATAGAATGACTAAAGCTGAGCCAAAGTTTTATTTGTGCAAAACTGTTGCTTTTACTAGAAGCAATACACTTTACTTCAAAGAAAACTTGCACCACAAAAACAATAGCAGAGGTATATCGGTGCAAGATCAACAATCAGATGGTAAAGTACCACTGGCAACAGAATCATCATACATTTTATCAGAAATACTGTAGCACAGGTCTCCCCCTTCCCCAAGTGCAGTAGCAGAATGAAGAGAAGGTATGTGTTGTGTTTGGTAGCCGAGGATGAGGAGAGTATTACAGTGCTTTATTAGTAGCTGATTCATGCAGCCATTACATAGCAGCAGTAACTCTTACTTTCACAAGCTGTACAGAAAGTCCTGTGTATGCACAGTGACGCCCACAGGTCATTTATATAAACACCACATATTCCCCCTATAGTAGGAAAGCATTTGGGCAAATATAATAAACAGTAACAATTAAACAGTATGTTTCTTAAATATATACATTCTTCACATGACATAGTCCTTGGTCCATGCAGGTAGTTTTCTGATTCTCTCAGTATGCCTTATAGATTCACTTTCTTCAGGCCTATTGCGATTGGCATTAGGAGTAGGAAAATGTCCTTCATCAAATGGAACACCTGCAAAGTCATATCTAGCAGGAGCAAGACAACTTGCATTCCATATGCATCCATCAGACAGTTCATACTGTATGTGTATGGTCCTCACTGGCATCTCATGTCAAGTGGTGTAGTAAATTTAGATTGTACTTGTTTCAGTATTCCTGGTTTCTTAATTCTGACAAAAGATGAAAGTGCACTTCTCTTGCACCACATTTTCTGTCAGTATAAGCCTTGCACATTTGACAATGTCTGACAGCAGGTGAAGGGGGCAGAGGGATTCCGGCTGTGGCAGGGGGGCCCACTGGGATAGCGGGGGTAGCGGGAGGGGTGCGGGCCCCTGTCCAAGGCTGACTGTAAGGAGCCCCCATGGCCCATATAAGCCAAATTAGTCATGTGTTTTAGCTATAACAACTCTAGCCAGCACCATTTCAGTTTTGAATTTCTTTTTTCAGATTGTTTTACCCCAGTTGGATATCTTTAAATATCTAAATATAATAATATCACTTAATTAAAGAAGTTATTGCTCCCTGCATTTTGACATCTATTTTGAAATAAATAAATAAATAAAAGTATCTCTCCTTATTTACCAGTAATATTAAAAATATTAAAAAACTGTGACCTACAAACTTTATTATTTAACACATAAGCATAAACAGTGAATAGTGAAATATATCAATATATACTATTATACATACATTTAATGGGCTGCAAAGTAAGACAGCAAAATGGAAACATAAAAGAAGAAAAAATATTGCTAGATTCAGACGTTACGGTAGACAGCTTTCTCATTTGAATGTCAGCCTTTTAAGTGCCAAGGTAGGAAGGAACCATGAGCCTCTATTTTGTCCAAACAAAGAAAAAATACTTCCCACCACTGTGTCCATAAAATAACATTTCATTATTCTTACATTAATATCAATAAAGATGTCAAGCTGTCAGATAAGAAGTTAATCTTGTTCTGAGCACAATTAAAGATGCTATTATCCAGCCACCTGGGGCCAATTTGGCTTTTGACAAGCCAGCGGGTTTCATAGATAAAAGGGACAAGAACATGATTGGACTAGTGGATTGTGCAGATCCCATTAGGTGGAACGATCACTTACGTATATTCTGAAATTTAGTTCTTCAAACATTAAAAACAAAAATTTTTGCTTGCTTTGAACATGGAATAGGAATTCTGGATAACACTTGGAACTTTTTGACTAAAGTGTTGTGATAGAATATCCTTTTCTGTGAAAGCAACGAAAGGCAGCAAGGCATGTTATTGATTTTTATAGAACATATATTAATACAAATTACATCATGAATTCACTCTTTACAAACATATTCCTCTTCAAATACCACATTTTAACTTGTTTGCAAGATACAATAGCAAGATAATCTCTTGCTATTATAATAAAATGTTTTCTAATACAGCTACAATAATAATCAAAATTTAGGATCAGACTCTTATGTACAAGGACATTTCGCATTATATTCACCGACTTTGGCTTGAAATTTTAAACCTGGTTGATCAAGTTTTAGTACAAGATGGTCTTGTAACCATGTTCATACACAAGGAGCAGCATCTTGCTATGAATCTGGTAAACTCAAGGTCTAAAGTAAACTATTCGGTTTGAATTGGTAAAAGAGGTGTGACTTTGGGTGCAAGGTGCAACAATAGAGATTGCTATGCCTATATCTTCTTCTAAATCTGCCATCTCCCACAGGGCAAGATATGAGTATGCTTTTCCCATATTTAAGTGAGTTTTCGTGTGGTGCACTCCAAAAACTTACAGGCAGGTATACTGGCTACTGATAACATTAATCTTAGCATGTGCATGAATGTGAGTGACTGTCATTTTTAAAAATTTGGATTAATTTATTATAATGGAGTATTTTTGTTCAAGCAGCACAAAACATACTGCATATCATTATACTACTGAGTCTGCTGTTTATTGTTTCAGGATGTGTATGTTACCTAACATAACTTCATTTAGCTGCCTCTAAAGCCGAAAATGCAGACTGAGTTCTTACAGCACATAAAATCTATGAAGTCTCTGCATTTATGCATTCAGTGGTAATCACATCTCCTGACTCATTTTCGCACTGCCAGGAGCAGTTTGTAAACAGAAGGCTGGCCATACAAGTAAGCATGAATTTCCCTTCTTTCAATTAACAGGTTTGTTACTGAGATAAAGTGTACAGGAGAGAACAGTTGTAAGAATTTACATTTGGTGCACTAATATGAAATTCAAAATAAAAGGTGCCATAAAATGCATACATATATTAAATTGAGACATCAAAATTGCATGGTTAAAGGTAACAACAGTTAATTAAACCAAGATCACTAAAAACTAGGATTCAACAATTTTACACTAATATGTTTTAGCTTTCTAGCATATTGCAGTACAGAATGGTTGGGACCTGGAGTTTTTCAGATAAAGAGTCTTTAATTTGGATCTCCATACATTAATTCTACTAAATACACATTTAAATATTAATTAAACCCAATAGAATTGTTTTGCCTCCAATAAAGATTAGTCTATGGGGCAAATTCACTAAGTGGCGAAAAAATGCTAGCGTTGCCTTCGCTAACGTTCGCCGCACTTCACCAGGCAAATTTTCACCAGCGCTAATTCACTAAAGTGCGAAGTTACGCTCAGGTCGGCAAACAGTAGCGTAGTTGCCCTAGTGTTACTTCACCAGGCAAAGCGCATTTACGCTAGCGATGCCTAATTTACATAAGGTGCATATTTCAAAGCATAATAGAAGTATATGTTACAGCCACTACATTACACTACACAAGCCCAGAAAACCTTTAAAAAATAAAATTATGTTTTCCTATTGCCCTAAACATGTTACATAGTTACATAGTTACATAGTTAAATTGGGTTGAAAAAAGACAAGAGTCCATCAAGTTCAACCCCTCCAAATTAAAAATCCAGCATACATACACACACACATCTCCACTCCACTCATGTCCAGTATAGTTGTATAGTTGAGTTGCCATATGTTAGGAAATGTAGGGGGAAGGAGGGTAATCCTAAAAAAACCCATCACCCAACAAAAGGTAAAAGACGCCAAACTCCTATCTATTGTATTGAACTTTGCAAGGTCTGACCAGGTGAAGTAACGTCTAGCATGGTTAGGGAATTAGCGTAATTACGATCCTTCGTCAGTGTGCAACTTCGCCTGGCGTTAGGGTGCGAAGTTGCGCTAGTCTATCTACTTCGCTAGCGAAAATTCGCCAGAGTCAGTGTTAGTGAATTTGCGAAGTTATGAAATGACATCACGCTGGCATATTTTCGCTAGCGTTAGTCACTTCGCCCTTTAGTGAATTTGCCCCTATGAGAGATGGTCCTTATTTGGAGCTTTCTGGATAATGGGTTTCCAGATAACCAATGCCATACTTGTACCTATATTTCTAACCAAAGCCAGCTTAAGATTTTTTGTCTTGCTCTCAACCCTGAGGGAAAGTCAGTATGGGTTACTATTGATAAAGTTCAGAGGTATAAACTGAATTTCCCCAGCAAGAATATTTCTGTGCCCCACACCCTATTGGAACTCACGATTTAGTACAACACATGCTAGCTTGTAAATATCTTGGCAGTGGAGAAACTAGCCACAGCCGGGCCCAGGTACAAGATGCACCTCCAGACCCTCCCACTTGTGATAAGCTTTACTGTGGCTCCGGCAGGCCCCAAGGGGGTGCAGGCCTGGGCAAAATTGCACCTCCGGTACACCACATATTGTAGCAACTGATCTTTTGAGATCTTCATCCCTTGCAGCATACTGTCCCTAAAGTTACACCATTTATAAAGGTTAGGGATGCATCAAATCCAGGATTCGGTATTCGGCCAGGATTTGGCCATTTTCAGCAGGAATCGGAATCGGCCAAATCCTTGTGCCTGGCCGAACTGAATCTGAATCCAAGGAAGTAAAAAAAATGTTTTGCCACGCAATTCTTGCACACTCTCTTTTGCCCTGACTAATTTGCATATGCAAATTAGGGTTCTGATTTGGTTCGGTATTCGCTCAAATCTTTCACGGTGGATTCGGTGCATCCCTAATAAAGTATACTGTATATACAATCTGTAAACCCTAGATGTGCTATAGAATAATAATGCACTTATATTGTAATTGAAAGTGAGGTAGAGTATCGTTAAAAGTAGTTAAAATGTTCTGCAGGGTGTTTGTTGATTTTGACAATTGCCTGTTGGGCACTCCACTATTGCTATTGCTAAGTATAATGTGCTATGCTAATGCTATTGCTAAGTATTTTACACTGTAATTCTTTCAAGGCACCACTCATCACTCTAAAGGGTCGATTTACAAAATTCATGTGAATAGATTGAAGTTCGATCGAATTCCGATCATAGGATTAATTCGAATGGTCGAATATGCAAATTAGGCTTATTCGTCGAATAGCGAACGATTGAATGATCGATTATTCGATCGATCGATCATTCGATCAGCGAAGGATTTA
>CM044443.1:44566408-44586125 GCA_024363595.1 Xenopus borealis
GGTATAGTTTTCCTTTAAAATCTCAAAATACCAACATATTTTCTTCTTTCCTAATGGTCCCATGCTTCTATTATGTTTCTTTCTTTTTTGAGGAGCAGGGAGCTGAGAAGAACCAAAGGCAAGCAGGCCAATGCAGGTCATTTAAAGGGTTTGTTTACCTTTAAATTCACTTACTAGTATGACGTAGAGAGATATTCTTAGAAAATGTGCAGTTGGGTTTCATTTATTATTATTTGTGGTTTAAGCGTTTTTTATCTTTTTATTCAGCAGCCCTCCAGTTTGCATTTTCAGCAATCTGGTTGCTAGGGGCCAAATGACCCTAGCAACTATGCACTGACTTGAATAGGAGACTGGAATATGAATAGGAGAGGGCCTGAATAGAATTATGAGTAATAAAAAATATCAATAACATTACGGGGCTGATTTACTAAGGGTCGAATAGGGTCAAAGTGAAAATTTGAATACATTTTGAATTTAAAAAATTCGAAGTAATTTTGGGCTACTTCAACATTCGAATAGCCCAAAATTTTATTAAAATTTTTGAATTTTGAAGTATTGGCCCTTTAAAAACCCTTCAACTTCGACTGTTTACCAGCTTAAAGCTGCTGAATTTCTAATTCAGCATATGGGGAACCTCACAGAACTTGTCCTGAAAAGTCCTCAGAAATTGAAGGATTCTGGTGAAAATCATTTGAATCATTCAAAAATGAACCTCCAAAAAATTTTGATGGTCGAATTTCGAACTATTTTCCACTTCCAAATTGGAGCCTTAGTAAATTAGCCCCTACATGTGTAGCCTTACAGGCTTTGAGTCAGTGACCCCCATTTGAAAGCTTGACAACGTGTTGTTCATAAATTAAAAAACAAAAACCTTTGTTCTTAAAAATTTACTCATTTGCACTTATCCGGAAACCCATTATCCAGAAAGCTACCAATAAAAGGAAGGGCATCTCCCCTAGACTACTTTGTAAACAATTCTTATAATTTTATTCAATTATTTACTTTTCTGTAATAATATAACAGTACCTTGTACTTAATTCAAACTAAGCTACATGAATTTACATTGGTGGCAAAACATTCCTATTGGGTTCACTTTCTGTTTAAATTATTTTTATGTTTAAATGACAAGGTATGGAAATCCAAGGTACAGAAAGATCCCTTAGCTGGAAAACCACAGGCCCAAGTATTCTGGATAAAAGATCCTATGCCTGTACTAGGAAAACAGGAGACCAGGAACGTGCATTGATCAAACCCTACTAACAAATGGCATATATGCAGTTTCAACTGTAAAGGTGTTAATTACAAGCAAAAACACTCTGCTAGCACAAATCTACAATAACTATACCATAGCTTTAAAATATAACCAGATCATGATTTTTTTTAGCATGTTATATATATATATATATACATAGTTACATCATAATTGCAAACATTTAGTCAGATTCATCCTGTTTGTTTAACTTCTTATGGTGACAAATTTAAGGGGAAAACATACTTTCTCACTTTAAAATGACAACTGGACCGGTCTCTCTGTAAATATAGTACACTAATCACTAATAATGTTGGTAGCCTAATAATAATCCAAATTTTACATATATCATACACATACATATACATTTTCACTTATTTTTAATTCCATCCACAAATTTACCTAATTTATCAAAAAATGACTTGGAAAAAGTGCCTACAAATCGAATCATGGGACTTTTGCGAATTGACAAATGAAAAACTCAACCTTTTTGGATTATTGAACGAAAATCAGTCTGAAACCTTGAAGATCATAAAGGCAAGAATCATCTTCAAGTTGTAAAAGGGAATCTGCCATTGATTTTTTCATGAGGTTTTACATGGAGTATTTTCGGATTTGGAATTATAGCTAGTGATGGGCGAATTTATTCGCATGGGGTGAATTTGCAGCGAATTCCCGCGATTCGCCGCTGGTGAATAAATTCGCGAAACGCCAGCAAAATTTCGCCTGGTGAAAGTTCGCCAAAAAAAACAAGACGTGCGTCGCCAAAAATTACGCGAAACGTTGAAGTTGACACGACCCGCGTCAAAACCGTGCCGGTTTCAAAAGTTTTTCGCCAATTCGCGAATTTCTCTGGAAATTCACAAATTTTTCGGCGAAGCGAAACTGGGGAGATTCGCCCATCACTAATTATAGCAGCTTTGGAGCATAATAAATGTCAAAAATTGTAAAATAAATTTGTTTTTCAGTCTAAAAATCTCAACAAGAAAAATGTGAGGCTTCATAAATCCCTTAATTTTGATTTGAAAAATGCAGCATTTTTAAATTTCTCAAAATGAAAATCAAACATATTATAATCTATATAAAAGAGCTACCAGATTATATTATATCCCTAAGCAGTCCTTTAGCCATCTTTTAATTTATGCTACAATTTCTATTATAATAAAAGTCTCCTGTGAAGTAGTACAGAACAGGAAAAGAATTCTGAAAGAAAAATTCACTCAGCATGATGGAGAATCATGGACTAAGTAGAAAATGTGTTTATGAGCCCACCAGGCCTTAATGCTTAATATGGTGATCATCATGTGAAATCCTAAGGAATTGTTAGAGGGAGAAGAATTTCTCCCAAAAGGCTGTGAAATATGACACTATCTATGTGTTGCACGAGAAGAAAGTTCATTATTTGCCTTGGTAACCTGTGCATATTTGACTGCTTTACAGTATGACAGGAGGATTAAAGCCTCACCTCAGGATAGCTGTAAAGAGGAAAGATGATGTCCCACAGGAGGGGGTTAACATTCATTTTGGAGCAGGGAATGTAATGGTTTAAGAAAAGACAGTGAGAAATATTCTTCATGCAATTTTGTCACATCTAATCTGGACGCTGCCAAGTGTGCCTGCCATTCTGTGACCAAACTGATGTTTATATATCTATCAAGGCTGTTTTGGTACTGTTTGAAGTATTTTTCCTCAGAATACTTCTTCAAGCAGTAGAGAGAAAACAGAGGGACATTTAGCATCTTCAAGCATAATCCTTTCTTATCAGAGATAGCCAGGCTTGTAAGAAGGTCAGTATTTCTCCAAATTGCACATTAACACAAAATATAAATATAATACTTTCCACTCTGTGATCAATTCATAGCAAGGCCTATTCTACTTCTTTCCCAGCAGTACCCCATCTTCATAAAATAACCCTTCTTTACTGATGACTCAAATCATACCATTCAGCCACAATTTCTATACTTAATTTTCTGTGCATTCAACAGTTCTGCTTTATGATTGACCACATACAGTTTTTTACTGCTATGTACATTTATATGAACTGTAGATGCTGATTTTAGTGATGGAAAAACCATTTTTTTCTTCACTGAAATATTTGTAAAATTGCAGAAACATTTCAGAAATGTTGCCAAAATATTGCCAAATGCATTAGAGTCAATTCCTTTTTTAGTTTTTTGGTTTTTTGCCAGTCCAATGAAACTCTGCTTTTATAAGCAAAAAGGATACACAGAGAAATTCTAATAATGCTGTTGCCATTTCATTTTTCTGGCAAAATTCTATTACTGTTAGAGGTATTTTTTTCCGATAAAACAAAAAAAATTGTGGTATAGATTTGCAAAAATGTGAATTTTGCTGCTAAAAAATAAATTGCAAAAAATATGTGAAAACTGATACCTGTACTCCAGAATGTTTGGAACCTGGAGTTTTCTGGATAAAGGATCTTGTAATTTGGCTCTTCATACCTTAAGGGGGCTATGTACTGTAATAAAAAAAAACTAAAGGGCAGATATACTAAGGGTTGAAGTGAAAAACTTCTAATTTCGAAGTAATTTTTGGGTACTTCGACTATCGAACAGGCCAAAATTGGATTCGAATTGAAAAAAAAAACTTTGAATCAAATTTTAAAATTCGACCATTCGAAAAGTACTGTCTCTTTAAAAAAAATTGATTTTTTTTTTTTTTTTAAATTGGACATTTGGCCACCTTAAACCTGCAGAAATGCAGTTTTAGCCTATGGGGGACCTCCTGTGACCTTTATTAAGGAGTTTTTTTGAACATTTTTGAAAATCTATTTTTTGAGGGAAACTCATTCAAATAGTTTGATTCAAATGATGCAAGCTATTTTTAAACCCTTTTAAAAAATGTGATGTTTTTCCCCTTCAAATTTTGACCCTTGAGTCCTGAGAATTTGAAGGATTTTGGTTGAAATTGTTCTAATCGTTCGACTCATACTATACATTTGATCAATTCGAATTATTTCAATTCAATCGAAAACTGACGTATTTGATCCATTTTCGATCGAAAATGGCCCCCCCAAAAAATTTGATGGTCGAATTTAGAAGTCTTTTCACAAATTTGACCATTATTAAATCTGTCCCTAAGGGTCAATTTTTTTGGTCAAAACTCTCCAGCTCGAATTGGGACTAATCCAAACTCGATTTGAATTTTTATTTGAATTCAAATTTGAAAATCTAGATTTATCAAAACTTGACTCTTGTAATAATTCAAATTCGACAATTAGAATTATTTGCTGAAAATGGAATCTATGGGAGATGGTCTTCCATAAATCTCTGCCTTCTTGGTAATGGTCATGGAACCTACACCTGTATCATGTTAATGCATTCAGCCAATGCCTTTAGTTGATAATGTTGTCTCTAACAATAAAATTGCTTTATTATACATTTTGGCATATTTGATGCTCTCCCTTTTTTTAACCAAAAAGTAAACCACAGTAACCAATGAGTTCATTGCTTTCAGATGACCAATGAATGCAACCTGATTGGTGTTATGGATTACTAGTCATGTAGCAGCCTTTGCACCTCTCATTACATTATCTCTCTTGGAGCATCAAAATAGTATGTGTCAGGGCCCGAAGGCGTAGCTAGTAGTGTGGACCAAGGAGGAAGTACACAATTCGAGGTATCCGAAGGGTAGAAGCAAAAGAGTAGTCAAATCCAGGCAAGAGGTCGGTTCAGGCAGCAAGATATCAAGGTCAAAGTTCAGGTAGAGGGTCAATAACAAGTAATCAAAGCCAAGAGCGCACCCAGGAACACAGAAGTAGAACCTATAAACGGGCAATGACACAGAGTACTGGGCTCCTTTAAATAGGCCTGGTTTGGCGCCAAGGAAAACGTCAGCGTGATGGCGTCTGGATGCGTGCTTGACTGCGCTCGCTGACGCCTTGACGCGCGCGCCCATGTGGACGCGCGCTGACGCCTTGACGTGCGCGCCTCTGGGGACACGCGCCGGCGACTCGATGTGCGCCTGTGCGCCCGGCAGGAATCCTCACAGTATGGCTATGTTTGTAACTTGCAAATGTTGTGCTAAGAGACAGGTCGCAGGCTGAAACAAAATATTGCCATTAATTCTAATTTGTGTTGCAGTACAAACAGCAAAACAGCAAAAAAATGCAAATCCTTGTTAATGATGCAACTCCATGAATATAACATACCTTACCTTGGAACTCTGTGAAAAAAGACCTAAAATATCCCTTCCTTACTGATAGCTGAAATCTCATTATCCAGTTCTAAGTTTCAACACTGGTTAGAAAAGAAAATGTATTACTGGTTATACAAAAAAACAACTATAAAAAAAAATATTTAATCGCCCTCATTATTATAATCTATACCTGTGTTTGCCTCTAAACTTCATCATCCATGCCTACAACTATTGTTGTAAGCACACTTGCCCAGCATCATTACTGATGTAAAAATGTTACTTTCCAACAACATTCTGTTCTACACATGTATATTCACAAAGAATGCAAGTTGATGGGGGCAGCTTTCCTTGTTATATGAGTTTTATATGCATGTCAAGCTACTGACAGCCCAGTCTCCTCACTGTGGAGCTGCTCCATGTGAATCAGATCCTGGTGCTGTGGCTCCTCTGAATTACAATGCTGGTCACACTTGGGGGCAGATTTACTAAATTTACATAAAGGATTCGAAGTTCGATCGAATTTTCAAATGTTTTTGAAGACCACTTCGACCAGTGAATTTTGAAAATTTGATCGAATCGAATGATTCTAATGATTTGAATAAATATCTATTTGAATATTCGACAGCCGAAGTACTTCCCCTTTAAATTTTTATTCGACTGCTAGTTCGCCAGATCAATGCTACCTAATTGGGATTCAAAAATTTTGATTGAATAAAAAAATTAAAACCGTTGGAATCGATCGATTTGAACGATTTTATTGATCGATTGAATTTTTCTATTCTATCGCTCTACCAATTGAATTGCAAATTCTAATTTGGAGAATTTTTTTTCCCTAACTATTCCCATGGTCTTGGTATTTTTCGGATTTTATATAAATGACTTCTATATCGACTTAAAATTTTTCTATCACTTGTTTTAACCTCATAAGAACGAGGAGAGACTAAGGGGGCAGATTTACTAAATTCACATGAAGAATTCGAAGTTCAATCGAATTTGTATTAAATTCAAATTTGAATCTTTGAATATGCAAATTAGGCATATTCAACCATCGAATATTCGAATTCGAATGATTTGAATATTCTAATGAAATTTTATTCGAATATTCAAATATTCGATGGTCAAATAACTTCCCCTTTAAATTTTTCTTCGACCACCTACTTCGCCAGATCAATGCTACCGAATTGGGTATCATTACCTTTGATCAAATATAAAAAATTTGATTGATCGCTTAAAATCGTTAGAATATTCGATTCAAATTAGATTTTTTATTCGATTTTTTTATATTCCATTGTTCGTTCGTTCGTTCGTTCGATCGAACTGCGGTAGAATTCTTCAAATTCGAAGCATTTTACTTCCCCATTATTCCCATGGTCGAATTTCGAATTTTCGACCATTAGTAAATCTGCCCCTAGGCGTAGCAATTGTGCTTTTACATTCCAGGTAGATCCATTCCAGATTCTGTCCTCATCTCCAATGTGTAAATGTTGAAGTAGTTTTGTACTTTTGTCAAAATTTTTCTTTTGTCTCTAATACATTTTTTGTTTCTGTTGTCTGTACCGTTTATGCAGGGTCTCATCATTGTGGTAACACTTAAAGCTCCAATGCAGAAAATTGTGTCTGTATTTGTCTGGCAAGGAATAACTCTGCTGGAGATTTGCCTCCTTCCAGGGCTGTTGCTCTGTAGTTTAAGAGTGAAACTTCTGGGTCCTGACTTGAATGAACAGCTTTTTTCAACAACTGTTTTTTAATCTTTATGCCACACTCTGCAAGTCCATTACTCTGTGGAAATCTTGGGCTTGAAGTGACATGCTTGAATCCAAATTCTTGTGTGAAAACCATGATCTGTTCTTACTTCTCTTGGTATTCCATATCTGCAGAAATGTGTTTTAAGTATTTTGCATACCTCAGATGATGTGCTATTTTTTAATTTTTGAACTTCTGTATAATTGGAGTATGCATCTAATATTGCTAAATTCTCCTGTCAATTTAACCTGAATATATCAACTCCAATTGTATCCCAGGGTCCACATGACATTTCTCTCTGTATTAGGGGATCCCTTGGAAGTGCTGGAGCAAAGGTTTGGCAAGTTGTGCAGCTTGTTATGACTTGAGCAAAATCCTCATTTATAGAGGGCCAAAATAAGGATTCTTGTGCCCATCTTTTGCATTTTTTTATTCCAAGATGTCCTTCATGTATTATGGTTAGCATGTCCTTTCAGAGAGTTGAGGCACAACAATTTGAGATCCTTTGAGCAATACTCCACCCGATGTAGAAAGTTTATCACAATATTGATTATATGACTTCAGAAGACATATTTTGGGATTGTTTGTATGTAATGCAGTAATCTCTTCTTGTAGATGATCATCAGAGGCAATTTCTTCCACATTTTTTCTTATATTACTTTCCTAGCCATCACTGTCTGATGCAACAGTGTCCTTGATAATGCATCTGCAACTAGAAGGAACCTGCCTTGTGTACATTCTACTTTGTAGTCATACAGTATTTCTGCAATTTCAATAACAAACGTTCAATCCATGGAGGAGCTTTCCATAGTTCTTTCTGTGTGATGGTAAGCAGTGGCTTGTGATCTGTTTCAGCCACAAATGTTGTCCCATACACAAAGTTGTGGAATGCCTCACATCTAAAAGCAATACCAAGGGACAGATTTATCAAGGGTCAAAGTGAAAATTTGAATTTAAAAAATTTGAATTTCACAGTCATTTTTTAGGTACTTTGACTATTGAATAAGCCAAAATTCAATTCAAATTGAAAAATTCAACCATTTGAATATTGAAGTACTGTCTTTTTAAAAAAATTGAATTTGACCCTTCACCACCTTAAACCTTCCAAATTGCTGTTTTAGCCTATTGGAAACCGTGTATAAACTTAATGGAGTCTTTTGGAAAATTTTGAGAATTTAAATTTTTTTTATTTCACCAAAATGTTTGGTTTCTTAAACTGACATTTAGCACGAGTCAGTTTAACTCAAGTTTCTTTTTCTGTCTGTAAAACTCACTTTAATCTTTTGTCATACTCTGATTCTGTGGTGCCCCAAATTAAAATATCATCTATGAAGACTTTAAGTCCTTCAACCCCTTCCAAGAGTTGTTCTGTTCTGTGAAAAATCTATGGTACAGAACTTAATCAAAAAGGCAGACACATGAACAGATACCATCAAAAAAGGTGTGTTAAAGGTACACAATTTTCTGCTAGGACATCTAGGATTTTAGATAATTTGGCATTTGCCATTTCACCCAGGATTTAATTCCAATTATGTATATAAAAATGTTCTCTCCTTATGTATTCATTTAACCCTTTAGGATTCAAGCACAATCTCATGGATTCATCTTTTTTCTCTACAATGACAAGGAATATACACAAGCTGAAGGTTGGCTGATGCATCTAACTCAGGGGCTGCAATTCACATTTGAGTCTCAGCTTTTAATGAAATATCATATGTTACTGGCAGTTTCCCAAGACCTGTGAACACATGCTTATATTCACTTAGCAGTATATCTATGTTGTTTTGTGGTGATTCTTCCACATCAAATAATTTGTTTACCAGTCTCAACTTCTCACATGTCTGTGCACATAATAGGGGAAAGTAATTACCGGAGAGATTACTGCAAATGAATGCTTGCTTGCCTTGCCCTTGTAAGTAAGAGTGAGTGTGTATTTTCCTATTGATGGGATTTGTATGTATGTATGTATGTATGTATGTATGTATATATTAGTAACAAACAAGGGATCACTGCATTAATAAGTAACAATAAGTGCATTATTATAAACACAGTTTGCATAAATATAAAATATAATTACACAGTGTTGAGGAGACAAGATGATGGAGGACCCTACCCCTTGGAGCTTACAGTCTAAATGGGAGGGTTACTTACGGACACAATTTGGAGGGGTAATAAAGTGCTTTTTACAGTGGGTGAAACTGTCGTACAAGTGCCAGTTCAGGTGTTATCCAGGTGCTCCTAGAGGTAGTCTCTGAGTTTTGTTTTAAAAACATTGAGGGAGGATTCTCTCCGGAGAGATGCAGGAATGGCATTCCAAATATAAGGAGCTGCAAGAGAGAATAGTTTGACACGGGATACAGCAGTAGAAGTGGGGGGTACAACCAAGCGGTTAGTCTGAGAGGAGCGGAGGTTTCGGCCAGGAACATATAGAGAAACAAGAGATGAGATGTAGTTAGGTGTAAAGGAATGAAGGGCTTTGAAGGCTCTTTGCATGCCTTAAGTACTGGTGGTTTACTTTTTAATTTTGCTTTCATTTGTAGGTTTCTCCATAGTTTTTCTGTGATAATGTTTGTTTCTGTGTCCACATTTGTATTAATATCTATAGTCCATCTTTTTTCAATTCCATTCCTTTTACTCACAACACTCACACAGATCTCCTCCTGACTGCATTTAGTTTTCTTTTACTATAATACTGCTTGGAAAAGTGATTATATTTGCCACACACCTTGCATTGTTTACTGAAAGCTGGGCAGTTATTAAATGAACGGGTATTGCCGCAAATATTACAGACTTTATATTTGGTAAATCTTGCATAGATTTTCCCTTTGCCTTTCTTAAAATCAGATTTACTTGTGTGACTGAGGATGTGGCCACTCTGCTCACTTGAGAAACCTTCTCTTCACTTCTTATTCCTGTGAGTACTTTGTGATGCTGTTTTGAGAGTTCAACTGCTTGACAAATACTTATAGCTTTTTCTAATGTAAGATCCTGTTTCCTTAACTTTTTGATCATTTCATCCAATTACAACCCTGTCTCTGATTAATGAATCTCTTAGGGGTGCAGTAATCTTTAAATTTTCCCATAACAATGTTCATTCAAGTTGAAATGAATAAAATATTCGCGAAGCTTCTTCCCCTGCTTCGCTGAAAATTCGCGAATTTCCAGCGAAATTAGCAAATTGTCGAAAAATTCACAAAACGAGACGCGGCACGTTTTTTGACATGCATCGTGTCATTTCCGGCACATGACTTGTTTTTTTTTTCCCCAGCGAATTTTCGGCAAATCGCAGGAATTCGCACAAATTCGCACCTGGCAAATAAATTCGTCCTTCACTACTGTTAGTAGCTCTCATGTGTAGGAACAGTGTCTACTTAAAGTTTTTCATGCTTCCAGTTCCCACAAACTTAACTGGAGCAGGTGGATGTAGACTGTCTGTCCTTGTCTGTGCAGGGACTGCTAAAGTCACAGCCTGAGATGGGCCTGCTGTATCCTCTGTACCTCATGCAGGTTCTGACATGGTTCCGGCTCTGTCTGCTGAGTGGATCCACTTCTGGTATCATGTCTTGTACTCCTTAATAATGTGATTCTGAGTTTTTCAACAGCAACGTATTTATTAATATACAGTGCATGAAAGAAGCATGGCTCTTTGACTGTACAGCTTAGTCTCCTGTCTGTGGAGCTGGCCCCAACTTTCTGCTTTTTTTCCTATATCAACTATTAAAAGTAACAATTATCAATACAGGTGCTTTACTGTTCTAGATATAGTATGCACTATCCTGTTAATTACCTGCTTGTCCTATCAATTGGCTATATAATAAGTGCTTTAGGTTTAATGTAAATGATATTCCTACTCAATAGCAAAATGGCCAATAGGATGCAAATTAACAAATTAATTCCTTGCGAAGAATGTTGTGTTTAGCTTTTTTTGTGGCTTGTGAAATAACACTTCACCCTATTCCTGTTTTCTATAAACTGTTTGCAGCCTCTGCCTTATTTGCACTTCCAAGTGCCTCATCATGAGAAATGGAAATTCAGCTAATTTCATATATTATTAAAACAGTGCTAGCACAATCTTTTCCTTTTTTTTTTACACATATAGAACCTATAACCGGTGTTTTTTTCAAGATGCATGGATTTATTTATGTTTGGAGGTGAAAAGAACAGCTAAAGAGAAAATGGCAGAATATAAGGTTCTGTTTTGTAACATCTGCTAAAAGCACTTTTACATACAAGTCTAAAGATAGATATTCCATATTATTTGCAATTGTTACAATTTAGGATTCATGAGTACAAAGAAAACTCCAGATCTTGCTGGTCTGACCAGAAAAGGTTCCAAAACGGTTCTGGGCTCCTATCACATAATAACCCGCTTTATGAGAACATAATAATTTTCATGTGCACCGCCTGCTACTTTAGTAACCTTTGTCTGAATTACTGAAAATTTGAGGCTAGTGAATAATATGTCATAAGTAAACTAATAAGCAAGTTACAAGAAACCGCATAAATTAACTTCTTTTCTGTAAGTGACACGAGAGATCTTTTGCCACTATAATCAGCTGTTGGTCTCTTCCAAACAGTTATAAGATCCAGGGACCACAATTAGGTTTGCTAATTATGGAATGTCAAATCACATTTGTGGTTTTAGAGAAAAAAGGGGGAATGTAATTAATGTCGTAAAGAGAAAAACAATTTGCAGCAATAAGAATAATAATTCACATCTTGCAATGTAATTTTGTTCCTTAAACTGTTAATTGTGGTTTTAGAAAGCTCTAAAACCACTAAAATCAAACCTTTAATAAAAGGCCCCTTTCAGTGTTCAAACTGATCAGATATCATTTTAAACTAAGGGGCAGATTTACTAAGGGTCGAATTCAAGGGTTAAAAAACCCTCAAATTTGACCATTGAATGTTAACTGAATTTTAACACTCCGAATTCAGAATCATTCATACAAATTTAGTAAATCGGCCCCTAAGTGTCTGGATACTTTTGGCTTAAATGTGTCTGAATCATTTTGGTCATATAGTGTAAGTAATTTCTGGAATAAAATAACTTTTTTATTGCCCACAAATTTTACTTATGGGCAATACCTGTAAATATAAACTTACCTGCATGTGACTTAAATATATATTAAAAACATTCAAAGGCATGATCATTTGAATTCCTAAATTTCATTTAAAAATAGGAAATAAAGTAATAAATATATAATAACATTACCTATATTACAGTGGACTGGATTCAGTATAATGCACTAGAGAGAGAATTCCACAATCTGGAATCAGATTCTGTGTATCTGTGTAACTATATTAGAGTAATGAGGGCACAAGCAGCTCATGCATTTTGATAAACACTGTTAAAGAGACAATGGGCCTAAAGAAAGCTTTTCTTCTCTAAAATAGAACAGATGGACATCAATGATGCTTTATGAGAAATTAATCAGGATGGACCTGTAGCAAACCTAGTATCTTTATTGACCCGATCCATCCTAATGAAAACGGAGTTCTCCAGCAGAATAATCCTTGACAAGTCTAATTTACTTGTTTAAGCTGATCCAGAGGGAATGGTCTATTATTTATACATTATAATACTCCCTGAATTATCAGTTTTAAGAGAATTAACCATCCATGCATCATAAACAGCTGGGGACAGAATGTAGTGAAGTATAAGAATATGGTTGTTATTTTAATATGTGGGTTGATTACCTTTTCCCATTGGATTAGAGCAATGATGAAAATTGTGTATTTATGCTAGAAATCTAGAATGGTATTTATCAAAAGTAATCATTAGGCAATGGCCATAATAATTGTATAAAACAGTTTTAAAGGGACAATATTGAAGTACATTATAATAAACATTTTCTTAAGCAACTGGCTTATTTTATACATTTGTTTTTATCAGTTGCCTAAAACCAGAGCATCCTATATGCTGCAGGTACATATTGGGGATACCAAATAGCCAATCACAGCCCTGATTTTGCTCCATCCCGGAACTTTTTTGTTTGTGTTGCTCCCCAACTCTTTTTACATTTGAATATGGCTCATGTGAATAAAAAGTTTGGGGATCCCTGATACAACCCCAGCCTTTATGAATGCCACAGACTTCTTTGCAAGGCTATAATTCAGTCCTGTGTACAAAACTTTGTATTTTGTTTTGGATAAACATAGCACACCATAGGAAATTTGGACTTTACTGTGTTAAGTAAAGTGACTTGTTGAGGCTGAGCTAATCAACATGATTGTATGATTTCATTTATAAAATGTAATAGTACATGGGAACATAAACCAATGTTAATTCATAATTATGTTAATTTATTATAAGGGCATAGATTGTTGCTACAAGTAGATTTTATATTTATTTATATTTAAAAATGTCCTATTTAACATTTATCAATAGAGTTTATGTTCTCTTGGAGTAGCTGAAGTTTCAGACCAGTTGTGTATAAGTTGTCACTTTTGTGGTTGGGTTTGTGGTTACCTTTTTACCACATGGAATACCTGATGGATTTAAATGGCAACTTCACCAAATGACCCTTCACCAAATGTAAGTGCTGTGACAGCTCCCACATAAACTCTAATGATAAATGTTAAATAGGACATTTTTAAATATAATTTTACACATATTTATTTTAAACAGATGAAAACTAGAATAGACAGATTGCGTTGGGGTGGACACAATGTATGGCATGTGTATATTTGGCGTTATCTGACTGACATGTGCAGGGACACAGGTACATAGACTGTGAGCAAATGCAGCATTACTTGTAAAAATAATAATCTTTAGCCACAAAAGAAAATAAAACTATAATCTGAAGGAGCTAACTCAACATAGAATTCCGCAAGCATGAGACAGAGTATACAGGTGAAAAGGTTGGGGTTAAGAAACCAATGACCACTGAGGACACAGGTGTTTGGGGATGCATTTGAGTTCAAAGGCCTCTAGCTATGCCTTTGAGCATATATTTCAGTAGGGACCCATAAGGTTAACTGCATTACTGGTTTGGGAAATCACCTATTAGGTTTCTCCCTATTTTTTTAAGCAAGTTCGCATACCTGTATACTGGACACTTGGGCAGGATGTGTTCATTTTGGCCTTGGTAGTTAGTAACCACTTTCTATTAAAGTGATACTGACACTAAAAAATGAAATTTAACATATGAATGTACATTAAGTGTTACCTATAGGTCATGTTGATCATTTTTTGCTGAGAGGTTTGTTTTTGTATATAACTGTTAGCTGAAATGTCTAAGCTTGACTCTCTGACACTCTGACACTCTTACTTTGCCAGCCTAACAGTCCCATCTCAGTCTGTTAGTTACAGTTTCTAATGATAACAGATGCCGGGTGCACAAATATGTCAGCCCCCTCATACAGGAACATGGGGGATCAGACAGGTAATGTAAAAGCATCATGCAAATACCTTATGGCAAAGTTAGAAGTAGCTTTCAAAGCCAGTTATTATAATAGAGGTAAAAAAGAGTTTGACTTTAGGTGTCAGAATCTCTTTAAGTATGATAATAAGTGGGAGCAAGTTGTACCTCCTCTTGGGACTTTCAGTTCAGGGGGCAGTAGATGCTGTTGGGCCTAGAATGAAGGCCCAGTAAAATAGGCCTAAGGGCTAGTCCACATGGGAAGATTAGTCACCAGGGACTAATCACAGCTTCTTTGGGGTGACTAATCTACCTGAATTGCTTACCCATGTCTCCTGCTGCTAAAATTTAAAGTCGCCTGCGCCTATTCACACGCGGCACTGCATTTTTCTAGATAGAGCCCAGTAGCTGAGGAGCTGGTCTGGGTGGGAAAAATAAGGGATCATTTTTAATCTAAATTAGTGGTAGCTTACATTCATGTTCATGGAACTTCACTAGAAGAAATTTACCACAATTTTACAGCAGTGCATTACTTAGGGGCAGATTTATCAAATTCACATGAAGGATTCGAAGTTCGATCGAATTTTCAAAAAGATTTGAATGTTTTTGAAGACCACTTCGATTAGTGAATTTTGAAAATTCGATTGAATCGAATTATTAGAATAATTCAAATAAAAATCTATTTGAATATTCGACTACTCGACAGTTGAATAACTTCCCCTTTAAATTTTTATTCAACTGCCTAGTTCGCCAGATTAAAGCTACCGAAATGGCTTTCACTATTTTTGATGATAATAATAAAATTCGATCGAATGGTTGAAATCATTGAAATATCTTCTATTCAACTGTCCGGCGAATCAAATTGTGGTAAAATCCTTCGAAGTCGATATTCGAATTTGAAGGATTTTTATTACCACACTATTCCCAACAATTGCCATGGTCGAATTAGAGGTTTAAAAAACACTCAAATTCGACCCTTAGTAAATCTGCCCCTTAGTATGCAGATGTTTGCTTGTTCACAAAAAGCATTTTCTTGTTAATAAATGCAGCATCTCTTTACAAGTCCTCTGTTAGTATAAAAATATTAATTGCATCCTAAAATAAATGGATATTTCAAACTCCTATAAAAACCAAATTCTAGAGTACAATAAAATTACAATGCACTGTAATGTTTAGTTAACAAAGTACAGTTCTTGGATAGCTATTTGATTTGTAGCTTCTGTAGTAATAGAACAGCAAGTCTCTGCAATTATAATAAAATCTGCAGATGGAATTGGCAATATGGTACATTTTTGCTGGTGACACAAAAGCACCTTTTCTTTCAAAGTATTGATGTTTTTGAGAAAGCTTTGCCTGCTAATAAATAGGTAAATAAATCTTGTCTGGATCCGCTTTAGCTTTGTAACAAGGGAAGTATTGGAATCACCTTTTGCTGTGTGCTTAAGACAAGAGTCTCTCTCAGCATAACGACACAATTCCTCAGTCTGCAAAGTTTTATTTTTTTTGTGTGCCTCTAAAATGTTTATAGCATTTAAAAACCATACAGCTATTTTTTAAGATCATAACCCACATCGTTTTTATACTTCTTCTATAGCACCTATAAATCAGCTGTACTTGTGACAAAATCGAACTGTAAATTAAAAATAAAGCATTGCATTTTTGCTCACTTTAATATTGTATTTTATGAGGCAGTTTAGTGTAAGATAAAATGTGTGCAACAACTTCTGATTCTGATATGGAGAAGACTTTAACAGAAAACTTCTTAAATTTTCTGATGATCGCAAAAGAACCCCTTTTGTGTCAATTAACTTCCATGTACAACCGCAAAAAAGGTGAGAATAATTAAAAGCTTTGACGTAATTTCATAAAACGGTATACATATTATGGTATACATATTATGAAGTATTATGGTCAACAATACTTGACTCAAATTCTGGACAGATGGTCAGGTCAGGGAACACAGGTGGTAGTAAAGAGAAATAATTATTTCTATCTGCAAATAAGTTTTCCATTTTTTTAGAGAATATGTGAAAATAGTTTTTGCAAAGCTGCAAAAGTTTTTTTGTTCCATTGCCAATTTAAGATAATATTTTGCACCAATGAGCAGGCTATCTAGCAAACCATGTTACTGAGGATCATTAGACATAATTTACTAAAACCAGAGCAGGGTGAAAAAGACACTTTGACCCTTCCATGCAATAAGCCCATGTGTATACATTCTGCATTACCCCCATGAATACATTACTAACTATTTTCACATAGGCATGCCCCCCTCCTACCCAGTAACCTTCCCTCCTGACATACCACTTACAAAATTAACAAAATTTGAAGATTTTTCACATGGGATACAAAAAATGTTTTGGTGTGAAAGTGATGTCAGAGGAGGTGACATCACAAGCATGTGAACAACCCAACATGAAGCTAGACCTCCTGTGCTGAGCATGCATACATTGCTCCTCTCAATTCACTGTGCATGCGCATGAAACCAACAACATATTGGCAAGATATTAAGAATAGGTGGTAGCATAGCTCCCAACATTTTAGAAATAAAGAGAGGGACAAAACATGTTTGACCACGCCCATTTTTGTAACCACGCCCCTAATTACCATGTTCCTTTTATAAAATTTGGTGGGTTATGAAATTTTTTTATGTGTTATTACAGTTTTGCTAATAAAGGTGAATAGCCCTTTAAGCTGCAAGTCACAGTTTGCCCTAGAGCCGTGCTTATCTTAGTTTCTTTGCTAATCTTAAATTGTTACAAAATTAAATTAGGAAATAAGTTTTTCTCATATTTTATATTGGTCCTTTATATTTTATTTAAGACTCCTGGTGCTGAGCTGTATAGATGATATGTCAAATCTCAATCATGGAATAAGGGCTATGGCAGGTAGCCAATTAAATTGTGATAATATTTAGACAAACCAGGCCCCATTCCATAATGTAGAAGTAAATTTTAATATTTGTTTCAGATCCTATTACCCCTAGCAACCAAACACGTTCACTTTCATTCTAGTCACCATTGTCTCACTAGAACCAGTTTGTGCCTTGTTAGGTTTGCAGTGTAATGTACTTTTCAACTGTGAATTGATGGATCATGGAACTTGAGGTTCCTCAGCCTTCCGCAGATTCTCTGGAAATAATAAGGACTTTAAGTCCCAGAATCCAACACTTCACAATGGAACATAGTGAGGGAAGGCTTGTTTTACTTTGTGGGGATACATTAGTGTATCATGACATCCTTTCAATCTTTGGAATTAGGTATGTCCATGTTGGTTAATTTTAGTAGCCCAGATATTGTTTAAGCACCTTTTTATCATGCACCCAATTTAATGAACTCAAATAAAAAAGAAGGGTATATGTAATTATTTAAACCTTCTTATTCTACAGATATGCAGTTTTTTTGTGGCTGACTCATTGGGGTGAAGATAATTATAACAGTGAAGTGCCCATATAGAAATATAAGCAAAACATAATATACCAATAAAATCTAGTCTTTAAATTACTCTATTAAAGATTATAACAACAAAATAACATTTCAAGTTCCCTCTATGAAAAACGGAAAGTAAAACAAAATCCCCCCAAAAAATAAAAAACGGACTAAATACAAATGATTTGTTATTTCTTCCTGTGACTTTAGCATAACAATCTGCTCTAACCAAACAATAGCTTCCAATACCAATATGATTAGGACCAAGGTATGATAAAGTGTAAGTACAAACCCAAGGCAATGCACGTTTATGAATTGATTGCTAAGCACCACATCAGCCCTCTTGAGTGGTATATACTTCAAAAGTTGCTACACAATATCTTGTATCATATTCCCTGCTGGAAATTATTACCTTTCCCTTGTCTGGTCAAATATATAGATTGATGGAAAAAAGCATTCCTTGGAAAACCTCTGCTTGTTTACGTGACAAGAAAAGGCAATAGGTTAACATCTGACATCAACTAGTTGACATGCCTGCTCATGGGGAAATGCAATATTGAAATATTGTACTAAGAGCCTATGTCTAGTCTGAAATTAATAAGCATTACAGTTTTTTACAGTATTCAGTAAATGCAGTATAATGCAGTAAATTTGTTTCTCGACCCTAATGACCTTCAGAGATTAACATACAGTAGCAGGGGTTTAAAAACAGGCTGTGTGAAGGATAGGTGTATAAATAAAAAAGAAATATTAAGATTAAAACAGGTATATGAAGATGGTTTAAATACTGATAAAGCAGAATATGTCAAATTAGGTCAAGTTGTGAGACACTTTTTTACACATTTTTGAACCTACCAATATTTTTTTTCCATCTGTATTCAACCAGGTAAAGACCATAATTAAAAATACCCCATTGTAAACACTTGAAAATCCATTAAGATCCAGCTCAATTTTTTAAAACAGACCCCATTAATAAAAAAGCATATCAAGACAGCATTAGGGCAAAGTAGATCGATACAGCATGATTCTGCAAACTGGTTCAGATAAATAATAGTACTTGTATATATATCAATGTTTATAGAAATCTTTATTGTCTTTCTATAATGTTAAGTATAGTTGGAAAAAAACAAAAGGTATAAAATACTGGTCTAGATGATAAAAAGGTTCACTCACCCACAGGTGTATCTTCACTAATCAGCAAGAATGAGTCGAAGAAGTAGTTTATAAAGTATGGCAGTCTGTTGTAACCCAAACCTAATGAAATAAGAGTATATGTTTAGCATGCATGACATACAGTATACAATGGTTGTTTAAAAAAACATAGTAAAATCATACAGTGAATGCTATTTAGTCACAGCTCATTGAAGATAAAGCAAAAACTCTTTTTATTAACTGCAGATCTGATCCATCCCTATGACTCCATAAAAATGCAAATGTAGGAGAGTAGAGCTGAACTAGAATTACAATCTTTCTATAATTTCTGCATTCTGTACAGGTATGGGACCTGTTTTTTTTTTTTTGGATAATTGATCAATGGAATTGATCTTTCCATAATGTGGAACTCCATAGCTTAAGTCTACTAAAATATTATTTAAATATTAATTAAACATGGTAGGGCTGTTTTTCCACTAGTAAAGATTCATTATAACTTAATTTGGAATCTGGATCAAGTACAAGGTACTGTTTTATTAGTACAGAGAAAAAAAATTATTGTTAAAAATTTTAACTATTTGTATAAAATAAGTCTATGGGAGATGGCCTTTCAGTAATTTCTG
>CM044443.1:44588498-44652886 GCA_024363595.1 Xenopus borealis
TTAGTAATTAATACAGATTATTGGTAAATGGCAGCACAGAAACCAGTGCAACTAGCACCAGCATGTAATAATTAGCCCTGTAGCATCATCTTATATTAAAGGTCAACCTCATTTTCTGCTTCATTAATTGCGATGACCCCTAATCTAAGCTTCTCAACAGCAGATCAAAGCCCACTGAGCATGTGAGTGGTGACCCCCTGTGACAAGTTGGAAATCATGGATTATTGCTGCTTTTGAGAAGCTGAAACTTTAGGCTGGTGGAATAAGTTCAATATATAAAATATGGTGTTTTTAGCCATATTAATTTTCATGGTTTAGTTCTCCTTTAAAATTGGTAAATCAGTCACGTGAATTGACAAGTACAGTGGCCAATAGCTAAGCTTGAAGTAGATAGACTGAAGGTTTCTTCTAAAATTATTCTTTTAAACAAAGATTTCATTTTTCAGTGAAAAAATAATTTTTTTCAAATCAGACCCTACTGAGTGTTAGATAGAACAGCAGATTTTTCACTTTAGAAGACAACATCTAAACAGTTATTTCATTTTTGTTGAGTGACTTCATTTACTTTCAGCACTGCTTCTCACATCTGAAACTTTACTGCATCATGCGCCAAACAAGTTTTATTTTATTAACATTACGCACAGAGCTTGGAGAACTTCTAGATTTTAATGAAAATAAATGTTAAAAATGTTTAACCCTTTAAGTGCCATAGAACTTTGTGTGTTGTAGGTTTGACATTGTGCAGCGCTTCTGGTTTTGGTAGCAGAGGGGCTGATTTTAATGCTGCTTTGCCTGTCCCCTGTAAAACCTTGGACCCTATGAAATGATCATAGCAGGAGAAATAAATAGTCTGTGGATGTGATTTTCCTTGAGGACCCAAACAACAAACATTTAAAAGTCACATTTGCTGTTGTCTGCTCCTGGAAACAACTGTTGACCCTTGTTGTTCATAGTTGCGATGTTGTATCTCTATGTCCCAGGACATGTGGGAGATGTGGATTCTGAAGTTAAAGAGTAGATTTTCATAAATTTCATAAAACCTCACGGTCATTTGAAGTAGGATAAGTATTTTCTGATTTTGGATTCCTCAGAATGCATCCTGAAAAAAATATTGGTTCCTTGGATAAAGTTAATTGGTACTGGTCGGGAAACAAGGTGCTTTCCAAATCATCGGATTCCTGCATATAATTAAAAATGTTTCTGATGAATGTGACTTTTGTGGGAATTTGTAGTTATATCTTTTATAGAAGCAAAACTACATGTACATTCAAGACGATTTAGATAGAGTATGTAGCATTTTTAAACACAAACACTTTATAGTTTTCCCAGTAGACGATGCCACTAAAAGGACAGAATGCCAGTTGTCAAAAAAAATACCTGGCACGGAGTACAAATGAAGTGTGAAATTCTGCTTAAAGGGTTCTTTTAAGATCCTGATTATTATCAGCATGTCCTTTACAGTAAATATGCCAATGTCTTAGTTATATGTTTTTTAGGAAGTCGTAAATATATGCATAATAAACTGTTATACTGTGTACTGGTCTTGTTTCTATGTTTAATAAACATGTATCTATACATTTTGTATACATTTTGTAAACAGTTTGTGCGTGTCATCCCTTCAAATTAACTTTAAGAATTATGTCAGTGGTGACATTCTATAACAATTTGCATAAGAAGTGATAAGATTCCTTATCACTTTTATTTACTGATAACCGAGTAACTTGCTTTGGCATGGCTCTGATACTCAGAGCATATACTGAGAGCAACTCAAGAATCATTGCCATAAAGCAAAAATAAAAGTCTTAAAAAAACATAAAATTGATTCTTCCATACAACATAAAATATGGCAATATCTTTCTGAGCTGGATAGTGATACAATTTTCACAAACTACCCTTCTTTACCAAGTATTATACATTGTTTTCAGAAAAAAAAGCAAGCACTTTTACCCTGCTGTCAATAAACTTTTATAAAATTTAGTGTTGACATAGTCTTTACTGCTGTAAAAATTTAATTGGAGAAACAAGGATTAATCCAAACAAGAGGTCAAGTTTCATTGCAATTGACAGTTTACAGTCTTGTGGTTGCCTAAAAATGATGCAAGAGCTTTGGTTTTGTGGCAGTGTGTTGCACAATAGCTTATTCCAAACCCACTATGCTAAACTGACTACCCATTACTAGTATACCCATTAGTATACCCATTACTTTAATGAAAAGGGCTGGGCTTTTTTTCCTGTTGTTCTAATTATAAAATAAGAATGTTTTTTTATTTCGTACGCCTTCTGTTCTGTATAATGAGATGCTCCCTATTTATAAGCCTACTTAACTTCGCCTGGGAGAAGGGTGCTATCTGCCCCAAATACCATTCCTGTTGGACAAAGGTAGTTGCTCCTATGTAGAAGGCACACAGGCAACACCTGTCCTCATACAAGGTACACACTAGAGCCTTTCAATACCCTCCCTTAGGCAAAACTGTAAGCTCACATAGAGTTGGTACAGGCATCAACAACTTCTCTAATCATTAAGCCAAATTCCCAAGCTATCAAAGCTGAGCATGCAAAGCTACCTTCAAATCAACAGGGCAATCTTCTTGTACTATCCAAAGTGTGAGCACAGTAAAGCCCTCCTTCACAGTCTCTCTGCTGCCTCTGTGCTCTAGACCTCTATGGTCTAGCTCCCAATGCTTGGGGCCCTGTACCCCCCAGCCCTCCAACAACCTCAACATGCCTTGGGCAGTTTCATCTTGCTCCAGCCCATACACTCCCAGATGGATTAAAAATTAAAAAAGACTGATGGTAGCCCAACTTTTTAAAGAACTTATTCAACAGTTACACCTTCTGGCCAAATCTGGAATCTGCACACGGCACTGGGGAAGAGGACTCACTCCTATATCCAGTTTAGGTCTAACGCTTAGCTAGCCACCCAGGGGATTTCCAGAACATAGTGGGAACTTAACTCTATGGACCCCTACACAATTTGAAAAAACTTTTTTTGCTCCAATCGAAATAGAAAGCATGATGATGACAATAATGATTTAAGCAGTTTTTAATATTTTTTTCCAAAACAAAACAGGTGAAACTTAAAGCATGCCAAAATTGTGATAATTACATTGTTTTTTCCTTCAATTTTTTTTTATTAATTTTCAGTGATAAAAATGCATGGCAAAAATCTAACAGGTATCCATAAAGATTTTTGAAACTGCCAAAAACATGAATTGTGCCAAAAAAACTGTGCCAGCCAAAAAACTTCCCTCATCCCTGATTATAATATTCTCTTAGGAATATGTAGGAGGAATATAAATTTAAGATAGTAAGTATATGGCATAATCCAGTTTTCTGGCATAAAATACAGATTTGTAAGTAATTAGGTGGGCTTAGCTACCATTTGTATGTACAGTCTCTAACACCCAAGATACTGCGCTAATGTTTAGAAGTGGAAGCTCCTCAGAATACTCTGGGAGACACCTTAGGGCAAATGTCTGTTAATGCTTAGACCATTTATATTATTGTAACCACAGTAGTTTAAAGGAGGGTTGAATACAGACCAAAACTATTAGTGGAAATATTTTTCTATCAATGGATATTTTTCTGCAATGTGGTAATCATTCCACCATGTTTAAGATGTCAGGAACAATAGTGTATATATAATGATTGTTGATAACTTAAGTCACACGTGGTGTCATGGGCACTAGTTTAAAGGAAAACTATACCAACAAACAATGTAGGTCTCTATAAAAATAAACTGCTTAAAATATCTCATGTGTAAAAACCTGCTTCATTTAAATAAACTATTTTCATATACTTTTTAGTAGTTTGTGCCATTGGGTAATCCTAAATAGATAATTGCCACCTTAAAAAATAAAGGCTGCCCCTTTGTGCATACAAACCAAGCAAACCATACATGTTAGGTCACATGAGACAATTAACAGACATAGTCCTGAGTTTTACTCCCACAGTTCTTCCTGTTACAGTTAGAGCTGCAGTATTTCTGGTCAGGTGATTGCCGCACAAAGAATATCATAAACTGGTGGCTCGAGGGAAAAGATGTAAAAGAGCAATATCTACTTAAATATATCATTCAGTTTGGTAAGATACTTTAATATGCCACTTAATATGATGCTTAAGTATTAATGTTGTGGGCAATGTTTTCCTTTAACCAATTTCACAGCCTCTTGCTCCACAACAGAATGGCAGAAGGTATTTTTACTAAAGTGCAGCCAGCCTATTTATTGTCTGTTTAATTGCATGTTTATATTTTTGGAGGCCTGATTGCGTGTATTTATATTATTTTAAAAGTTCATTGGTAGCACCTGCCAGAATCAACTACATTAAAGCTTGGCAACCCCTCTTAAGTACAACAATATGACATGCTAAAAGTTTATTTTATATGTAAATCTTTACAGTTTACAAGAAATGTGATTTTTAGGCCGTGTTAAAATGAGTCAGTTATTGATGCACAAATGTAGATGTTTATGTTAATTTTGGTGTGCATTTATACACACACATATATACACCATACACACACATATAGGATTGAATCACACTTAAAACCAAAAAGATCAAATATTTTTACATTCTGTCCCCATAAAAGAAAATCATGATTATATACAACATAATCCTAAAGTGCTGAAACATTCTTGCCCATGACTTTTCCTGGAACTAATTTTATCCAAGTTTCAATATACTCATAAGTCACATGCCAAAGTTCTTTGTAAAATGAGTGTGTATGAACATAATATTGTTTTATTCATTGATGTACTCCACATGAATTCAGAATACATGCAATTCCAGTGTACTGTATCTACATATGTAAATAGTAAAAGGCGATGAAAAGGTGAAATCACAGGTGGGGGGACAAATATAAGTTACCCGTCCAGTATTGTATTTACCTACCTGATACCCTCAGCCATTGCCCTGGCTCATGGTTCTTCTCAATGAGCAACACAGAGCGGTCCACTTGTTCTGCTTCTTTATTCGCTACCCCTCAGTAAATACAGTCACTTGGTGGTGCCTAACTTTTGGCAGCCCAACCCCAGTGATTTCACCTTTTCTTTATGTAGGGAAGAGACATATTCTTGTAAGATCCCGACTAATAAGAACTTATATGCATTTCCCCAATTGATTAAGGGTTATGTTTTAAAGTACAATAATGGCAAAAATGCTGCTGGTAACGTTAAGAGCTAAATTTCCAGTTTTCAAACTGAAAAATTCCACCCCCTGCCAGCTTTGTTTGAAGGGGCAGAAGCAAGCTGCCTCAGGTAGTGGAGGGGCCAGGATCATCCCTGTGGCCAACAAATGCATTTCTTTTTATTTCATTTCATTGATTAAAGGGTTGTTCTCCTTTCAAACACTTTTCAGTTCAGCTGTTTTCAAATTCTTCACTAGACATAATGACTTTTTTCAATAGTTCATCATCTTTTATTTTTTAAAGTTTTTTCAAAATTGATGTTTAAAGTTTAATGTTCCTGTCTCTGCTGTTTCAGTCTGGCAGCTCTGTAATCCAGGTACAGATTCTAAACTGTTACAACTGACTGATACATTTCTCAGCAGCATCTGTGGAATATTAACTAATCGATTGTATGAATTATAACAGCTGCCCTTCCTGAAGCTCAGGGATTCTGCTCAGCAGGGTCAATAATAAGAATTTTATCAATTAAATGTATCAGTTTACAGAGTTGTTGATCCCTCTCCCAAAACCACTCCGGAAAGACAGATGAAAGCATGAAATTAAACTTTAAACTTCAATCTTAGAACAACAGTCACAAATAGATTATAACAAGTAATTGAAAGAAGAATTTACTATTTCTGGTAAACTAACTAAAACAGTGAACTAAAAAGATGTTGCAAGGTGAACAACCCCCTTTAGACATTGGAGATCTAGGAGACCTCCACCAAGGACATTCACACTATCCTTATTTTCTCACATCAGATATAAATATACTATAGAAATTGCAGCAGACAGCACCATTCATGAATATTATTTTAAGAAACCCTTTATTGTAACTTCATGGCTTTGTAATCTGGAAAGATACAAGGTTTCAAGCCACACAGCCCTTTATCAAGCTCATTGTTTGTCTATAAATATACTATAACCTATACTAAGAACTATACTATATCTAGTCTACCTGATGTGATGCCTTTTGTGCAGAAATCTACCTGACATGTTTTTTTCATATGCATGTGTTCACGTTTTGTGTACAGTGCACTGTATGTACAATAATTTACTGAGACAGGAGATAATTATCAAGATGCAGAGCATCTCTAAGCATTTGGTCTTTACTATAATCTAACGCTGAGTGGAACTGGGTGCACATTTAATTTTTTTGACAGTTTCCTTCTGTTGCAGAACTTTAAAATAAAATAATGTTAATTATATTCTAACATGATGTTTGAGAGGTGTTTGTGAGAAGATTATTAATCAAATGATGAGAATAAAAAAATGTCACTCATGCAGACTGTGACATCTCAAAACTGTGAGAAATTAGGTTAATCTGACTGATTTTTCTGATCTCAGTTTAAGGAAGGAAAGTAATGAGGTTAAAAAATGATATCAGTTGATGTGACAAAAATAATTACTAATAAAAAGGTGTTACTTTGAAAACATATTTTCAGCTTTGACAATAGCATAATAGTATATATAACATATGCGCCTGTAAATGTCTGCCAAGAATTCAGACAAACCTCAAATTGCACAGACATGCATGGGTCTAGTATGGCACACATCCATCACGAGAACTGAGTGGAAGATGCTATAATTGTGACATAGGACATGGCTCAATGGTGCCATGCTCCTCTCAGAACCACCAATAACTCTAAATAATAAATAGCGTGTTGTGAAAAATACTCTGAAGAGTTTTACTTGACAGGTTTATAGACAGCAAGAAATGCAACATTCAAATGGAACAGCAGCTAATGAGGGAGAAAACCACAGGGATAATAGTAGCTAAAATATACATTGCAGAAATTAAGCTGTTTCTTTCCCTGCAAAACAGTTCAGGAAGCAAATATATTCTGGAGATTAAATAGTTGGGGCTTACATGAAGTCTAAGAAGATAAAATTTAAAAATGGAAGAAGGGATGGATATATCAATGCACACACATTATTTTAAAATGATCCTAATGGTTCGTTGTTTTGGATTCATTCATATCTATCTATCTGTCTGTCTGTCTATCTATTTATTTATCATCTATCTCTCTTTATGTGTTTTTTTATTCTCCGATTCTTCTAACGTACACATGCCCATGCACAAAAAGTATAAAATATCCCAGAGACTGGAAGCATACAGAAATCTTAACAAAGCTTCACTTGTTTAAATTCATGTTATTAAGGCTCTAGTTTCTATACTACATTGAAGAACTGCCTCGGTAATGAATATCCTTACAATGCAGCAAAATGTTGACTTTATAATAAAAATATTAAAGCTTTTATATGAACTCTGGCTGTAACAACTGAGATATATGGTTGGGACATATATTACATTTAAGTAGAAAAACAAATAAAAGTAAAAAAAATAGCAAATTATATCTACAAAACCAAAATTATAAACTCTATTTCTTTAAAATCTGAAACAATCTTAAAAAATATAAACATCTCTAATATCTCTAAAATTTTAGTTTCTTGGGCAATTATTAGTGAAAAAATATCCAAAAATTTCAAAGTCTAATAGGGGAATGTAATAAAAGTCGCTAAGAGAAAAACAATTTGCACCAATAAGAAGAAAAATGCACATCTCACAATCTAATATTGTTCCTTAAACTGTTATTGCATTGCAAATTTTAATTGAACACTGCGAATATTAATTGCGCACTGCAAATTTTTATTGAGCACTCTTAAGAAGTGCTTGAAGGTGTTGTAATCTTTTTGAGCAAACATAACAACTTTTTCAGTAAGAAGTTTTATTACATTGACTGTGCAATGACGCAAGCTGTAAAATTTGCAAACTTTCTTCCACTGTTGGAAGTGGTCACAAAAGCTATATTAAATTCGCACAAAACATAATTTGTTCGCTCAGAGGCATAACTTTTCACATTGCAAATAGTTTTTCCGTTACCGGCTTTAATTACATTCCCCCATAAATGGTTAAAAAAGGTCCAATAGGATTAGCACAGCTCCCAATGATTTCTATGGAACCTTGACTACTTTTACTTGGAGACGTTTTGTGTTTTTTTTCACTTAATACATATTACATTTTAAGAGATATAGTGATGTAAAAAACAAATTTTTTGAAAAATATGCAATTCATGAAAAAAAGTCCAAATTTTAGCATATTGGACCCTTATTGCTCATTAACTGAAACAGGTAGGAGTTACAATCAGCAATCATTTTTGGGTCTATCCTTCTTCAAAATAACTTTTCCAGAGAGGATACATATAAAGTTAAGATACTTTACTTGCTCTACCAATTTAAATAGAATTCTGTTTCATAAACGTTCCTTTTTGTGGTACTACAATTTTGTGACACAAATTACTCCCAGACTAATATACAGTAGCTACTAGCAGTGTATGCTTCTTACCCAAAGAAAACGACTGCAGGACCACAAAGGTAAAGAGAAGATATCTGGAAATCTTGATGTGCTTCATAGTTCCTATAAAATAATGAAAGTACAGATTATTAATATTATTATTACTATCCTGTATTTATAAAGAGCCCACATAATCTGTACTATAAATCTATACAATCAGACAGATTACATCGAAAAAATCAATAACTGATGCAAGAGGTAAAGAGGGAATACATACAGGGTACAAATTCTGTATACCATTACAACTTTTACAGCTTGATTAGGTTCTCTTAATAGCTAAATGCTGTATTTATTGGTCTGATGTCTGCATATGATGTTTCTACATTATCTATACAAAGCCCCACTGTGTTTAGCAGTATTTTACACAACACAACTTTAGTAATAATGAAGAAAACCCACCAGCATTTTAGTATTTTTAGTAAAAATATATTTATTGCTACAAATTATGCATATTTTCCAAAAATTGGATTTCACAACATACAGAATACTAATACGAATCTGAGCTATAATCTGCATATTAAAATCTGAGAAAATTTTAAAAACAACATCTGTTAAAAATAGTTTCTTAATGTTAGGGCCTTGCAGTCTAAAGATTATTTTATCGCTTTTGATTCAGCCATAATGTCAGTGCCTTACAGTCTACAGATTATTTTATTGGTTCAGATTCAGCTTTGTTTAACACTATGGGGCAAATTTACTAAAATTCCCCTAAAATCCCTTGAATTCCCTCGAAATTCCATAAGCATTTATCGAATAGGTTTAGCCTATTATTTCCTCGATATTTGATTTCTCGATGAAATCCTAAGATCGAATACCGATCGTTCGATTTCACGAAAAAATCGTACATTTGCCGCGAGAAAAATTAGTACGATTCAAATGATGGAGGCGTTCGATCATACGAATGGTATTCGAGCAAGTCTTTGCAAAAGAAGCCTATGGGGCAGTGGTCCTCAAACTTGGCCCTCCAGCTGTTAAGGAACTACAAGTCCCACAATGCATTTGCCTGACTGTGGCTGTCAGACTCCATCATTGCATTGTGGGACTTGTAGTTCCTTAACAGCTGGAGGGCCAAGTTTGAGGACCACTGCTATGGGGGGGTTCCCATAGGCTTCTATTGGTATTCGGTAGGTTAAATCTGGTGAAGTAGGTATTCAAATAATTTTAAAATCCTTCGATCATAGAATGGTCGAATGATCGAAAATTTGATCATTCAATCTATTCGATAATTCGAATATTCGGTATTTGATGATCGAAGTGGCCAAATTTGCATATGCGATCCTCCGAAAAAATCGTACCATCGGTATTCGATCGAATTCGATCGAACTTCGATCTCTTCACGGGAAATTTGTAAATCCTAATCCTGCAAATCCATTTTGTAATTTTTTTGTGTTACCGGGCCATTAAGAAAATGAAAATGGATTCATTAATAACTTACGAAGCATTATTTATTATTTATCAAAGTCAGAATGCCAAAAAACAAAAAAAAATTTGTTTTTACTATACCCCGAGGATGGAAAAAGTACTAATCTGTAAATCCAGCATCTCAGACCGGCCAAGGTTGTATATAAATCAATGGGAGTCCCAAAGATATCCTGATCTGCACTGGGTTTCATGCAAGTTTCCAAAGATTCAAATTTTTAATGATTTTTTTTAGTTTTTTCCCACACATTACATTTTCAAGAAAAATTTTTGATAAGGGGATTTGGAGTAGATTTAAAAAAAAACGATATTTTCAGACTTTGGCAAATAATTCCCATGGAGTTTGGAATACAGAAACAACACAATAGTAAGCAAAAGCAGTTTAAAAAAATTATATTTATATACAAATTTCTTGTTTCCATTACATAAATTTGAAGGGTAACAAGGATATCTAATAGTAAAAAAAGCAAAATAACAATCAGTAATACAGTTAAACATATTTTGTTATGGCGTTTACAAAACACTTTGATTACTCCATCACAGGCTGTATGCAGCATCAGCTTTCAAGTTTTGGAAGCTTTTCTCAGCCTGTAAAAGGTCCTATTTCAAGTGCAACTAGATTACAGCCCCATTGGCAAGTAAAACTGCATTTTATCTATCATTATGATGCTGGTAAATGCTGAGCAAAACAAATATTTAGATTCACTTTTATCCTCTTTAAATTCTTTTCTTCATTATCTAAGCTTGATGTTGTTATGAATAACAGAAACTGCAATGTATAGCTTCCATTCCCTGGCAACCATAGAAACAGATGGTTGAACAAGTCCAATAAATTTAGAATTTCAATAAGCTACTTACATTTACCATAGCTTACATGAAACTGTTACATTTCCACAAGCAAATTAATATAAAACACAGAAACCTAGAAACAAGAACATGTGTCCAATGATTAAAAAAGACCACAGTCTTAACTATAATTCGTTTGTATGATACTGAGTTACAAGGTATTCTGGGACATAAGCATTCCAGACTGGCATGCTACATTTATCATGGTGCATCTTACAGAGACCTCTCAACAACTACTGAAACAACGTGGTAGGCTGATAGAATAGCCCATAAAAACTAATAATGCAACATATAGAGTATCCTGCTATTGGAACAAAAACATTCATGTAGCTTAAAGTCAGTGTGGGTAGTTGCTTTGATGTGAACATGTACAGTACCAGTATGGGATCCATTATCCAGAAACCCATTATTCAGAAAGCTCAGAATTATGGAATGGCCGTCTCCCATAGACTCATAAATAATCCAAATTTTTAAAAATGATTCCTTTTTTCTCTGTAATAATAAAACAGTAGCTTGTACTTGATCCTAACTAAGATACAATTAATCCATATTGGAAGCAAAAACAGCTTTTGGGGTTTCATTAACATGATTTTCTAGTAGACTTAAGGTACGAAGATCCAAATTATCGAAAGATCCATTATCTGAAAAACCCCAGGTCCCGAGCATTCTGGATAACAGGCCCCATACCTGAATATCTAAACAACATGCAGAAGCATGTACACAGAATTTCAATAAATTAAACACTTTCTAAAAATGCTAACATTTTATATGTTAAAAAGTTTTTGTTTGTGCAGAAATCTCCTCCTTTATATGCATTATCTACATTTATCAAAGATGCATTTTTAATTAAGAAACACCAAAGAAACTATAGATGTGTATATTTAGAATACGATCAAAATATCCAAGACAAAGATCCTTGGTTATCCTTGAGTTATCCTGTTAATAATATAATAATGTGTTCATGCAGACAGAAAATAGAGTGGACTAGAAAAGTACTACACACCAAGGTAGTACTGCAATTAAGATTCTTTATCAAAGAATCACATAATCACATGATATACAAACAATTTTACAAAAGCCTATGGATATTAAAGGACAAGGAATGTAAACTAATGGAGTAGCTAGAGCAGTAAAGATCTGTGTCTCCAAAGATGCCCCAGTAGCTCCCCATCTTCTTTTCTGCTGATTCACTGATTCACATGCTCTGTGCTGATGTCACTTACTGAGCTTAGGGACCCACTCACAATATACAGTACATATAGACTAGAAATGTCACAATATAAGGCTGATTAGTAATTAATACAGATAATTACTACATGGCAACCAGTGCAACTAGCATCGGAATTTAATAATCAACCCTGTAGCATCAACTTGCAGTATATTACAGACCAACCTAATTTTCTGCTTGATAATTGGTAACGATGCAGCTTAGGGCCCACTGAGCATGTGAGCGTCACAGACACTTTCCAAGATGGTGAGCAGGACAAATTTGAAGTCCTGGATCATTGCTGCTATTGAAAAGCTGAAACTTTAGACTGGTGCAATAAGTGCAGTATATAAAATATGGAATTTTTAGCCCTATTCATTTTTGGGGTTTAGTTATCCTTTAAAGCAGATATTCCATGCAAGAGAATTACCCCAACGTTTCTGTAATGATGCTTTTGTCAAGGGGATTTGAGTGGAGACATATTTCAAGCTTTTCCTCTGTTATACTGTATATTGAAAGGTGTTTAATCAGCATTTATTTTTTAACCTAGACCTTAAACAGTATATACTATATGTACACAAGTGTAAGTATATGTGTGTACGGATAGTTATATTGTCTGAACATTCTTTTGGCTAATACTGTATATAATAATTATGGATGCATCCACTAGAATTCACTGGTTGTCATTTGAAAATACACTGTAATCAAACTACAAAAGGATGAAAAAAGGTGTTGTTTATGTGTTAAGAGTTTGAAACGTTTACATCAGGTCTAGTAACCCTTAACAGCCAGTCATTAGCAGTTGTGTCAGAGCAGAAGTCAATTTTGTTGCTGTTGGTGACTAGACTAGTTTTGATCTTTAAGTTTACTATATTTACAGCATGTTCCTTTACACCTTATACTTAAAAGAAACTACCTCGGAAATCCAAAAGGGAAACTACTATACATGCTTAAAGTGACCATGATACCTAAAATAAGTATAAAAATGTATTTATTTATTTGCACAAAAACTGCAAAATGATGTATACTAATTTTATGTTTCACTTGGTTTTTCTATGTTTTTATTATAGATTTTCCATATAAGTTTATTATAAAAAAAGTATTAAAACATGTTTGGGAAACTAAGCTATTTTAAAACATTCACTAAAATTATTAATTTCATTTTTTGATGTTACTGGTCCTTTAACAGTTCCCCTTTAAAGCAGGCAAATGTTTGTTTTAGTGTTGAGCCCAAAGTAGCAGTCAGCACCCTTCTGTTTTCATTACATTTTGTAAAGATTCTTACTTCATAGGCACATATTTCCTTTGGAAGATCTCAGTTAAAGGAGCTGTCAGACTCCGTTACCAATTCACTGTAACAGCAAGATGATATCCTAAATATATATGTAGTTACATGCAAATTGGGCTATTTTTGTTACAGCCCATGCATAAAGGATTTGACCATGGTCCAGAACATTTTATAATGCTACTCATGACTATGACTCCTACATCAACAAGGATACTGATATATTATTATAAAATGTAATATTGACAATTCTAAATCCTAAATTTTAAATCCCACTCGGGGCTGGAAGAGGCACAAACCTGGGATGTAACAGTAGGGGGTGCTCCCCAGGTTTACGACTGGAGGATCTCAATTGTTGGTAAAATGAACAATTTTCTGAATTTACTGGGCCCCATCCTCTTGCACAGAAGGTGCAAAGGCAGGTTGCTTGGGGCACCTGTTTAACTTGGCCCAGCCCTGCTCCTACTAGAAACAGGGTAAAACACAAGATCTGAGACTTGATTGATTTGCAAAATCTAAAGCTTTCTTACAGTGTTCACTACAGCTTGCAAAATGCATGTAAAATAATCACATTATTTGTAAAGAGAGTGAGTGCTGTCCAAGGTACTGACATTTCAACCCTTTAACAAATACTCAAGATTAAAAGGGTTCTGTAATTAGATCAAATTCATGCTGTCACATAATTTGTTTTTGTTACAAAAATCCATATTGTTTTACTGATTCCATGTGGGAATAAAATGTGTCTGTCTAGTAAGTACATTTATATATAAATTTACAAATGAAAGTCTTGATTCAGTTACCAAACTCATCAATACAGATGCTGTGAACAGATGGCCCCAGACTATGATTATTTTAAAACAATGTGACTTCTGTGTTTGGGTTGTCAACAAAAGCTCTTATATCATCCATTAAATCACATAACATGCATTTGGGAGCCCAAACTTTAATATGCCACCATATTTCCTCCAATACCAGTAAATTATCTTTCATTGTTGTTGCTAACCATGTAAGCTGCCTTTTTTATCATGGTATACTTTATTAAAATAGTCCTTATTTTGTTTACGGGTATAATTAATATTATTCTAAAACCAGATACAGACTATTCATATCACACTCAGACTAAATTGCTTAGCTGAAGTACAACAGATATAAACAGCCTAATTCAGTTTCAGAAACATACATAAATGTGCTGGACACAACCGGTAACAAACATTATGTTTAAATTGGCATCTAACTGTCATTGCGTTTTATACATAAAACTAAAGAGGCTGGCATATAATTTCTACAGAAACATGATCTTGTGTTTTATAATTTCCAAAAACTAATCAACTGCCTGCAAGAGTTCTGCTTGATAATACTTGCTTCAGGAAAATACAATTTGTAACATTTTTTCAGTATTTCCAACATCTAACACAAGCAAAAAAAACATTTTTAAAGTGATATAATAAGTCATCAGTTGCCTCATTTGCTAATATAGCTGCTAAAGTTGTCCTAGTGCAAATAGAAACCAATATCTAATTAACTCTGGACAGTCTACTACAGAAAATGAAAGGAAAGGTCTGATTGTGGGTAACTGCATGGTACTATTCAGCAATTAAAGGGGAATTCAACCCCTCTGGCGCTAAGTTAAATCAGTGAACTTTGTTAACTTTGGGCGCATGCTCAGTGGTACCAATCAGCAAATGCGTCCTACTGCGCATGCACCGTTAATCGCTGATGGATCCAGAAAGATGTTGCTGGAGAAGATGGCGACCATGAACCTGGCTATAGGGGACCTGCACAGAGGGGTAAGTAGCGACTTAGGGGCATTTGCCTGGGGGAGAGCCAAGCTGTGGGAGAGGGAGGGGGCCTATGGGGGGTGGGGGGGGTTTAGCACCAGAGGGGTTGAATTCCCCTTCATGAATCAGACTTAGGATGACTAGTATAATTCGAAATTACCCACTTGTTACAAGTACAAGCATGGTTTAAGTGCTAAACAAAGAGCTGGTTCTGCTACTTACCCTAGTATGGGGGCATGGATATAACTTAAAGAAAAACTATAACCCTAAACAGCTCATATGTAAAACTCTGCTTCATCTAAATAAACCATTTTCATACAAATGGAACATTTATTAGTTATGTTCCAGTGGGTAATCCTAAAGTAAAAATTGCCATTTTTAGTACAAAGGGCCACCACTGGGGTTGAAGCAATTCATGGTGCAGACAAAAAAAAACAATGGCACACATATTAGGTCACATGGGCCAATTAAGTTCAGAATTTTACTCCCACACGTCCTGTTACAGTTAAATCTGCAGTATTTCTGGTCATGTGATCTCTAAAGGAGTACAGAGACCAACTCTTAATTGGAAGGGAAAAAATGTAAGGCCAGTATTAACTGAATAACTAAATTATATATATATATATGTTTAATTTTTCATTCTGGTGATCTAGTTTTCATTTAAATGGTCCCCAAATGCTTATGGGTTCCCCTTCACCAGATATGTGTCCCACAATGTCTCCACATGTACATCTTCATGGTTCCAATACTGTTTCAAGGTTCCTAGTGGCCACCCTGTAGTTTGGGGTCTGCTATCCCCTCTTCAGAAAGGAGTACTGTTTACATTTGTTTTCCAGCCTACAGAAGAATCACATCCATGAAGAAGCCCAAGCTCCGTATAAACCAAGATATGAAGGAGAGCATTGCACACATCCATTAGGTGATATTAAGCCTGCCATGCCAGTATTGATGGGCCAAGATTAATAAGCACCACAGCCGATGTTGACCTACAATATAAAGTAGGATTCCCTAAATATCGATGTGATCAGATCACCAGATTTGCTGGACAAAGCATTATACTATATCTGATGCTCCAGTACAGATAAGCTTCATATGTCCAATTAATTATTAGAAAATATTTACCAATAGGTGGTTTAGAATTAGGTTTTTGGAAAGGCTTTTGAAGAATTCTTCTCTTGAATATGTTCATTAATTTTAGTGAACCACTAGCCAAAGAAAGAAGAAGGCAGCATACCTGTTAAAAGAGGCAGCCTTTTTAGACTCTTCCCTTGCAGTGTATTTAAATATGTATAAATATAACACATTTTAACAATAAAAAATAAACCAATGCTAACAACAAACATGTGTAATCTGTTAGGTCAAGTGCCATTACATTTATTTGCGTATATGCATCTTTATTTCTAAACCTTCACAAGGAACACAATGCTTTATCATTTGAATAAACATTACAATACTTTTGCAGCATAGGGAATAAATAATTCACATGGGATATCTGCAGCAGAATGAAAATGTATGGTAGAAGAAAGCATCCATAGTACTGCATTCTGCAACATACTGAATGACATTTTTGTCAACAAGACTGTATCATGTAGGATTATCCTACATTGAGTTTACCTTGAGCAATTTTAAAATAATATAAACAATTGATGTTGAAAACTGTTCTTTAACACAGCTTACCTTTATCTTATGAAATATTTAGAATTGCTAATTACCCGATTTGGGATTGAGCTGAATCAGTCTTTTTAAACAGGATTTGAATGTGGCCAAATTCTAGTGCCTGGCCAAACCAAGTCCAGACCTTCTGGTCAGGTCAAACTTTTTTTTAGTGCCCCTCGAGATTTGGTTATGGGTACAGCTAAATCCTTCATAAAAACCTTAATTTGCCCAAATGTCAAAATGGAGAACTTAGTGCATCCCTTGTTACAGGAAAGTGCTTAAAGTTGGTGATTGTAGTGAGCAGATAAAGTTAGCAGCTTTTCTCATCCATCAAAGGAAGCCAGAATGTAAATGTAAAATGTATTTCTTAAATAATTATTTCAAATAGTTTAACAAACTGAATTCTCTTCTATTAGAAACATAAATGCAGCATGTTAAACATTTGGGTTCATTTACAACTGCAAGTGCTTTGTGCAAAGTATAATTTTGGATGCAACCATGTTTTATACCCATAATGTAATTTTTTTCCACAATCGCTGCAAAATTGTGTCTGCTAGGGGATGATGTGCCTGATGCAATTGCCCTTTTGGTAATTAGAGCTGGGCATTTTCAATATTTTCTTTAGGCACAATTAGTCTATTGACAGGCCACTGTGGTAACCCTGGTGATATCTGAAGTGGTTGATTCAGGGTTCCCCAGTATCAATGGGTGTTCAATTTAAAACAGGAGGCTCCAATTGCGACTAGGTAAAAGTTCAATTAGTGCCTTTGGACACAAGTACCTTTAACCAATGGCATCAATTTGAGCAATGGCTACAGACAATGTTTCACTATCACAGCTCTGGTTGTGGCTCATAAATGAGCCCCATTATCTTTGGTCTATATGTGTTCTACTGAAACATACGGAGAAGCTCTCAAAAACCTGGGATTTCCACGCAAAAATTACAAAAACATTGCTTTTGCTTTCTGCTCACTTTAAATTAGTTGAAATAGTTTCATTAATTTGTATCAGAAAGGTACTTAGAATTATATTTTTTATTTCATTATGCATAAAAAAATCTAAAGGGATAGTTAACCTTTAAGATAAGTATGTTATAGAATGGCCAATTATAAGCAACTTTTCAATTTGCTTTCATAATTTTTTTTTTATAGTTATAAAAATTATATATAGTTATTTGCCTTTTCCGCCTGACTCTTTGCAGTTTTCAAATGGGTGTCGCTGTCCCTTCTAAAAAGCAACTGCTCTGTAATGCTACTTTTTATTGCTCATCTTTCTATTCAGGCCTCTCCTATTCATTTTCCAGTCTCATTCAAATCAATGTATGGTTGCTAGGGTAATGTGGGCCCTGGTAACCAGATTGCTTAAAATGCAAATTGAAGAGCTGCTGTATAAAATCTAAGGGGTAGATTCATCAAAGAGTGAAGTTCTGCCACTCTCCATTCATTCATATTTTTTAAGGTGTGTTCATCAAAGGGTGGACTTTCACTTCACCCATTGATGAATACGCCTTGCAAAATCCCATAGAAATGAATTGAGAGCTTCGGAATTTCCCTCTAGTGGTGGAACTTCACTCTTTGATGAATCTACCCCTTAATAACTCAAATGAAACCAATCTGATCAAAAATTATTATAGTCCATGTATAAACATGGCGTATATATTCAAACGGATTTAACTCTGCTGCTTGTTCCTCTGTGGAGCATTAACAAGTCATCTATTTGAGAGATTCAACCTGTTCAGGAATGTCGTCAGACATTTTTTTCCTTCTATAGGAAGAATACTGACACATTTTTATGATTATCAGTGATCAGAGTTTGCTTCAGTACATTTTTTAACTCAATTATTTGCTCCCAGCAAGTACTGTAGATCACATACCACAGTAAAATGGTCCCCTGCTGTGGTGCTAACATTTGGAAAGCAAATGACTCCATTACAGAGATTATTTGAGTCCAAGTTGCCATTACACATAAAAGGCACAAAGTAGCTGTAGTGATAGAGTTATCTAACAGAAAAAGTGTAAAGCAAGAGCAAGTGGCATTGGCTTTCATGATATCAGTGTCAGTTCTTCTTGATTTTCAAAATCCCTAAGAACTGCTCAGAAGCTGAAGTGTCTTGTGATTAGTCGTATCAGCAACGGAGACCATTTATCTTTGTTTTTCTCAATGATGATTAATAGGTCTGAAGGAACTGAAGGAAACAGCTTGGGCTTTTAATAAAGTCTTCTTTTTTATATGTTTGCTGGGTACAATATTACTCATCAACATATCATATTATATATTTGATCATAATTATTCCAATTACTGATTAGAGTTTTATTGAAAAAGTAAATGCACTGAGACCATAAAACCTGCAACAATATCAAGAAACTGTAAAATATGAACAAGTTCTGATATAAAATTTCAAAATCAGGATCAGACCTATCTACATACACGAAGATCCTGCAACTAGTGTAAGCAGTGCAACAAAAGCATTTCCATAAACTGACTTTTGTGTCCCCTAGGTCTCCAAAGTAGGCATCCCAAACTTTATTACAGATGCAAGTAGATTCTCCAGTGAGAATCACCCGTAGAGATCTGCTGTTATTGAACTTATTGAATACCAAAGTTGATAAGATACAGTACTTGGTGGAGCATCCTTTAGCATATCATGGGCTTCTGGTCCCCAGAAGACCTCAACAAAGTTTTATCGCGCAGTGCAGACTAACTTTAATAATGCTTCAAGAATAGTAATCCAACACTGTGTAGGTAAATAAATACTTTGGAACCCTGTAATATAAAAAGGCTGTTGCTGTGTAATGTGGGAAAATATACACATTAAAATATGCTCATTTATATGCGTGTTGGTGTTTGCAGGACAGTCAAGAAGGTACAATCGATTCATGGGTTGTAAAATGGGTGTGGCTTACAGGTAAACATACAGGGTGGTCATGGGTTGTTTTTGTATACTGTAGGCAAGACCTTACCGTTTAATAATACAGAAGTGGACTAAAAATAAAATTTTGGAAGCTATAATTGAATTCTTGAGTTTTAGCAAAAAAAGTGATAAATCAGCTCCATAGCTTCTTTTCTTTACACATTACAGTCTAGCCTTCCAACTATTTCTCCTCTTTCTCCTGACAAACAAAAACAATGATATAGACCAAATTATTAAGAGCAGGAGGGACCACTGACGCCTGGACCTACCAAGAGTTTTCTTGGCATCCTAGTGGTCCAGTCTGACACTGCTCATATTGGCTAAATAGATCAAAAAGTCATACCTAGCTAACCCTGTAAGATTGGGCTGGTTCATACACCTACATTATACTAAGGGCCCAGCCAAACTATTCCAACAGACACATGAAATTAAACAATAAATAAGTATAAATAATATTTTTATGGCAATTGAACTTTTTCGATGTATGTATTACATCGCTGTGAATAATACAACATAATCACTCATATACAGAGGTGTAAGCTGTATTTGCACATTGAATTAAACTTGTTTTGATTATTGCAACTTTTAGCAAATATAAATTATTCTAAATTACACCTTTTCAGATGTATTAGAATGTGGGAATGTGTTGCCTACTGAAGGATAAAATCATATTTGATGAAAATGAATAAAAAAAATATATAGATAGCAAGCAGGTTAAGTGGAAAAATTTTCTGGAAGGCCCAGCATGATATAACGGTGTAATACATATATGTATATTGCAAGCTTGTGGGAGCCACAACAGACATTTTTTTCTCTTCAGGCACAGGAGTGACCATTTCATGACACAAAACATAAATCATAAAAATAAGTCCCCATAACAGCGGGCCTCTAGCTTTGGGCCCTAGGCACGTGCCTCTTCTGCCTACCCCTAGTTCTGGCCCTGGTTTGTAGCCTTACAGACCATTTCATTTTTATATGGGGTCAGTGACCCCCATTTCATAGTTGGAAAGAGAAAGTAGTAGAAGACAAATAAAAAAGTTGCTTAGAATTTACCATTCAATAACATACTAAAAGTCAACTTAAAGGAGAACCAGTGAGGGGGCCCATAGAGGCAATGTGGGAGAGGAAGTAGCAAGCATCAGGAAACCTACATGACCACAGAACAGGTAGCACTGATCCGAACTAGGGAGTGTGGATAGAGTACACAGGAGCATCTTTGAAGGCACAGATTTATGATGTGCTTGTAAGTATAATCTGAAAATTAAATTTCTTTAGTGTTGTTGGTAACAGACTATTGGTGCTATGTTTTGCTCTAAGGGCTGGTGATGGGTGTGTGCTGCTGCAAACCAAGAGTAACTGCTACAGAGGAGAATTTGTGAGATTAAGCAACTCGACTTACTAACACTAATGGGTGATTACTGACTGAGCTAACTAACAAAGGAGTGTGTCAACTAATCCTGACCGATCAAAAGTGGGAAAACGTCTAGGAGGGTTGCAGGAGCATGGATTTTATATGTACAGTATTTTTACTTAAAGAGCTAGTTGACCCCAAAATAACAAATTTGGCTTATAAAAGAAAATATAATTCTAAGCAACTTTCCAATAGACATTCACAAATTTTCAGTGCTTTTAAATGCTGATGCTAGTTGCACTGATTTCTGGACTATTAATAAGCCTTATATTGTGACATTTAGGGGCAGATTTACCAAATTTGTGTGAATGATTCGAAATTCCATCGAAGTTTCAAAAAGATTCAAATTCGAATTTTTCGAATGAATAGATTGAATGAAAATTTGTTCAATTATTCAAATATGCGACAGTCAAATTACTTGCCCTTTAAATTTTTATTTGACTGCCTAGTTCGCCAGATTAAACCTACCAAACTGGTATGCTTCCCTATGGGAAGCTCCAATAGCAATTCTTTAAGTTTTTTAGATCGAATAAAAAAATTTGATCGAATGGTTAAAGTCGTTCGAGTCGTTCGAATGATTTTATCTTACATTCTGTATATAGAGTGTATTGTGAGTGAGCCCCTAGGCTCAGTAAATGATAACAGCACTGAGCATGTTCAGTGAATGAGCAGAAAAGAAGATGGGGAGCTACTGGGGCATCTTGGGCTGTTATATAAGCCCAAAACATCCGTAATGTACAGCATTTATAGCCAACATCTTTAGTTATGCTTTAGTTCTCCTTTAAAACAAGAAAGGCATAAAGAATAAGGGAGAATTGCATTTTATTCAGAGTTAATTAAAAGAAAACAAGTTAAAGAATATATAGTGGATAATGTACCCCCTATTGTAATTTATAAAGATATTATAAGTCACCGAGGAGTTATGTGACCGACCATATAAAAGCACAAGGCCACAGACCAAGTGACTTCTGATATCTTTATAAATTTCAGTAGGGGGTACATTATGCATTATAATCTACAGTGAAATGTCAGGAGGGGGGTCGGCGTCCATTATGGTCAAAATCGGTCGGCCAGCATCAAAATGGGACGCAAGGAGTCAAAATCGGATGCACAGCATCAAAACCGGCAGCGGGGGACCCCTGTTATAAGGATATTATTTACAGTTTATAAGGATATTATTTACAGTCTGGTCCCATAGGGAAATGACCAGACTATAGATTATACATTTATAAATGTTAAAAATTATATTCAACTGCTTGTTTATTGTCATTTTAAAATGTGAGTCTTTTCAAAATAGCTGGAAATCATACTGTACTCATTTATTTTATGTAAAATCAAAATGCTTCATATTGTAAGGACCAAATTAAAATAAATATCAGTGCACTTAATAATAATAATAATAATAGTAATAATAATAATACTTTATATGAAAATCTGTTATTTAATCTGCTTAAGATAGCATGAGCCAAGATACCTTCATTTGTTGGTTAAATAAAATTGAACGTTCTGTTGACTGTGAAATATATTTATATATTGGGGTCGTTTCATTGACACTTCTTTTCCTAAGATTAATTTTCTATCTGTTGAACCCTTCCACTCCAGTCAATACCACTGTCTTATCCATTAGCTCATGCTTTCCCTTGTGTACTGTATCATTAGATACACAGCTCCTGTATATAGAAGCAGAATAAAGACACAGATGCACAGGAAGTAGTTAGTAACTGATGTCACAGTTTTAACCCTTACTTTACCAGTACAGTGTTGCCTACATAAATGCTAAATTATCTGCATGGTTAGTATGTCCACTTATCAGGTACTGATTCTAATTTCTTGATTTGCGCATTTTATATAGAGTTAATTTAAAAGATTTGGTTCAACACTGAACTAAAGCTGAACCTCAACAATGAATTATATTTCTGATAAATCACTCAAAAAAGGGTCTCTGTGTAGAAGCTGGAAATTTACATCTTTCTCTATGGCTAGACAAACGAATGACTTGTTGCAGAAACTTGCTTTTGAAAAATGCGGGCGTCAAATCTCAATCTAATGTAAATTTCAATAGTGTTCAGAAAAGCACACAGCAATTTCACATTCATTTGTTTGAGTGTTTACATTTCCTTTAATAAACAGTAATAGATCTACAAAATATATTATTTTCCCAAGCTTATCAGATCATTGCATTTTAAATAGCAGAATAGCGCAAAAGTGTCACAGGCAGTGTACTGACCTTACTGTTAGTAGGAAGTCCTAACTCATGTGGAACCCCCCAACCTGGAATATCAGCTACAGCATTGCAATTTGTTATTATCCCAATTCAAACAAACACCTTAACCTGCATCAATTCTAGTGATGGGCGAATCTGGGTCTTTTCGGCAAATTTACAAAATTCACGTGAAGAGATCATATGATTTTTTCGGAGGATCAAATATGCAAATTTGGCCACTTCGATCATTGAATACCAAAAATTTGAATGATCGAATATTCGATCATTCGCCCATTCGAAGGATTTTAACTTCAAAATTTATTGCCTACTTCGCCAGATTGAACTTACCGAATACGAAATCCCCCCATTGGCTTCTTTTGCAAACACCTGTTCAAATACCATTTGTACGATCGAACGCCTCGATCGTTCAAATTGTACTAATTTTTCGAGGATCGAAGGAAAAAGTACGATTGTTTTGTGAAATCGAACGATTGGTATTCGATCATACGATCTCATCGAGAAATCGAATATAGAGGAAAAAATAGCCTAAAACTATTCGATAAGCATTGGATAGTCGAATGCTTATCGAATATCGAATAGATTCTAGGGATTTTTGGGTGAAATTTTGTGAAATTTAGTAAATTTGCCCCTTAATGTTTCAGTCATGGAGTCCCAAATTAGAGAAAGATCCTATTCCTGTATAAATAGGCAAGATGTAACATATTTAATAATCATGCACAATTTTAAAATACCCACAGAGAAAAAGAGTGTCAGGAATTAAAAAATGATACAAATAAAATCCCATCCATATGGGATCTTGTCATCTTTTCATGAGTTAAGACCCTATCATAAAGTGTCTAATTTTGAGAGCTGATATTTTTATAACCAAGTATAAAACTCAATTTTCCCTCCACCTGGTCTCTACTGCATGGTTGTGACTGCTTGCACTCTTTCATTAACATCTCCCTAACTTACAAAGCCATTCATTCAGTCTGAGTTATATTCCACAACATAAGAGAGGAATGAACGTGGAAACCCCTTTGTTGCCAAGTGTGTAGATAACCGTTTGTTTTTAAATCTCTGTCCATTTCTGCAACTCCCCAAGGCACTAAATGAACAATTAACATCCACCTACCTTCTGCCTCCTTTTATCTATTCTATACAAATTAATGACAGCTGAGAAGGAACAGCTGGGGCAATCCAATAGCAGTTTTTTTCTTAAACAAAATATACTTTAATATATTAAATGAGTGGCAAAAACTACAATTTTACTATAGAAAATGTTAGCTTTATACATTGTCCTACTTTTATACTAATACTAAACCAGCACACCAAACTCTGTAGTGTTTTAAACACCACTATACTGTACATTATGATCAATTCAATAATCCCCTGTTTGAAAATATGGGTAGGTGTCACCAGATTTAATTATATTCAGAACAAGGGCTGTTGGCACATTGTTCTCACTTTTCTAAAAATCTGTCATGTTATTGCCCAGCCCCATTTGCTTGCTCCGTTACCTTACTTATTAGTATTATTGCTCTTGTTATATCTGTCTGTATTTACTGTGTGAACCATTTTTACCTTGATAAGACAAGAAATTTAACATCTGATGGTTGTCTAAAGCAAGGCTCACAAAATAAGGTTCTCTGATTTGTCCAACCAAACTATGGGCATTTTAAATATACATCTAGGAATGTCAGTGTTAGCTTTACTCAATATAGTGATATTTTTTTTTATTAGAAAGCTCAATAAATTGCAATATTCATGCTGGGGGAACACTTTTTCACTGGCTGTAAAGTTCCTATAGTATATTGGAACGGTACACATATGTTTGTGAATGATACAATGAGCTGTTTTTTTTAAACACCTCTTTAATCTGAATGGCCAAGCCCTAACAAGCCATAACGACAGCTGTTAATAATGCAGTCTGTAATAAAGGCATAAAAGCATGGGGAGGAGAAATAAAGGAAGCTGGTATTAGATTTATTTATTTGTTGGGTCTCTGCTCTCATAGAAGCAACCAGGCCTTTTTTACCCTTTACAAGGTATTATTTCTAGGTCATTGCATTCATTTTCATTTTATTACAAAGGCTCCCAAGATATAGAAAATACAACAATAAATGCAGATAATGATAAATCAAAATACATTCTACATTCTAAGAATTTCTAAAAAAAAAAAAAAAATCAACCCCCTGGTAAGAAAATGTAATTAAGATTGATAAATTCACTCCTTCTTCACAACAGGGAATTTATGTTTCCCTAATAGGCATTTTTATGTTCCTGTATTTGCACATTTCTAACATTTTAATGAAGGGAAGAATTTGCATAATGAATTACAGGGTGGAAAATACCGTAAAAATGTTGTTTATATGTCACTTTGATTGCCAAAACTTTTTAAAACAAAAATGTATTTTCTACCTAGAATCTACCAATGATGCAGATGTGTTGATCTGTTGACATATTTGGACTTTGGGCTCATGGAAACTTGTTCTACAATCATTTAGGAACATCCCACCCAGTGATGTCAAGCACCTAAAAGCATCAGTCAATGTTCAGGTACTTTTTACCCATCAACAGTGATGTACAGTAGATCAAGTCAATCAGCATCAGACAGGGGGTCTGGGCCCACTGGCACTGCTGCAACAGGGACTCGGACCCCCCTTTCCCAGCTGTCCACCAACATCATGGGCCCCAGTTCTAGCTGTAACCTCCCCTCTGCCTCCCCCTCACACAACACAAACCTTTTAATCTCTTCACAAGGCTGTGATCAGGCTGGAGGGTGGAGGGCAGGCAGTAGCCCATAGTCTCAGATCACTGTGGGAAGATGACTTGGCCTGGTGGACCCATGAAGGCCAGGGTCCACCATTGTTTTTTTACCGGTGACCCGCTGGCCCATTCCCACACTGTAGCCAGTGTTGCCGGTAACAGAGGCACTTCCTCAATTCCAATCAGAGGATCATAGAGATGTGCCCCTTTATGGAACCCAGCCCATATATTTGAAAAAGAAAGGGAGCAGGGAAATGGACAAAGAAAAAGGTGGACAAGTTAAAGGAAAACTACACACCCAAAATTAATACTTGAGCGTATATCATATTAAGTGGCATATAAAATAATCTTATCAAACTAGAATATATATTTTAGTAAATATTGCTGTTTTACATCTCTTGCCTTGAACCACCATTTTGTGATGGTCTGTGTGCTGCCTCAGAGATCACCTGACCAGTAATATTTCAACTCTAACTGTAACAGGAAGAAGTGTGGAAGCAAAAGACAGAACTTTGTCTCTTAATTGGCTCATGTGACCTAACAAGTAGGGTTTGTTTGCTATGTTTGTGTGCACCATGAATCATACGATCCCAGGGGACAGCCTTTATTTTTTAAAATGGCAGTTTTCTATTTATGATTACCCAATGGAACATATTACTGAAATAGGAGATTATTATGAAAACTTTTATTTACATAAAGTAGGGGTTTTAAATATGAGCTGTTTTGTACAATATCTTTTTATAGAGACCTACATTGTTTGAGGGGTATAGTTTTGCTTTAAACAGATAGTACTAGAAGATGGGCTTGGGATGACATCTTTTTATCTTGTACAGGACTTGCATATTGTTAAACTATACAATACTGCACCTATTGCAGTGACAAGCATTCCCCCCGACTCACTTGTTGTCACCACTTGATGCATCTAGAACTATTCCAGAACTATTCTTACTGTGCATGACTAGAGCCCACATGTGTAGCAAGTTTACCAGGTGCTGCTCTTAGTTATTATACATTAGCCATATAATACTCTAAAGATTACATTATGAATGATTATAAATTAAAATGTTGTCAGGGAAATGCATTATACACACACAGAAACAACAAACACCTCTATGAAAATGCAAACAGTAAGGTTTTTACACGTATTTATAGACTGCATAAGCTGAATTTAAAAAGGGTATTGGGTTACAAAGTGAGAAATTAAACAAAGTATGATAATCATGACTTCAAATTATGTTTCATTTATGGACTTGTATATAGAAAATCTAAATTGCATAACTTGCACAGGTTTTACACCATTTTGCCAGAGTTCCAGAGTAGGCACAAAGGAAATCACATTGTTACTTTATAAGAGCTATCAAAGTATCTTGCATTCAGAATGAGCTTTGTATGACATCTGGAGACACAAACCAAACCCAGCAGGCTTCTCTGTGGGGAATATATGAACAGTGAAAAGAATACAGTGGAATGGAATGGGATTTGTTATTGTATACAGTGCAGGGCAGAAGAATTACTATTGATACATTAGCACATGGTCTTAGCAAAGCAGGAGTGAGGGCAGTAAAATCTTTAGCATCCCCTTTAAAAAGCAACCCATCGTTTTTTAGTAATAGAGCCACATTTAAAGAATTTTGGTAGTGAATTATATACTGTATATTACCAAAAAAAAGGGTCTATTGAAATAGAAATATTAACAACTGAATACATACTTTCAATTTGCTCAGTGTATCCAAAGCCTACAGTTTTTACCCAGTCTAAATAGTCATTGTCTCACTTAACAGACTGACTGTTAACTAGTTATAACTTCCAACAGGGTTCCAACTGTGTTTATCATGCCATTAGAGCAGAGGTCCCCAACTTTTTTTACCTGTGAGCCACATTCAAATGTAAAAAGAGTTGGGGAGCAACACAAGCAGGGGCGTAACTACAGAGGAAGCAGACCCTGTTCCTGCAGGGGGGCCCAGGAGGTATAGGGGGCCCATCAGGCCCTACTTAATGAGCAATTTCAATATATAGTGGTAAAACAGGACAACCTCTGGATATTTTGGGGGCCCTAAAATAAATTTACTGTGGGGCCCAGTAACATCTATTTACACCACTGAACACAAGCATAAAAAAGTCCCTTGAGTAGCCAAAAAGAGTCTGTGATTGAATATTTGGTATGTGGACTGGCTGCCTACAGAAGGCTCTACTTAGCACTTGGCACTATACTTGGATTTTATGCAATCAAAGCTTTCTTCCAAGTCTGGAATTCAAAAATAAGCACCTGCTTTGAGGATACTGGGAGCAATATCCAAGGGGTTGGAGAGCAACATGTTGCTCACAAGCTACTGGTTGGGGATCAATGCATTAGAGGATGACAAAAATATTGAACTGGTGGTCAAAGGGCATGGCATAACTTTATTGGGATGATTGAATTTTCCAACCAATAAAAGTCCCTGTTTTTTAGAACTTGCACAGAGGGAGGACCAGTTTATAATAGCATTAGTGATGGGCGAATCTCTCCCGTTTCGCTTCGCCGAAAAATTGGCGAAAAAATTCGCGAAACAAAAGCGTTTTTGACGTGCGTTGCTTCGTTTTCGTCGCGTGGTTTTCGACACGTCATTTTCGACACGCGTCGCATCGTATTCGTCGTGTCGTTTTTGTTGCGTCAAAAACGACGCGCAACTAATTTTTTTGGCAAATTCGCCTCTGGTGAATAAATTCGCCCATCTCTAAATAGCATAGTTATTACATTGTAATAAACAATTATTATAAATTTATAGTGGCCCTTTAAGCAAGGAAAATTGTCCTGCTATATTGATTAAAATGAATAAAATCTTTTTTTACTGTTTACAAAGAATGTTATTAAAGAAGTAACAAAAGTAAAAAAGGTAGCTCCCACCGACCCTGGAAACCTGTCGAAGTCATGTAGGAGTCAATGGCAGAGGTCCCATGAACCATTTGAATATGTTAATAGCCTTTATGATATTCAAGTTTTTGTAATGGGGGGGTTCTTGCTTCAAAACTTCAGTTCAGTTTGAGCGAAGCTGGGTTTTTTTTCTCTGTAAATTAGAAGCCATTTCGAGTTGTGAGTTCATTCAAGGTTTAGAAAAGCTCACAAAATTCTAAAATTCAACCTTTGATAAATAACCCCCTTACTCTTATAAAAGACATGTAGGCAAGCACAGAATCCATATTTAAATAAATATATTAGTGTGTACACTTTATACTGACTCAGAAATTACTTTTATTAACATTCATTTTGTATAATTAACCACCAGTCAAAGGCACTTAGTAGGTATGGGTTCTAAAAGCACTAGGAAAGCCAAGTAAAACATCACATTTATAGTGTATCTGGTATAATGTGTTATAATCAACAAAAGCCATGACTATCTTGTAAATTTTCTTATAAGCAGTGAGTAGTGATGTCATCAGTTATAAACGTTGCAGAGTAATTTCTGTCACTTGTGCATTATAATAAATAGTACCCCTTGTTGGAAAATATGAAGATATTAGGAAAGGAACCTTGGCATTCCATGACCTTTATAAAAGGACTTAGCCTTTGGTCACGTGCTTTTATATGGTCATGGAACTCCTCTTGACTTATAATATCCTTATATTTTACAATAGTGGGTACTTTATTGAATATAATGTCCTATCTAGTTCTAAGTCTGCAATATAAATGGTGTAGGTGGAATCTTACAGCTGTAGGATAGTCTTTTACTTTCATCCCACAAAGCAGCGATTGCAACAAGCAGGAATTTTAATTACTTAAATTATATAGACAAGCAGAAATGTATGAATAATAAATCTGCATTCACAGTTTAATAACTGTACTACTTATTAGACGGTACTACTAATCTTCATGAACGAGTCAATGTCCATACAAAGTGATAATAGGCTTTTAAGAAAAACAGCCATAATATGTCCCAAACCTGCCAATCATAGGTATGTTTTTTGGGGGAGATGAGATACTGTTATATCACTTTATTATATATTGCTGCAACTACCTACTTTAAGTCTACAAAGAGACAAAGACAGGCACTGTATTTCCTTTCACATGACTTTCACATAGAGGATTGCTATTCTATGTATGTTGCTCTAGTGACCCTTGTGTTTTTCTTTTTTAACTTTATAGGTTTGTAAATCCAAAAACATCATGAGTAATGCGAAGTATATGCTGGTGTAAAACAGATCTCACCCTCTTATGTTGCCCTTTCATTTTAATTTTAACAATATTTTTTCCAGAACATTAGCTGAATTTATGACAATAATTTTGTGGAACATTACCCTACTTTATGGCAAATGTGTAAAAGAGCCATTATTATGATATCAAAGAGAACTTAATACATATGCTTTATTGCGCCAGTGATCTCTGATATGTTTCGCAAAAGCAAAGAGGAAGTTTAGTCTAACAATCATGCAGCATAAGGTTTTATTTTTTATTTTATAGCAGACTTTCTAAAATTGTGAGGCTTGCCTGCAATACTGGTGAGACCAGTGTGGAGTTCTTGCTACCCATAACATGAAAACCTCTTCTTCTGTGCTAAAATTGCCCCTCAGCCAAGATTTATACTGAAATGAATGGGGTTTTTTTGTTCACTGACCAAAAGTCCACTAGAGATAGCAGCCAATCAGACTACAGATCAAACTAGACCGGTAATCTGGGGGCCTACATAAAGCTACATATGCAATTCATATAACAACATACAATGCTCTGCAAAATCAGCAATGGGAGAAGATGACTGTTATCCAACTGTAATTGAATGTGTATTTACATTGCAAATAATGCATTTGTGCAAAGAATGTTATCAAGATCAGTTCTGAAGGTAAAGTGAATGTATGGAAGGTTTAATATTAACTAATATTAACAACTGCCATACATTTTTAAACCAATATATTGATGAAGGTATTATTCCTGAAGTTCGGTATTTGTAACACTACTGAACAAATATATATCTTCCCCCTTGTTGTTTCTGAACTCTAGATTTAATTGAATTGATTCTGTTCTTCTCGGCATGAAACTGACATTTTGACTTAAGTGTTTCCTTTTTAAAAAAAGGAATTAAAATGTAATTTTCACTAAACACCCTCTAAAGATAATTAGCCCCCTTTTCCCTAATGAATGTGCCAAATGTATCATTGCATTATTGTGTTTTGCATTATCTCTGAAAGTTCCAATCTATTCCCCCTTAAAGCCTGCTGAAAGCATTGTCCAAAATAGAATGGAATAGCAATGGGAATGGTCTATTGCCGATCATAAATACAGCAAAACAATGAACAGACACATATAAGCAGGCACAAAGCATAGACAAGGGTGCCGTGGGATAGGGACTTAAATTGGAAAAGAATAGGCAAATTTTGAAAATGTGGTTTGCAGATTAAATATGTCAGTTTGAGTCATAGCTTCCCATCTTAAACATATATGTTGGGCATAGATCTATGCAAATGTGCATTTGATTAGATTGCACTGAATGTGAATTTTCAGGAAACCATGGGGGACTCTGCAAGAGAGTCAGCTGTTTTTTATTGCTTCGAAGCCTGAAAGCTTAACGCAGAGGGCTATAACTGGCAGTAATATGAAAAATATAAATCAGAAGATCCAGACTTTTATATCACATTGAATAAAAGATAAAATTTCAGTCAGCATCCATGAAGTTGAGATTTAGAGTTCTGTTAATTAATGCAATACATGTAAAGAAAAGCTGTCAACTTCATATCCCTAACAGAACTAAATATTACAGTACTAAATATAGAACTGTAAATTATTCAGAATATAATCAATAAAGAAATATATTCCCAAATAAGCAAGTTTATACTATTACCATACATGCTAATAATGATCATTGATTAAGTTGGACAAACATCCACAAGATAAACAGCTAATTTGCACAAGTTGAGGATGAGGAGTTGGAAATAAGTAATATTTTTCCTCCAGCACTGGCATCTCCCAAGGTTTTCCTCTTTTGATGTCCAGAACTCTTTGGGAAGCTAGCAGGAGAGATAAACATTCAGAGGGAAGGTAAAGATCACATTACAGGGTATGGTTAGGGTTCACTGCTTTCAAACAAGGTCAGAATAGAGACACAATTTCATCAAAAGGGTTGGACAGATGGTAAAGTGCACTGAAATACTCTAGCAAAAGAGCTCTATAATGTCCAATGAGCCACTTCCAAATAAGATTTCTAAATGAAAACAGAGTGTATAAATAAACCTAACAATGTCAAGGCAGTCATTCAGCCCTCTAAACGGTAGCTGCTTCAGCCTCTCCCTAGTGTGAATAACCCCAAGGAAAAAAAATCACACACTTAACCAATCTGACATATAAACTAGGAAACGATCCAAATCATGGTAAAGCTTGCCATTAACTCGACAGGATTGAATGAGACACTGGGTGTGACAGCCATCCATTCAGATGTGCAAGTAATGGAAAGGTGGTCTCAGTCTACACCCTGGGACCTCTCCTGGGACCAAGAAAAAAAGCTTCTTGCTAATCCAAGCTAAATCCAGCTAAGGACCAGCCCTGTACCTACTTTGATATGAGTACCACATTTCCTAACATGCCCATGGGTGGTTCACATTTAGTTAACTTTTACTGTGTAATAGAATGCCCTACACCTAGGGGCAGATTTACTAAAGAATGTCGAATGTTAAGAGAATTAAAATAATTTGAATATCGAATTTGAAGGCTTTTACGTTTATTCGAATATTAAATTTTACCGCAATTTGATTGGTCAAACAATCGAATAGTAAATATTCGATCGACCGATTCAAACGATTTTAATGATTTTAACCATTCGATCGAATTTTTTTATTTGATCAAAAATAGTTAAAACCAGTTTAATCTGGCAAACTAGGCAGTCAAATAAAAAATTAAAGGGCAAGTTATTCGACTGTCAAATATTTGAATAGAATTTTATTCCAATTATTCGAATCATTCGATTCGGTCGAATTTTCAAAATTCGATGGTCGAAGTGGTCTTCAAATATATATTGAGAATTCAAATGTTTTTGAAAATTCTATCAAATTTCGAATCATTCATGTGAATTTGATAAGTCTGCCCCCTACTGTATCAACTTTGAAATAGGTCTTCATTGTTTATTTTATTAGTTTTGAATGTCATCTTATGACTTTTTACAGCTTTCAAATCGTGGTCACTGACCCGGGCAGCGAAAAGACTATTGCTCTTTGAGGCTACAATTGTATTGCTATTGTTAATGGGTAATACTTCTCTTTATATTCAGAACCCTCCTATTTTAGTTTCTCATTCAAACCACTGCCAGGTTGCTAAGGTAAACATAACCCTACCAAGCAGATAGCTACTAAAATTACTTTTTATTAAAAATCTCTATAATCAGGCTTTCTCCTGTTCATATTTCAGTTTCTCATTAACAAAACCCTAGCAACCATAAAGCTGCTCAAAGAGTTTCTCAACAAAAATTAAACATCTGAAAAACAGCCACTAAAAAAATGAAAAACAGTTAAAAATTGTCGCACAACATCATTGTCTTCATAAAAGTATTGCCTACATAAAACAAACAACCACATTAATTCATGTGCTCCCTTTCTTCTTTTCCAACCTGGTGAAAGATCCCTCTGTTCAATGAAACTATAGGAGCATATCTTACTAAAAAGAAAATAGACAATTTTGGGGACAGTGCTGCATTCTGAGTCTGAAAAATATGTGAACACCGATTAAGAAAATTTCAGTTTGACACAACTCACATGGCACACCATGGCACAAGTTCTTTAATTGCAAAATGATGTGCTAATGATCTATTTAAATAGAGTGAGACAGTGGGACATAATGAGCCATCTTAGCCGCATGTCAATATAGTTTGCACCTTCCTTTAAAGAAACAGTGAAAGATGTACTTTAGGTTATTAACCTGACATTTTGAAGGAAATTTTACTGCAAAAGGGGAGCTGGGATGCATTCAATGAAAACAATTAGTACATAGAACCTATGAACCTATGTGACCATAGGTCCATTTTCAATCAAATTAAAATTGTTTGATTGCATTTTGACTTTCAAAAATTTTCAAAAACACTCCTTAGAGGTTATAGGAGTTCCCCCATAGACAGGTTTAAGGTGGTGAAGGGTCTAATTTGAAATTTTTAAAAAGACAGTACTTCAATTTTTGAATGGTCAAATTTTTCAATTCAAATCTTTTTTTTCAATTACAATCACATTTTGGCCTATTTCATAGTTGAAGAACCCAAAAATGACTTCAAAATTAAAATTTTTTCAATTAGAATTTTCACTTCGACCCTTGATAAATCTGCCCCTAAGTATTAAGTATATCTCAGCTGAGATCAAGTAAAATGTAAAAAAAAAATCTTAATTATTTGATTAAAATAGAGTGTTTAGGAGACAACCTTCCTGAGATTAGGAGCTTTATAGTGTGTTTCCAGATAACGGAATCTATACAGTACCTGTACCACTTTTCTATTATTTTTTATTCTTGGTTCAAAAGTTAATGATTGGTACTATGTTTTTTTGGCCACTGAGGGTAGTGTGATATTAGAGCACAGATATGGGACATGTTGGGGGACCAGAATGCTCAGGACCTGGGATTTTCTGGATAATGGATCTTTCCATAATTTGGATCTTCATACCTTAAATCTACTAGAAAATAATGAAAACATTAAATAAACACACTAGGTTGGTTTTGCTTCCAATAAGGATTCCTTATGTATTGGTTTGGATCAAGTACAAGGTACTTGGAAAAATAAGTTTTTTTAAAATTTTGGATTTTTTTGATAAAATTAAGTCTATGAGAAACACCCATTCCATAACCCAGAGCTTTCTGGATAACAAGTTCCAGATAATGGCTAGAATAGCCATGGGCAAAGCAGTCTGTGTGTTTTACTAATTTACAAAGTAAAATAAAACACTAGCTACAGATCATGTATATTTTTCCTGCTGAGACATCACAATATAATCTGTTTTGTAACGCAGCAAGGAATTAGCTATGATTGTGTAACAAACTAGTGAGAGATTCATTGCTAGGTTTGGACATCATCACCTTTGGCCAAATAAACCTTACAACAAGCGATTAAACTGATTTAACATTTCTGAAATACTCTTGATAGGACTCAAGCTTCAGTCTGTGTGGTTTCTTTTTAGCCCTGTACTTTGGCAAAACCAATTTACATGTAAATGAGTCTGCTTAAATGTATAATTGACTGTATGATCAATCACTGTACATCACTACATTGATGTATAACTATACACATTGTGTATGTGGAAGGATCTTGGCATATTGATGAAACTCAAAGCAGCTTCCCCTTTCAAATTTCCCCTCTCATGAAAACAAGAGTCCACCAAATCCTTACTGTACTCATGTACTGTGATTGCTATTAAGCCCTCCAAAGTACATTTTTGTTAAATAAAGTTTGCATTAGCAAGGGAAAAAAAAGGGATTTTCATTTTATCTTTAAAGCTAGTTAACTAATTCCCTTTTCCTGTCTAATACAGCACTTAAAAATCTTTTTACTTTCAATCTATATAACAATGAATCAGAACATCAAAAATATAATTAACATCAAGAATGTTGCAGCTTCTAATTTATGTTGAAGAAATGGACTGCAGAAACCATAAAATGCACTATAACTTCTAGTTCTTTGCTTATTTTGTGTATTATAGTGTACTTTGAAGCTGATTTATAAATATTGGTGCTAAACCATACCAGTACAGTTACCTATAGCAACCAATCAGAGCATAACCAAAGAACACTTTAGGGTTTATATAAGAAAATGAGAAAGTTCCCTAAGTCCGTAAAACACAGTTTTTGCTTATTTATGAAAAACCCTGAAAAACAACCTCAAATGAATGCCGTCGGGGGGGGGGAACTTGAATACTAGAATTGATCTGTGAAAAAAACTTTGAATAGCTCAAAATGATTAAGTTTTCGAGTGCAAAACACTGAAAAAAAATTAAAATCATGAAGGTTAAAAACATTTTTCAAATGGTTCTTGGGACCTCTGCAGTTGACTTCTACATGACCTTGACAGGTTTTAGCTGGAGTATTTTCAGATTTGGGCTTTTTGCAGCTTTGGAGCATAATAAGTCTGGAACAATTTGAGTTTTTACTGAAACTACCCTGAAAAATTTTGAATTCTTTGGGAAAAACTCAACCTTGAATAAATTACCCCCTAAATATATGTTCAATAGCCTCCATTCTCAGCCCAATTGAGTAGCTATATTTCTGGCTACCAATAAAGATGTGCAATACAAAAGTCATATCAGCCATAGCAAATGATAGAATGGCAAATAATGAAATCTAACAGAGCTCTGCCAGGATCTCAATGAAAAAAAATATGAGACATTGAATATTAGGAAATTTCTCTTATGACATTTAGTAGGGATGCACATGGAATGAGCAGACCTCAGTGGAATTCAGGAAGGCTACAAGGCTGCTGACTATAAAGAATATCACTCGCAAGAAGGGGTAAAGGGCTGACCAAGACATGGATCAAAATAAAGATGTTTGTCCTGACCAAAGAGGAATATCCTGAAGGTTTAAATGAGAAGGAAAGGCTAAAATTAATTTGCTCCTCTCTCACCCTTCCTTTTCTCCCCTCCCTCTGTTATCTGAGCCAAGAACAGGGAGGGACTCCGACAGGAAGTGATGTCACACCAAGCTAATATGGCAGCTAATCAAACAGAAAGAGCTTCTAGAGCTGTTTACTCAGGTATGGTAAAGCATTCTGCAGAATAAATATAGTGTTATAGCTTGCAATGTTGTGGCTAATCTATTGACTAGAAACTACTTTGATAGCTTTCCTTCTCCTTTAAATTCAAAGCAGAGAAATACAGTCCAGAGTTGATCAGAAGGAGAACAAAGGAAACTTTAGGAAGGTCAATGATGCAAAATGCATCAGGAGGGTGTTGCTGACATGAGGTATGCTGGCAAAGGGTGGTATATTTTGATGTCATGTCTTTAAAATATTCATTTTTAAGCTTTGATGCTATTTGCTGTTGATGATTTGCACTAATAAATTCTTGAAGTGAGTTAATTTGCATGTTATATAATTCATTGCATATTATGTGCTGTGGGACACACTTCACAATGCTTACTCATAGATAGTATATATCCCAAATAAAATGTTAAATACATTATATATACTATCTTAAAGTGTACCCGTCACCCAAAAAAATATTCAAAATCATATTTTATCACATTAGTCAAGCAAAATGAACATTAATTATGCTATATAAATTATTTTAACCTTGTTTTCTTCAGTCTGGGAATTCATCATTCTAGCAAGCGGGCAGGAGACATTTTGTGGACACTGTTATTAAGGCAAGCCTTATCATCTCAGAATTTTGTTTGTGTACCAGAATGGGGGACCCGATGTCTATCCCCATGTCCTGGCTACACAATTAAATGGTTAAGAGAACTGGGGGAATGTGTGGGGAGCAGTGGCATCTAGGAAGTGCTGAACGGAAAGTGAAAGTAATTATCTGCCCCGTCTCTATGCCTAAGGCATTGAGGAGTGGCAGACAATATTTGATTGACAGCTGAGATTTTTAAATGAGCTTAAAACAGCTGTGAATGCTTTAATAAAAATTTGAAATTGGATTTCATGTTTAATTTGAAAAAGACTTTTATTATACAGATTTTTGTGTCTGGGAGACGGGTCCACTTTAAATGAACCTAGAATGCCAGCTTGAGGGTCAGTTAGGTTTTCTGGATGAACAAAAAGTTGTCTCTATGTGTTTTATGGTATGGGGTTGTACAATGTCCATGCATTTTGATAGCATTCCTGTTCATGGATTTACATTCGGGATGAGGTTTACCTGCCTCAATACTGAAACATTCAGAGAGACCGATCCTATGAAAATTTTATATTGATAATTTTTGAATGGTTTGAAAAACTGCAAGATAAGTGAAGCGCTGTGGTGTTTATATATACTGTATGGCCTGTAGATGTCACTGTGCTCAAGACTTAAACTGTGAATACTTACTATACTGTTTAGAGCATTAGAGTTTAGATTACTGTTGTGTAATGGCTGCATGAGCCTGCTAATAAAGCACTGTTATACTCTACTAATTCTCGGCTATCATAACACAACAAGTGTACTCTCTGATACCCTTCTACCCACTGCCCTAATTGCTATACAAATGTAAGCAGGTAGTACAGCTCTGTAGATGTCACTGATGTCCCGACTTCATTGTGTAAATAAGGAGCATACCAGCCCATATTCAAATTTTGATAAATTCCCACATGAAATAAGCAAAAAAAAACTTCTGCAACTTCTGTTTTATATTAAAGAGAGTTTCTTTTAAAGCTTTAGTATTCTATCTGGTAATGCCTTTCTGGGCTTGATGAAGAGAGTGAGCAAGGATTACTTCCATTTTCTCTTTGCATTTAAACAGCAAGAGGGTGCTTAGCAGTCTGATGTTATTCTGTATATTCTGAAAACTCCTTTCACAGTTCAGGGTTAATGGTATCACAGTCTTACATTTACACAGTCACTAGTTGTTTTAGTAGTACCTTGTCCTTTGCATGATAGCCTGGGGTGCAAAGACCTGAAAGATTATGTCTATTTGCAGTATGTGCACATTGCTACCAAATTAATGTTTGAGGAAGCAGCCAATACTATAAGCACAGTGGGATTAAAACTTCAGAGGCCTTCAATGGGCCTAAAATATTTAGAGTAAAATACAGATTATAAGGGGGGGAAAAAACATTTTATCTTGGCTAGTGGCTTTTCTAATAAGGCTGAATATCTTCAGACACACACACAAAAAAATCTTGGATATTATATCTTAATAAAGTTAACTATACAAGAGAGGAACTTATAGTCAGCTGCCAATACAGATAATATAATGTCCCAGAAATGGTTGGCTATGACAGGGATATGTCTGTATGTGTCGACTTGTCAATATAAGAGCTGGCATTGTCTGTAATGTCATTCAGATATCATGCAAAATAGTCAATTTAATTGGCCAATGACTGCATCAGCCCATGGTTGCGTTCTGATTGAGCATCTACCCCTAATCTAATTTTTAGTACATAATTAGAATACTCAATTCAACCCAATTTTGCTTACCACTTGGATAACCAAATATATATCTTTATATGCCTGTCTGGTTACAACCCATATACTTGTTTTGTGGTAAATCTAAATCTAAAAACCCCACCATCAAATAGTACTCTGTGTGGCAAGGTACAGAGTAGAATCTGCCAAAATAGCTTCCATTTGAAAATCAACTATTTTCTCGTGTAGGGTGTAAGGTAATAAAAAGTATCTCATTTATCAAACACGGTAATATGCAGTCTGTAGCCAGAAATATAATTTTAGCAACCAGCTTTACTTCTTAAAGCCAACAATTAACATCTCTAAGCATACTGCATGCTGGTACTTTACTTTTTGATATTATACTGTATAAAAGCATGTGTTTTCTTTAGGAGGGTTTGTTTGTGGCTTTTAATAACATTAAATGTAAAGGGGAAAATAGCTTTTTCTACAACAGTATTACCAGCATACCATATATTTTATGAATAGTTAAAGAATACTCCAAACTATGGTTCAGCAACACAGTTGGGGGATTATCATAGCAAAACCAGGGTAGTAGGACAATCAATGCTTTAGGATTTTGTAGAGAAACCCCTTTTCCTTATTCATGTGAACAGCATGTGAGTCATTAAACACATAATTTTCTAGCACTGAACATCAGAACAGAATGATGTGCCTTGTATGGCTTAATTTGATTTGTAATATTGACATAAACAGTCATTTCCATTTGTTGGTTAAGAACAGGATGACACAGCACCAAAGCCCTACAGTATATATGACAAGCTTGAGCCAACTACTTGGAGAAATTTGGAGTGCACTGAAAGTTTTATGAAGGTCCCACTTTTTAAACACCCTATGCACTTTATTTTATTTTTGAATGTCTTTTCGTCATCATCATCATCAAAGCATATGGAGCCAGCAAGTTACACAGCTTTATACAACAGTGTATAACAAAGAAGGGTCAATTTAAAAAAAAAAAAATCAGAGTTCCCTCCTGACAAGAGCTTAGAATTCCTAGAATTCCTTCTATATAAGGGTTTTTCCAAATCCCTTCTCAAAAGAGCTTACAATGTCTTCTATATTAAGGATTTCTCCATCTCTCTCTCATTAGCAATATACCAACTGTCCAAGAGGCCAATTGTACACAAAAGTAAAGAGGTCACGACTATAGATAATCATATGGTATGACGGGTACACAAACCATAAGACACCTACACTAGACATTTCTGAGTAAGAGATTTTGAATACAGAATTGGCTTTCATTGTGTGGTTCCTTAAAAAAATGTCTAATCCTACTAAAGTATTTGGTTGGCTTCTATAAATGTTGCACTGTGATGTGAAGTGATTATCCTTTTTGTAGATTAAACAAATTTACCCGAATAAAGCAATGTTAGTGGGTTAATAATACACAGATGAGAAGATGTCAGACTCATCATATTTAAGATTTAGGAGTAATTTTCACTCAGCAGGTAAGAGGAACAAGTGGAGGAGTTTGAAGAAGGGATTTGCTTTTCGTCTTATGAGTTCCACAGCACTTGTCGAATTTAATCTACCAGACAGACATTTGTAAAACAAATCCTGCTAATTAGCACACATTAGCACACTATCAGTCTACTGTTTAGACCTGTGGGGAAGGGAGGGGATGAAACGCAAAAGGCTTTGTCATGTAATCTGTCCTGTGGCAGCCATACACAGCTTAGCATCCCCCAAAGACCCTTTTACTGCAGTAGCATCAGGTTGTTAAATAATTTAATTTTGTTGCTTTTCTTAAAGCTTCATCTTGTTGGGCTTATGGCGATCTAATGCCACTAAGACACACAACTTTCTTATGAAGAAATGCAAAGAAAGAAAAGACTGCTATTTAACACCAAATTCACTACTACAGCAGTCTAATTACAATGCCTTTTCTTTTTGCATAGTACAAGTAAACAGTTTTGCCAAATGTTTATTATACTTGCAGAAACGGCACCTACCATTATTGTGTCACTATGTTACTTGCTCCTTTCTAAATTAACATGTTTAGCTGAAAATTCCAGCTGTGATTGTTTTGTACTTACAAATAAATATTTATTTATCTCAAAAGGGAGCACAGGAACAGACAGTTTATAAATCACAGTTTATAAAAATGAATACAATGGATTGTCCATTAAATGGTTTAAGTACTCTTGATTTGCTCCTAATTTAAACTAGTACATTGCACTCTTCATGCACAGCTATTAACCCAATGGGGTGTCATAAATAAAGACTGAGACAGAAGAAATGGAAGCAGAGTCTTGAATGCTATGTGCTGCGCTGTTATTAGTATCTTCTTGCACTTATGCTATAATTAAACGTTAAAATGGCACATTCTCTTATTTATACTCCTGAGTCGCAGGGCACCATAAGAGGTGTGTGCAATACAAAAATATCATGGTCGACCCTGTCGCTCTCAGCTTTTCCGGTTCCACCCCACATTGACAATGAGGTCATAAAATTAAACATATGCTTGTGAGCAGTTATAAAGCTAGCTTTGTGAGGATGAGATAGAAGCAGCTGATGTCTAGACTTGGAAATGGGTTATAGAGCAAGTTAATGGGTACCAAGGACAGGTGATGGAACTGCATGATGAATTTACATGCTGGTTAATAAATAAAAGACCTACAATATATATATTCAGCATACATTTTGAAGAAATAACGTATTCCGAATGCAAACAAATTGTTTAAAATCTGCATATCTCGAGATTAAGGTATAATCTAATCAGACACACCAGGATGCAATGAGAAATTAGTATCACAGGATTCATTCAAGAGAAAGGATTACAGTGATACACAATGGTATATCCAACTGATTGCAGAGGTATGAATTTTTCATGAATCTGTATTTATAACAAGATTTTCTACTCATATCTATTCTATTTCTACTTGTTCCGAGTGGTTAACTGTAAAGGTGGCTATACACTGTAAGATCCACTCGTTTGGCGATGTCAACAAAAGAGCAGATCTCTCCCCGACATGCCCACATTCAGGGCCCAACGATCGGATCAGAATAGCGTAGATAACTAACTGCCATGAACATTTGTTAGATTTAACTAGATATGCTTTATCTTATCCATTACCAGCATGGGATGCAGTTTGTATAAAGCACTTTTACAGTTAAAAAAATGCATCTGTTTCAGAAAAAAATCTCTTGATTTCATAAAACAAGGAACATCCAGAGGGACACAATTGCATATATGAAATGCTGCAAAATAATTATGTGTAACTGAATTGTTTAAACAAAGCACATTTACTTAATCTTTCCAAATTATTTACTTCTGCCAACTTCAGTTGCAGATAAGCCAGCTGGCTTCTGGAGCACATCCATACTAATGGGACTAAATTATTACTTTATCGAAGGCTACATTAACCCAGTTAAACGTGTAAACTACACACTGGTATCATATTATATTAAAATACCTTGCTTCTGTCAATTATCGTTTTAAAAAATATTAATACATACCGATAATAGTATGTATATACGGACTAAAGCATACACTTATAGTTTTTGTATAATAATTTCTTATTTCTTGAGTCTTGGGTTGCCCCAAACCAAAGTTATCTAGGTCTCATAAACCCCCGACCAGCCAAACTTCCTGCCTTCTGGCTGTAAAATCTGCAGGGCAGAATAACATGCATTTTTTCATCCTGAGGCAACTTTGGGCAGCTCCTTTTTTATTTTAATTTGATTTATCATACACTGGCCCTTTAAGAACTCAAACTATTTGACACCTAAAACCTGCTGAATTGCTGTTTTAGCCTATGGAAGACGTCCTGAGATCAATTTGTAGTTGTTTTCAGCCTTCCTGACATTCAAGTTGTTTGCGCAGAAAAAACTTGAATCGAGTTTGAAAAACTCAAATTCGATTTGAGTTTTCTGGTCCATAGTATTCACCCGACTTTGAAAAATTAGATTTTTTTAATAAATTTCGATTGGTTGAATTTCGAGTTCATGGGAGTTTGCCCCTTGATAAATCTGCCTCGAAGTGTAAAAAAAATGAACTACAAAACTGTGCCAAGTAAAAAGTAAAGGTTGAGGTACCGTGAAAGTCAAGGGGAGCTGCTCTAATCCTATTGGATGTTTTTTAGCCATTCATTCTTTTAGAGGTTTTTGTTTCATACAATATTATCTGTGCATCTATGGCTACCTTAAGGCCCTGTTTTTGCTTGCTAAGCCCAACTTAATTAACTTTGTACTCAACTTATACAAAGGGAACATACAGTAATTGTGTGGCATCAACATCTTTTACATCTTTGAAAATAATTCCCTTATGTTTTAATTTAGGGATGCACCTAATCCACTATTTTTGATTCGGACAAACTCCTTAATCCTTCCCGAAAGATTCTGCCGAATCTGAACCCTAATTTGCATATGCAAATTAGGGGTGGGAAGGGGAAAACATTTTTTACTTCCTTGTTTTGTGCCAAAAAGTCACGTGATTTCCCTCCCTCGCCCTAATTTGCATATGCAAATTAGGATTCAGATTTGATTCGGCCAGGCAGAAGGATTCGGGATCCATGTATAAATAGCTGGCACAAATTTAAGGTTCATTTAATCTCAGCCTTGAAATAAGTTTGCACTGCCGAATGCTGATTGGGAAATTATTTGATGGCACCCTTGTGCTAAAGGGAGGTCATTGTCATGAGTGACTTATGAAAAGATTATCGTACCCATGATGATTATAGCTTAATTACAAATCCTTCTGTGTAAAAAAGTATCAAGGGCTTCAATCTTTTTCCTAGATGGAAAGATTTGCCAAGCCTTGACATACGTAAAAAGCAATATAAACCCTGGCATGCATTCTTAAAGACACTGTGATACAATAACACTGTTTTCTGATTATAAAATGAGTGCATAAAATATGTTGCACAGTGAATGCAGATTAATAAACATTTAGAAAAATAGAAATGAATGTACTCTAAATTCCCCCCAATGACAGGGCTGCCATTAGAAATCACGGGGCCCCGCACAACAAAATCCCACCCAGGCACCAAAGCCCCGCCCCTGATCCCCACCCATCAAAGTTAAAAGACCACACAGACATCTGCGCTAAAAAAGTAACCCCCCCAGGGCTCCCTTATAAGTTAAAAAAAATTGGTGCCAGGGCCCCCCCCATAAAAGTTTTTTTTTTTTAAAAGCATTAGTGCCAGGGCCCCCCATAAAAGTTTTTTTTTTTAAATTGGTGTTCAGGGCCCCCCGACAAGTAAAAAAAATTATTGGTGATCAGGGCCCCTTATAAGTTAAAAAAAACCTTACAAGTTAAAAACCAGGGTCCCCTTACAAATTAAAAAAAATTTTAATTGGTAGCAGGGGCCTATAGAGTATTAAAATAAAATATTGGTGGCCAGGAGATTAAAAAAAACCCACATTGGTGTCAGTAGAATTGAATTTGTAACTTCATTACTTCAGATATAGCTGTTTTCATGACTTCGGTTCTTTTTGCTGCTTCAGGACTTCAGTGTCGGCTCTATTCGTGACTTTGGGTATTTTCGCCGCTTCAGGACTTCAGTGTCGGCTCCTTTCAGGACTTCGGGTCTTTCCGCCTCTTCAGGAATGCAGCACTTCCGCATCTACGCTTTGATACAAGCGCATGCTTCTGCGCTTGTAAGGGGGGCCCAGCTCTTTTCAATATTGCAGCGCTTCAGCACCGGGCCTGGGACACTTGTCCTCCCTGTCCCCCCCCTGATGGCGGGCCTGCCCAATGATATAATCACAGGTCAACTTATGATGCCACAGGGATCAACTGACCAGGGGTTTCCAAACTGACACTCTACAGCTTTACCTGTAGCCAAAATCTTTTATTTAAAAGCACTGACTGAACCCAAATCTTACAGACTTGGTATTCACAATCGCTGAGATGACACTAGCTTGTATGGCTGATTAAATAAAAGGACTTTGACATATCTGGGAACTTTCTCATAAACTGCAGAATGCCCCAAGGTTAAAGCTGATGCTGAACTGTAGAGATATAGAGTCACTTTCTCAATATAACAAGCAGCTGGTACCGAATCAAACAGCGTTATAGAGTTCAGTATCATATACCTATGCTTTTTTCCCAGTAAAGCACATCATGTTTAACCCTTCCCATATTTTATTAACATGATAAGCAAGGAGAAAAAAAACAGGCCACCCACTACTTTAGATTTTAAAAATGATTAATTGGAATTCTGATCCAATAACAATCACTACTGATTATAAAAAAAAAAAAGTGTGTTTGATATTTCTGAGCCTTACCGGGACTACCTATGCCTCTTGTTTTTTTCCTAACGTAAATGCTCATTACAAGTTGGCGCTATAGAAATACATGTTAATAATTACACAAATTCATTATACACATTTTTAAATTGACATTGTATATATTTTTTCCCCGAATGAACAACACCTCCTTTCATTGAATATATCCATATCAATAATTCTATTAAAGGACCAGTAACATTAAAATTGAACTTGTTTTAAAGTAATAAAAATATAATGCAGCGTTGTCCGGCACTAGTAAAACTGCAGTGTTTGCTTCAGAAGCACTACTATTGTTTATATAAATAAGCTGCTGTGTAGCCAAGGTGACAGCTATTCAAATGAGAAAAAGCTCAATTTACACAGCAGATAACTGATAAGCTCTGTAGAACATAATGTTATCTTATCCATTACTTATTCTGTGCCATATAGCCTTTTTAAAATTTCTGTCATTGATATTCAGCAGCTTGTTTATATGAAATATAGTAGTGTTTCTGAAGGAAACAGATCAGTTTAACCAGTGCAGGGCAACAGTATATGAAATTTTCATTACTTTGGAACACTTTAATTTTTTGGTGTTACTGTTAATTCACATGGTTTTCCTGCGGTTCTCTGCATTTTATGTAAAGGCACCTTTCACTTTTTCATACTGATTTCCTTACGTCTGTAATTAGCTTGCTGGTTAATACAGCCTAGTTCTAAGAATGTGCATTTTTGTATTGATGCTGGAAATAATGCACCCTTTTCTCTGCCTGCTCTGATATGGTAACACAATTCTCTGTCTATAGCACCCATGCATACATACATCTATTCACATGTATAAAGCCCCATCTCTTATCACTTGTTGTTTCTCAAAATCTTAGGCTACTCAGGCCTCCATATCTTTCAATTACATTTCTTTCATTAGTAAAATAGGGGAGGGCCACTGTAACATATGGATTGCCAAAGGTAACCTAATACCATAGGTGTAAGCTCAAAAGCTTAAATCATAAAAAAAAACTGAACACTCCTACTGATTTCTTTCAGATTCTCCAATATATAGCAATGCCTATTTAGCTATATAGCTATGACTACTTAATCCACGCATGTTTTGGGTATTTTTTGTAACACACAGTCATTTACTCTCCGGCAACAAACATATTGGCAGAGGAATGGGTTGTACTGAGGAGCATTGCACCAATATATCAGCACACTAAATTTCTGCCACTGTCAACTACTGTATAAGTGAATGTGAAAATCTTTAAGCATTGTTTTAGGAATTCTGAATAGTTCCTACATGAAATAGCAGGTAAAACTCACAATTAAAAGAACTTCCAAGTACTGATAGCATATTAAATAAAAATTGCATGTCCTCAGCTGGAATACTCACTGCTGATTTCCAAATTGTCAGCACAAAAACTATTTCCTATGAGGCTAACAACAGGCATTTCTACAGAAGAGCCATCACACAAAAGGTTGCAATCACCACTGACTGTACCAAGCGTCAGCTGGAGTGAGTAAGTAGGTTTGCCACTACTGTACCCTGCAGCAGTAGAAACACCCTGCAGTAGTAAAAACATAGTGATGACCACTACCTATTTGAATGTACAAGACTGATTATAAAGTTTGGTGGATGGGAAAAAATTATCTGGGTCTGTCTTTCATGGTTTGATATAGGACACCTGTTCCAATGAAAGAAATTCCATGTTTTCCACTTTGGGGTTACAGTATAGGGAAAGCCCTTTACTGTTGTAGTAGGATAATGCCCCTGTAACCAAAAAGGTTTTCTGAGATGGATGACCATCCTGCGCAAAGCACTGACCTCAGCCCAACTAAACAATTGTGGGATGAATTGTGAAAACTGTGCTGTGGATCAGATTGCTCATCATTGGTGCCTAGCATAACTAATGCTTTTGTGGCTAAATGAAATCCAATCTCACTAATACACTTCCTCATCTAGTGTAAAACAGTCATCTTTCTATAGCAAACTTTTTCACTGAAATGCATCCCTGTTGTAGCATGTTATTTAGTAGGGACAATTAAGACAATAATAGGCTAACCTGGGTTTATTTAAATTTATTTAAATAGTGAAACCAAATATTAAACCTCCCATCGAACCTGATGGTTCTAGTCCCAGCTCTAAAGCACTAAATATTATTTAAAAAATACATTTTGTGGCTAGTGATTGAATTACATGGGTCAGAAAATGTTCCCTGCAGGGGTCAGTGTATTTGCCTTCATAAGTCTTTTACAGACCTTTCTTTTATGAGCCTAAACTGAATAAAGTGGATTTTCATGACGAAAATGCAAAATATCTGCCTCTACACACAGGCTGAAAAGTAGTCTGTCAATGCAGATGTTCTGATGTGTTCTGTGATCTGAACAGAAGACATATTTGATAATATTTCAGAAGTGAATTAGGGTGTGTAAAAATGTTCCAACGTGCTTTTTCACACTGAACTGAAACATATCTATATGACTGGTACTCTATAAGAAGGAATAAAGGTTCTTATATACTTGGCACTGGTGTCTCTGTCTGTAAACTCTACATTTATACCCATTGGTTCAAAAGGTAGCAGAGCTGTATTTCCAGTGGAAAAATTAAATATATATTTGCAGGCAATCAACATATTGCATCAACCGCAGACCTTACAAGCATTGAGTTAATATGACTACTGCAAACACTTTTTGTCTGACTGGTAACCACTGTTACACTGTTGGGAATTGTGTAGTATGCAGGTATTAAGTGCTAGATTAGCTCACGGCTTAAGTAACTGAACTGACTTTGGTAACCAGGGTTAGAGTTTCTCTCAGCTCATCATGACCATGAGAAGTCATGACAAGTAATCAACAAAGTTCCTCATGCAGAAAATGTATCGTGTAAGCAAAATAGACAAACAGTATTGTTTGATGAAGTTGGGTATTCCCCCGGGACATAGAATGAGTTACACAATAATAAAGGATACTTTACCCTTGGGAGTTGATACTGAATAATAGGTGGTAAATGGTCTAACTGGCTCAAGTAACAAAGCATGCACATTTATGTTACATTATTTCTTTCTGATAAAGATTGAAGAAAGGTATGAATTCTTCAATAGTAATGAAACTTACTTATTAAACACAATTTTCCTGATATACTATATATTAGTCTATGCCAGCACTGTTATAGGGTTTCTTCCCCAAATTACCCTAGCAACCATGCACTGATTCAGACACTAGACTGGATTCTGGATAGGAGAGGGAATGAACAGAAAGATGAGTAACAGAAAGTACAGTAGCATTAACAATACATTTGTAGACTTACAAAGCATTCGTTGTTAGATGGGGTCAGTGACCCTCATTGGAAAGCTGGAAACAAGAAGAAGGCAAATCATTCAAAAACTATGTTAAAGAAAACATGAAGGCCACTTGAAAAGTTAGCCTTTATATACAGGGTTGGACTGGGGGGCCCAGGGCCTACTGGGAGTGCTGTCCAGACCCTCCCTATCAGATCTCCTGGCCCCCTGACTGCACGGAGGCGCATAGAGCCAAAGCCAAGCTGTGTGCACGGATCCAAGCAGGGCGCATGTGTGCACGCATGGTGTGCATGGTGTGCACTGGGCCACACGGTGCTCACTGAGCCGCACGGCACGCTCTGCACTCCAGGGCACCACAATTTTTTTGGGGGGGGCAGACGATCGGGAGAGGGGCCCCCACCAGGTTTTTACCCAGTGTCCCACCAAATTAACTTAAAAGTGAACCACCCCTTTAAATCTTCACTATATTGTGGATGCAATTTAGCAGACTCAAAGTAAGGCGTTAATGTGTACAAAAGGGGCTGTTCACCTTCCAAACTCTTTTATGGAATTGAACCTAGGACCCCAGAACGGCAAGTCGTTTACTGCAATAGCTTCTAAATTAATTTAAAAGTCAATACAAAGTTTGGAGAATGTTTCCAAACACATATTATATCAGTTAGGACTCAAAGTATGACTGCTAGGTTAATCTGCACCCTAGCAGCCAACTTGCTGCAGTTAAAAAATAGAAAGCTAAATAACTAAAAAAACTAGAAATAATAAAAAACAATTGTAAATTGTCTCAGAATATCAGTCTCTACATCATACTAAAAGTTAATTCAAAGGTGAACAATCCCTTTGAAGTTGAAATTTAAAAAAAAAAATGCATACCATACCAAATGACCTGAGGTAAATCCTTGTACCACATGGATCTAATGCCCCATCCTGCCTACGTGCTTTGTTCCATTGGGCACTTTATAAGAGGAGGTGATTTGTTTGAATTTGTTTAATTTTCTATTTTTGATGCTCGACACTATTCAAGTCTATGGGCGTCATTTTCGCGCCGAAACAAGCCGAATAAATTCGACCATCCCTACTGCTAAATTGTTGTTTGTTGAATAAATGAGGCATTAAACCAAAACCTTTCAACTGACAACTTGCAATTTGACCATTAAAATGAATGTTCCATCGGCCATATAAGACTAGGCCAAATTTTGATGAGAGTCCTGTGGTTTCTTCCATGAAACTATTATAAGCTGTGGGTTAATCATAAACTGAATTTAGACTGGTAGTTCAAGTAGCACTTTCCATACAGATACTTGTGACAATTACCTAGGTAATAGTATTACAAGCTGAAATGACACAAGTGGGTTTCTATACATTTTATCATACATGAAAATCAGAGTGGCAAATATTTTTTTTGGAAGCTTCAGCAACCACAGGACAGAAAAAAAACACCTTGTGAACTTGTCTGTACCAATTTGTCATTTGGTGAAACATCTGGATCACAGCTGTAATTGAAAGCTGCAACATCGGGAAAAAGCTAGTAATCAACACCCAGCACAGATTTCATTTGACATCAGTAAAACTTCTCTAATGGCCCAATTAAAGTTCTGATAGATACCTGACAGCACAGCGGGCTACTTGTTTTTTTTTTGTAAAAATTCTAGTTAAAGCTTTTGGATTTTATCTTGCTTTTAAAGAAACTAAATTTTACCATCCATGTACTGTGCATATACTGTATTATAGATTAGCACCGTTTGTAGGAAATGTTGTTTACATTATTTAAATTTAGTTTAGATTAAATAGCGTGACCATTTCCAAAGTTTCCAAATTTAACCAGCCATAATTGGGCCAACATGACAAATATAGAATCTCAGAAAATATAAGGGTTCTAAGTGGCAAATAATTTCAGTGGTTTAGGCCATACCTCCCAACTGTCCAGTTTTGAGGGGGACAGTCCCGATTTTGACAGCTCAACCCGCAGTCCCAGATTGTTGCTGAAATGTGCCCACCTTCTCTTTGATCTTCTGTACTGAACAGCCAGAAAAGTTTCTTAAATTTAGCTGACTTTTGGCAGAGAGCCCAGAACACTCAACAGATATACTTCAATACTTTTGTAACAATTCAAGATAAGCAAAGAAGCAATTGTAACAATTTAAGATAAGAAAGTATCTTGGGGAAACTGTGATTAGCAGGGTAAAGGGCAATTTCTCTGTAATAAAACATACAACCACTGAAATGTGTTCAAGCTTTCATAACCTGCCAAATTTTGTACAATGAACTTGGTAATTAGGTGTGGCCACTAAAATGGGCATGGCCAACAAATTTTGTGTCCCTCTTTCTAATTCCAAAATGTTGGGAGGTATGATTTAGGCCTGCACTAAACCTCTTAGAATGCTAGGCTTTTCAGTATAAGATGGGATTTTTCTCTTCAAGGGAAACTGTAACAAATATAGGAATGTATCAAAATAAAGTGGATATAAAATAATTTTTCGCAAATACCCTTTATTTTATTTTATCTTATGAGATATATTTAGATATTCTGTCACTCTTCTAAAGGAAGGATCCATGCCACCCAATATTCGCACCACACCCTGATCTGGCAAGCACATGTTCTAGATCTACCTTGGACATGCTCCTTCGCAAGTAATATGACTGGTACACTATAAGGAGGAATGAAAGTTCTCATATATTTTGAAGGGGTGTTCAGATTTCTCTATCAATATCTCTCTCCCTCTGCGTTCTTACTGATTAGTCCAGCAAATAGCTGAGCTGGTGACAATGCTCTGCAGAGTACAGGATTGCTTGTTTTGTTTCACAGATCAAAATGGTTTACATGTCCGAGACAGCTCCATTCATTTATTTCTCGTGGTGAATGACATTAACCACAGCACTAAATATAGTTCATATGAAGGTGTTAAAATGACTGTTGCAAACACCTTTACTTGTGGCTGGTAACTAGTGTTATACTATGTGGAATTAGCTGATAGCTTTAAAGCAAGGCTTAAGCAACTTAAATGACTTTGGTATCCAGGGTTAGAATTACGGTCAGCTCATCATGACCATGAGAAGTCATGTAATCACCAAGTTCCTCATGCAAAAAATGTATAATACAAGCAAAATAGGCAACTGTCATTGTCATTGTTTGATGAAGTTGCGTATTCCCTGGTACTTACATTTGCGATGTAACATGAGCAAGCAAACAATGAAGGATATTTTACCCTTGGGAGTTTTTACCCTTAGGAATTGATACTGAATAATAGGTGGTAAAGGGTCTGACTGTCTCAAGTAGCTAAGCATGAAAAGTTATGTTACATTATTTTCTGAGAAAGCCTGAAGAAACAAGATACAGGTATAATTTCATCAATGGTGATGAAGCTTCCTTAAGAAACTAAAAGTTGGATATTCCCTGGGAAATACATAGAGAATAAAAAAGGATACTTGTCACTGTTGCATTTGTTTCTGATTTCTAATACTGTATCTGTTCATTTACAGCTGTATGCTAGAGTAGTGTGCAACGTTTAATTTCTGAACAAGGTTTATTATGGTATGATATTTTTTAGTTGTAAGAAAAACTTCCTTATTAAATAAAATATCTTGGACAATATAACATTTCCCATCTGGCAAATCAGAGTTATAATGAAATGTATGTGGGGCAGAGCAAGAGAAACCTCCACAAGTGAGGAACAAAGTAAGCCCTAACGCATACCCTTACAAGTTGTGATCCCATTGTACATAGCATATCGTGCAATACATAGAAATGTGATCACAAAACAGACACCATAAAATATTGATTATCTTTATTTGTATAGCATCAACATATTCTATTGCAGTGCTCTATAGAGACTATACATCACTCCCTGCCCAATGGGAGCTTTAAATCTAAGTTCCCTATTACACTTCTACCCTCTATTTTATTTGTATTCTGTCAGGAACCAATTAACCTGCCTGTATAGTATCAAGGAAGAAAACCAGAATAGCTAGAGAAAACCAACACAGGCACAGGCCAACACAAAAACTCCTTGAAGATATTGACCTCAATGAAATTGAATATTAGACCCTAGAACTCCAAGGCTTTCGTCGCAGTAACTTTTACAGTATGTTTATGTAAAGGTGAATACAATGTAGATAATATTTCCAAGCCAGTATGATAGAATTTAATACTGGCTTGGACCATGCCAATCTGTTGTGTACCTATGCCATGCTGTTTATGAAACATTACTCTACACATAATACTAAAAGTTGAAACAAAATGTGAGGAACACTAAAGTCAGTTGATGATGAAAATTGTGCACAAACCATAAAACAAGGGCTTGGTTCCAGTTGGAAATTCCCTTATTATGGCTTGTGCCTCAGGTGGAAACAGATATTGGGCAATATTTGAGCTCACTGTCACTAAAAAGACTATTCTACACCTTGGTTCACAATCAGATATTATGTTAGAATAAAGGTTATAAATAAACTGTTACGTTTGCATATTACAGAAATGTTTTGTGAAAGTACTGTAGAATGTTAAAATCAACTGTCCTGTTAGAAGATCACGAAGGCTGTCCATGGGAATTAATGTATGGAACATGGAAGGGTTCAGGTACACAGAAGGACATATGAATTTGAGTTGATTTAACCAGTAAATCCTTCAAATTCATATTTAGAATCCACCCAATTAGAGATTAGCAGTGTTTGTCTTGTTTTAGTTATCTGAAGGTGCATATTGATACTGCAGGCTTATAAAGCATGTGCAGACAACTCCAAATGGGTGTTAAATGTCTCCAAAGTCCTTCTTCTTTGCACCTTGCTGTGCTGATGATCATCTTTATAATGGAAATACAAGATCATTGACTCTACACTAGTGGTGGATTTGAACTCTTTCAGCATTTGGCCCTTCAAAGGCTAAAGATTCTAGGGGTTGCACAGCAGTCTATCAATCAAAATATGGAAACATTTTAGTATCCCTGAATGAACAGTGATATCAGAAACATAATCATAAGCGAATGTTCTGTTGTCACCAGACTCCCTAAATATGCATATGGCAGAACTGTGTGAAAAAGCACATTGAATCCATGAATATAGCTTTAGTTTTGCTTATTTTAATATGCATGATATTACATAACGATTGCTGGAGGTGGGGGGGGGGTAATATATTTTGCTTGTACTTGTTCACATGGTCCTGTATGGCATCCTTTGGGGAACAACTACCTGAAGTTGAAAAGAATATAAAGCGACACATCTGTGCATTTAATTATATATTATACCTGTATGTTTCAAGTGTATATCATTTTAAAATGAGAACAAAATTAAACTTGCATTTTTCTCTATGTATCATGCAGAAACTTTATTGCTCATGCACTTCCTTCTGCCAAGCCATTCAGTTCAACAGCCCCCTTCCCCTTTAATGACATCAATAATTTTGCAGTTTATAACAAACTTACATTTAAAACTCACACCATACATTGTCCATTGCCTTTGTGCCTTGGTTTGTAAAAAGGGTTATAAAATGTCTAGTGATATCAGTAAGGCAAACAGTCCTACAAAGCGAACCAAATGCATGAGTAGGATGGCTGCGTGAATCCAAAGTGTTTTGTTACTATACTTGGATTCACTGGGTCTTTTCCAATAGCATCATATGAATAGCAATGAGCTGTGTTTGTGTCATTAGCTTTTGGCCAGGAATATACCGAACATACGAATCACACCTACAGAGCCCGCAAAACAAGGAATACTAAATATCTTAATATACATCTGGCAAATATATGGACAGATTAAACACATGTCTGTAATAGTGTACTCTAGATATCATGCCTTTAGTAACCTTTGTTATGCAAATGATAATTATGCATATTAATAGAGTTAACTGTATGGATGTTTATATTATGCAGACTTTGCCTTACTATGAATATAGCAAGATAACATAAATAACCCTGGTTTCAGACATTCAATGCATACACAACAAAAAACCTATTTCCAAAGAAGTAAAACAAACCAACAGTCTTTCATCCATTCATTTAAGTTATGCGTAAAGGGGATGTTATAGCAAAAATAATAATGAAAGGAAATGTAATTTTAGGCAACTTTCCAATATACAGTCATCAGGGTTTTACAGCAATTTTAAATATAACTGCAATTAAAGGCAATGTTTTTCTGTCTCTTTCTGCACTGCTGGTTTTGTCTCTTGAAACAATGTAGTTGCTCAGCCTTGCATGCTTCTAAGCAGTTCGGTCAATCAGCTGGCTCCTGCTACATTGTTTCAAAAGTCAGAACTACCAGGGCAGAGATTAGAAAGGGGCAGACAGATTCTGCTTCCAATAGCAGCTATAGAAATTACATTGAAACCACTGACATTTTTAACAGTATCATTATATATAGTATAGCATCCATTAACCAAAATTAAATTTTTCAGATTACGTCCCCTGTAATAGATACATTTCCTTATATAGCAAGGCTGATTACAAGAATAAAGAATAGCAATCCTATAAGTAGTATCAATATGCATTCAGTGTTGCATAGTGTTTTTTAAAAGTAATTTTAAGTAACTTAAAATTGAGACTAGAATGTTGTGTTTATTTTTCGGAACTGAGAAAGCCAGTTGGATGACTGGTGAAACGTCTTCAAGGGAAAAAAACACAGCAAGTTGATTTGACTTATTTCTATAGATATACCATGACCAGGATGAATAATAATCTTCACAAACAGAATACCCAATTAAAATTCTAAACAGTATACAACATGTTAAAAACCTTGCAAGGCATAAGCAGTCATTACTATCAAAATACATATTTTCTTGATATTGACAAAAAGAAAAGAAAAAGAGGAAGAAAGGCAGAAATGTGGGTCATTGAAGGAAGATGAAAGGAGAAATAAAGCTGATAAAGATCAGATCTGGATATTATGGTACACGTGTAGTGTGTGTGTAGGATTCAAAAGTTTGCCCAGAAATACAACCTAAGCTGCTGTGACATAACCACCAGCAATGGGAGCAATAATGTAACAAAAGGGAGCAGTGCAGTGTGGGCTAATAGGGCAGAGATGGGAGATTTGTACAGTGATTAGTTGGTGGGATGAGAAATGGGATTGCTCTTTTCTCTGGCATTATGGCATGATAGGTGGAAACTACACAAGTGCATTTTGTATAAAGGAGAACCTTAGAAAGTATTCTTACTGATAGCATATTAATAAAGCTGGCAGTACCTGGGAGCAGAGCGGTGTCTGGGGCCACAGGGGGCACAGTACTTAGGTACAGGAGATGTCTTGCCCTTTTCTTTCTGGATGCTCCAGGGCTGGGGATCCTTATTTGTTCTCCTCCCTCCTGTTATGAATTCCTTGCAGAGGGTACAGTACAAGTTCAGGAGCGCTGCAGTAATGCTCCCCCTCTTCTCCCTCCCACCCGGTGTCCCATCCACCCCTAAAATGAACATCCACAGGCACCTTCCCTTGCAGGACTCTGGGGGACAGTGCAGATACCTGGGGTGCAGGACTCAGGGATGTGCCAGCATTCTCACTGTGACAAAACTTTTATGTCTCACACGTATATTCCCTCCTCTGTATAAAGAGACAGCGGTCAGTCCAAAGGAACAGTCCAAGACAATATGTTCTTTTGTCTCCTGTTTGCCCCCTGCCACAAATGATCTCCAGAGCTGCACCCAATAGGAGTGACGGAGCCCAGCTGGGGAGCGAGCTGTAATAGCCAGGAGGAGACACAGATCACTTTGAGAGCAGCAGTTGCTATTGCCAGAGCATGAATATTTCAGTGTGGAACCTGCCCTCCCTCTGCTCGTGTCACGCTTGTTGCTGCTTGGGAGATTGCACAGATCCCTCCACAGATGAGATGCGATGAGTAGAGCCAGGGGCAGGGCTGAGAGCTGTTCAGAGTCGGCTAGATCCTCCTTTTGCTATTGATCAGATGCCCCCTCTCACTGGGGGGGGGGGGATTTCTGTAAAATGACCGGGGGTTGCTTGCTGTTCAGGCAGTGCAGGCTGGAGGTGCTACACTGCTCTGTGAAGTCTTCAAGCGCCCCCTTCCTACTCCCTGAGCTGGCATCTGGAATAGAGACATCACACTGCTAAATAAATGGGAGAATATTCTGGCAGCATCCTATAACGATGTCACTTGCATTGTTTAGCTGAACATGAGGGACCCTTTAAATGGTGTGTGATTTGAACAAGAAGCCAAACCACATAATAAAAATATTTTTTTTGGAAACAAAAGTATATAACTGATACATGCTGGGAGGAAGGACACATTCCGTAATGTTAGAAAGGAAACTGGGACTGATAGTGGAACAATTACTAGAACAATGTATCATTTATTGGTGTGGGGGTGGGGGTTGTCTGTTAAAATGATTGAGGTTTGTGGATATATGTATATGTGTATACTTGTGTGTATAATATTTTTTTTTTGTTCAAGAGAGAGAAACTTAAAGGGGTAGTTAAACTTTATGTAAACCTTTAGTATGCTATAGAATGGGCAACTATAAGCAACTTTTCAATTAGTCTTCTTTTTTTTTCAAGTTTTCTTTTAAAAATTATATCTTCTTCTGAATCACTGGCTGCCATCTAAAAAAACAAACTTTGTAAGGCTACAAATGTATTGTTATTACTTATCTTTTTATTCAAACCCTCTCCTATTCATAATCCAGTAATCAGTACCATGGTTGCTAGAATAATTTTTACCCTAGCAACCAGATTGACAAAATAGCAAATTAGAGAGCTTCTGAATGCTAAGTAACCGACGAATAATAAAAAATAAAAATCAATTGCAAATTGTTGTAAAATATCACACTCAGCATCTAAAAGTTAACTCAGAGGTGAACAACTCCTTTAAGGTGTTGACTCAGGGGTTCACACCCCTGTCAGGGCCCACACCCAAGACCCCAACCCCACCGTAACCCATTCTCTTCACGTACCATGTGGGGAGGTCAGGGTGCAGCAACCAGGGTTTCCAGCTAGGGAGCAGGTCTGGGCCCACAAGGGTTTTTCCTGGTCTCCTGCCTGCCCAGTCTGACCCTGCAAACAAAATAAAAAAATGAAGACCAATTGCAAATTGTCTCAGAATATCAAAGACTGCATAATAGTAAACGTTAATTTTAAGAACTGCCTCCCAGCCTAGCTGCTACCCCGGGCAAATGCCCCTAAAGGCCCCCACACACGGGCCAATAAAAACTGCTGACAGACCGAGTCGGCAGCTTATTGGCCCGTGTGTGGGGCTATCCGACTGGCTTCTCCTATCTATCTGGCCGAAAGTCGTCCAGATCTCGATCGGGCAGGTTAAAAAACCCTTTCGGATCACGAGCGCATCTATGCTTGTATGTGGTCCCGCTACCCAACCGCCCGTATCACCTCTATTATGATCCCACAATCTGATCAGCGCGATATCGCCCACCTCAATGTGGGCATATAGGGAGAGATATTGCCAAACGAGCGGATCTCCCTGTCTATGGCCACATTTAGTCTTTACTTACCCCTCGGGGCAGATTCTGTCCAGCGGAGTTCACGGCAGCCATCTTCCAACTCTTTGGTAATCTTTGGAATGAGAGCGGCATAGTTGCCATTTTCATGACTTTCGCCGCACTCATTCCGAAAATTACCAAAGAGAAGAAGATGGCTGTCGTGAACTCCACTGGACACAATCTGCACTGAGGGTAAGTAAAGACTTAGGGGCATTTGCCCGGGGTAGCAGTTAGGCTGGGGGGGAGGGAAGGGGAGCAGACGCTATAGAGGAAGCAGACCCTGTGGTCCAGGCCCCTTTGCATCAATGGGGGTCTGCTTATACTACTGGCTATATTTATCCAATTGATTCATATGGGAATAAGATAAAAGGTAGATCCTTTGTCTCAAACTGATTGCAAAGAGCTTGAAATTCAACTCTTTTGTTATTCTCTCTGTCATGATCTCAGCTTCTTGTATCTAGGAGCCCAGTGACTAGGGCCACAATAACCAACACTTGTACGTGCAGCAGCAGCACCTTCATATGACTCTTAGAAATGACACTTGGCTATGAAGCTCACATTGTACCACACAGCCATTCCTGAACATCTGCTGCGTGTTTAAGGCACATGTAGGTTTAAAGTAAATTACAGGGGAAATGATAATGCCAGTTTGATTGTGTAGGATATGTGGCAGGTGTTAATGAATGCGCGTTAGCCAAAGCATATGCCCTCTCTCAGCAGGCATTTACCACTTGCAGTCTGCAAAACACAAAGGCAAAGGAAACTGTCATAAAATGCAAACATTTGGTTTATAGAACCTATTCATGATTATTTAAGTCACTGGCATTGCTTGAACTGCAAGGAATCTGACTATTAGAGATAAGAAAGGATCTCCCTGGGCTAGTCAGGCAATAACCGCTGGCTCTCTTGCAACAACAACCTCCATGTTTTTTAGGGTGCTGTGTTTGGATTTATTTTACAGAGGGGAAACTGCAGATATTATGTTTATTGTAAGGGATTATGATATGTATAGATGTGATATAATCTGCTTCCTAGGCAAGCATGCTATGTTTCTATTGCTGGAAATGCACATCAAAAACCACTGTTTGATCAAACGCATGAAACAAATTTCAGATTCGCTCTGGACAATTTTCCTACCCAAATCAGATTTCGTAATCCAAATGTGATCTCCACCCAAAAAGCTTTTGTTGCACAATGAAAGACAAACAAATGTTAACCAACTTTCCAGTATGCATTGATACATATTACTTAAAGTTATTTATAAAGTAATTGCTACTTAAAGCAGTGATAATAATGTTAATTATCTCTGCTCTGCTGGTTCCGACTCACCAATGTAGCACAGGAAATTCATTAACAGACATGGAGGGTAAACTGACCTCTGCTACATTGTTTCAAGAGTCAGAACCAGAGATGAACAAAAATTGCTTTAGAAAGCAGTTGCCTTTACAAATAACATTAAAACCATTGAAATGGTTTAATGAATGTTTTTAGGATAGCTGCTTAAAATTACAACCGCTAACATTATATTAAAAAAATGATTTTGAGTGGAGAACCCCTTCCACAATGTGTAATTAGTAAACTCTTTTCACCTCACAAAAAGAGAAGCTTGCAGAAATAATTATGAATGTAGTTAGAAAAGGATCATGCTTCTCACTATAAGTGACTGTAAATGTATTTACTGTGCATTTGTTAATAAAGATATTAATGTAGAGAGATTCACCCAAGTAGAGTTTGTTAGAGGTGAGTAAGAAGATTGGATCCAATGAAATACTGCATTGCTGCCTCCTGCTGGAATGTTACAGAAAGACAGCATTGTTCTTCCATCTGATGAAGGGGATGCCCAAACATTCTGTATTTTATAGTTTGTTGTGGATTGTATACACTGTCCTGTTGTTTTTTTGTTTTTTTTAGTAAACTATAGACCTTTAACTTGTAGATCCATAGGATTCCCATACCTTTTATGTGGGTCATGTAATAAAATAAACTTTGTTTGCCCAGGTGCAGTGCCTCATAGCAACCAATCAGCAGCCAGCATTTTACTGGTCATCTTTTTAAAAGCAAACATCTTATAGGTTGCTATGAATTGCTGTACTTGGGCAAATTTAGTGTATTTTATTACATATGGGGGTGTTCCTACAGGGCCACCATTAGAAATCACAGTGCCCCGCACAACAAAATCTTTGGGGCCCCCAATACCCTGTCCACCCTGGCACCCAAGCCCCACCCCTGATTCCGCCCACTCCACATCAAAGTTAAACAACCACACAGACATCAGCTCTAAAAAAACATTTTTTTAAACTGGTGGCAGGGGCATATAGAGTATTAAAATAAAACAATGGTGGCCAGGGGATTTTAAAAAAAACCCACATTGGTGTTAGTAGAACACTCGTGAACTCGTGGCTTCAGGACTTTAGCGTCAGCTCCTTTGTGACTTTGGGCCTTTCCACCGCTCCAGGACTTCAACTGTTCGGCACTTCCTCATTCTGCTGGGATGGAAGGCAGCACTCATTCAGTGCTCGTAAGGGGGGCCCGGCTCTTTGAAAAGTTCATCACTGCCGGGCCCCCCTTTAGGCCTGGGCCAGGGACACTTGTGTTCCTATCAATTCCAACCTGTAAAGATTATGGTCAGTAATGAGTCCCTACAATTCTAATAAGAACCAGTATTTGCAGCAATTGATTTGCCGGGCAGGCGCCCCAAGGCCAAACTACTGCACGCAGGAGCAAGAGCCTTTGATTTTTGAGTTATTTCGCTTTTTTTTCCCCAAAAGCTCTCCAGTTTGCAATTTCAGCAATCCGGTGGTTAAAGTCCAAATTACCCTAGTAACCATGCATTGATTTGAATAAAAAGATTGGAACATGAAAGGTCTAAATAGAAATATGAGTAATAAAAAGTAGTAGCAAGAGTATTTATTTTTAGATGGGATCAGTGCCCCCCCCCCCACCATTTGAAAGCTGAAAAGAGTCAGAAGCAGAAGGCAAATAATTTAAAAAACTATAAAATATAAACAACGAAGAGCAACTGAAAAGTTGCTTGGATTCGGCCCTTATTTAACATACTAAAAGTTAACTTAAAGGTGAACCACCCTGTGAACAATAACATTACCTTCCAACTGAACTGTACTTTGACTCCCTATATTACTTATATAAATATTAGCATCTAGTTACTGCAGACACGACTATGCAGGAGTTGGCCAAGGCCTGTTACACTGGAGCATATGTAGCAAGGAGGGTTTCAATGTGACCCTAATTGAAGGTAGAGGTTATTGACTTGTTCAATTGGTCAATTCCAAAGGTTACAGTATGTGCCAAACAACAGTAGGGTCAAGTTCTCTTAGTTACTGGCAGATTAAAATACCAGTTACGCAAGTGGGTTGCCAACATACAAACCAGCAGTATGCATTTTTCATAAGCAGCGTGTATTAAATGTCAGGTGTGGCATATTCTTGCTGGAACTGATCACTCACATGTACATTAGTCAGCTAAGCCAGAGATAATATCACTGAGCTCCAGGAGAAATCAATTTAACTTGTCACTGGCCACATGGTAGATAACAAAAACAATTGGTGATAAAGGGCAATACAATGCATTTGTACCTGAAAGAACATGTTGAAAAATTCACATCTTATCAGTTTCCATAAATAACACGCCAAAAGAAAAATAAAGAAGCGCAGTATTCCTCACCCTGCAGAAAAGCAGACACCATCTTATACATATTAGGGTAAAGGAACAATGTATTTCATTGTTGATCAAATCAGTGCAGATCACAGTCAGTGCAATAACTGCAAGCATAGTTTGTAACCCTGATAAGCAATTTCCTATTGCCGGTAATGTGTTCCATGGTAATGCATTGTGTTTGTTCAATTAATCTTTTTTTTTTTTCTGTACCAGCCAACAGCCAAAATTTGTCCCCAAATTAATACCTGTGCCAGCCAACAGGCGAATAATGCCCCATATCTGTGCCAGCCATCAAAATATTGCCCCTTAAATATGTGCCAGGCTAGAAGCCAACAGTAGCAGGATTATTGCCCCAGATGATCTGTACCTTTTTTGCCAGCAGCCAGCATAAAATAAGTCCAACAGTCTTCTGGTTTTCAGTCGGTGTGCCCAAGTTACCACCATTCCCAGCTGTCTTCAATCCACACCAGGCACCCAAGCCAATTGCCAGGCACCACGCTAAAGCACCAGTCCAGTCCAGCTCTGCCTCTCTCTGCTGCTGCCCATTGCAGTCTCAATGTGTGTGCCACTGACTTCTGCACGCGCCACTTCCTAGAGCGCACGCTAACGTGCAAGTAAGAGGGAGGTGTGGGCTGGAGAGCTAGCGAAGCTAGCGATGAGGAGGTGGGATAAAAGCATAGAAAAATAAAGGTTTATTTCCAGCTCTGGGTGTCCCCTGTGAAAGGGTCATTCAACCCCCAAAGAGGTCATGCGCCCCAGGTTGAGAACCACTGATCTAAGCATTACCATTAGTATGATGTAGAGAGGGATTTTCGGAGGCAAATTGTGACTGGTTTTCATTTATTATTATTTTCAGTTTTGAAGTTGGTTTGAAGTGCATTTAATTAAGCAGCTCTCCAGTTTGCAATTTCAGCAATTTGGTTGCTAGGGTCCAAAGTACCCTAGCAACCATGCATTTGAATAAGAGACTGGGATATGAATAGGAGAGGGCCTAAATAGACAAATGAGTTAGAAAAAGTAGCAACAAAAATAAATTTATAGCCTTAGTTTGATTTTTAAGATGGGGTCAGTGCTGGAAAAATATGGTCATAGGTCAGCAGATGTATAATATAGTATAATATATTTTATTAAGATGCATAATATAATAAGGATTCTGGTCATACCAATATTTTTTGGTTGTATGGAGCTTAGTGAACATCTTGTTGTTTGGGCTTTGATTGGAACATTGTTTCACTGCTTGGGTGTTTTGTAGACTATTTACACTCTCCATGGTTGAGTGAGTGGCTAGTGAAGCACTGGCAAACAGAGAAAGCATGGGACAAAATTTGCAGTGGAAAAATTCACTGCGACAAAAAAAATTGTTGCTCGTCACAATTGTTGCATGTCAAAATTAATGTATTTTAATGTATTTGGACCAAAGAGTTGCGCATGTAAAAATTGTCATGCATCATAATAATTTCAGACACCGACTGACTTTAATGGACAAATTAGACAAATGAGTTTCGTGTATAAAAATTGTCACTCGCGTGAAAATTGTCGCGCATCAAAATTATTTTGACGCTCGTTGACTTCAGTGGGGTTCTCAAATTATTCACCGTTTCACAATTTTTTTTTTTTTTTTGCAGAAAAAAAAAAAAAACGGGACAGATTTGCTCATCACTAATTACTGGGGAAAACATAGAGGGGCTTTTTGCCCTTGTGAAGTTTTGATCAGTCTACACCAGGTACCAGGCAAATCTCTGATTGGTGCAGATTTCCCCAGTATGTGATAATATTTATTTCCTTTTGTTTTAACACTAATGGCAAAATGAACATGTATTTATTAAAAATGCTTCATTTGTTTTTCCAAAAGAATAACTACAAATGACTAGTTGGAAGCAAACAGAAGCTTGCAATCTCCTGACATGTCACTGTTGGTATTGCAGGTTTCTTTGTGTTCTATAAGCTGTACACAATCTCAGTATGAATGTGTTTTATTGACGTCCCAAATGCGTTCTTGCGATGTTGTTTTTAAGTGATTATCAGTCATCCCTGTAATCATCATACCATTAAATAGAATATAGTTCTGTCAATGCTAAAGCACTTTCCTAGGCTAATTTGGATCTATGGGATTGATTCAATTTGTAATAGCAGTCATGTCAACTCTCTACACTGCTTTGCTTTGCGCTTCACTAATTTTTTTTTTTTTTTAAATTACCTTCTTTTAATTTCCCATAGAGTCCCTTCTAAAATGCAGTTTTGAGATATAAATCTGCAAAACTTGATACAGAACATCTGGTATAGTCAGTTCTTCATTCCTTGAAGGGTTTTGCTACTGTGTATTACCTAAATACAGGTTGATGATGATGCTGTACTAAAAAGGCAGTGAAGTAGTTCATTGTGTAGCAGCAGTGGGGTCTCCGTTGCACCCCATATATGTTTCTCTTAGGTATTCCTATTTCATCCACCCTCCAAGAACATACAGGCAGACTAATTGGCTCCAGATATAACTGACTCAACTGTGTGTGTGAATGTGATTTGGACCTTAGGTTGTAAATGAAGGATAATCTCTGCTGTGTACATGTGTCGGCTCTATATTTAAGAGCCAATAAAAATAGATCTCTTGTATTAAAAGCAAGAACATTTCCTGTGCCAACTGGAAAAAAGATTTTTCATCGTGGAACAGTATGTATTTATTTATTTATACAGGGCTACTTACGTACGCAGCACTATACACCACAACAATAAATGAATAGCACAAAGGGGG